>QYAN01000054.1:0-324146 GCA_003988815.1 Chlorencoelia australis | reverse complement strand
CCTCCAAAGCCTCGACGGCGCCCAACAACCGAAACCGAAGCAGAATATCATCAGCGCATACAAGAATAGGAGGCTGGTAAGCCTCACGAGGTGGAGATATAGGTTAAGGGCAACGCAATAACTCAGAAGTACTATATCAAGCGTCTTCTACCTATATACTGTTAAGCTATTAAGTCTATAAAGTTAATTAACAACAAACCATGGTTATTACAAAAGGATGGTAACCCTTCTCATGGCATGCGGAAACGAGGCCTTGCGCAGGAGTATAAAGAAGCCTATAATATTCAAAACATTACCCATCCTGCTTAAAGCCCTGATTTCAATCCTATTGAAGGTATTTGGAGTATTATAAAGCAACGTTTAAGGCGAAGAATCTTCCATTCTGAGGAGGAAATGAAAGAGGCTTTGCAAGAAGAATGGGACAAAATTACACTAGATCAAATACGGGATCGCACTTCTGATATGCCTAGAAGATGCGCAGAGCTTATTAGATATAGTAGAAAGCCTATTAGAGGCAATAAATGGTAATATTAGGTTATAATTCTAGTATATATTAATATCAATATCTTCTCAATTTCTGGTGTTATGGCCCGTGCGTTCAGAGTTCTGACACCCACTGTTGATCATAGCGTGCCGCTAGTGGGATCAGGTGACTAACCTCATGGAAAATTAGATTAATAAGAAGGCTATTCGTCATATATAGCGAAGGAGTACTAGTGTATTGGATGAAGGGCTAGCGTTCGCTGAAAGATTATCACGTGAGCAAAGTGTCACGTCTTTGTAGTACTACAGCTGTGAGTATGTTAGGTTGCAAGACTAAACCTAAGAGTATTTTCGCCTGGTGTGCTGCAGCTTAATGTACTTTAGGATGATTACACTGTTTAGTTATACTTCAGTCCTAAGCAGTCTCACTAGTTCAGGGGTAAAGAGAGCGGCTATTTTTGGCTGTTTACGAATTACACATTGACCGAGGATGAGATGAGATTTTTGGACTCGCTACGTAAAACACTCGTCCAGATACGAGACCATAGCTTGGAAAGGGAGAAAGGTCGGGAACGGATTGAATTCGGAGTTCAGGATTCGGCGGTAGATGTTTCGTACTCCTCTTTGCGCTCTTCAGGGATTGAGCAAGCAATGGAGGACAAGAAGCACAAGGAAGCAAATAGTGTTGTGATACACTAGATAGAGTACATTGCATACTAATTTACCATATGATTCTTCACCAACGTCGTTCCGACTCTCCATCCAAACTCGGGGCAATCAAGCAGGAGTAAGAGACACCTTTGTTCCGTTCTGGGAGCACAGGGTCAATGTCAGCGATTCCTCCCACGCCCCCGCATCGCGACTCTCTAAGACGCGGAACTCCTGGGCCATGCGGACGATAACGTAGCCAACTTCGGTCAAAGCATATTGCTGACCTATGCAAATGCGTGGGCCGCCGTTAAAAGGCAGATATTCCCACCGTGGCTGCAGGCTTCCATCCTCCCAGCGCTCTGGACGGAATTCTTCTGCATCTGGTCCGTAGAAGTCCGTCCGTCGATGCAAAACGTATGAGTTGTAGCACACTAGAGTACCTTTGGGCACAAAGACTGGTGAGAGACCGTCCTTGCCTCCTCCAAGCGGTAGGATAGTATCTCGTATAGCCTCGCGTTCATTACGTGGTACAACTGGATGTAAACGTAGCGCTAAAAGAGTTAATAGGGTCAAAAATCAGAGCCGTGCAAAGTAGTAGAGAGCTTCCGCTTACATTCATTCATACAGCACCGGACATATTTAAGGCTGCGAAGCTCCTCATAGGTTGGTGGCCGACCCTGTAAGCTACCCACTTCTCTACGCAACTTGTCCCAAATTGCAGGATTCTTAGCTAGGAAGAAGAACAGATTGCTTAGAAGACTAGCAGTAGTGTCACGTCCAGCTAGCAAAACATTCATTAACTCATCCAGAACGCGATGCTTATCGGATGTCCGCGACGCCAACTCATGTGAAAAAACATGCTTCTGGCGATTCGTCTCAGTTTTTTGTTCTTTATTATCTTCCTTTTTGGTTGCGACTGCATGAAATGCCTCCTCGACGAAATGCTGGGCGAATTCCCGGCAGATGTGATTGCACTCATCAGCTTTTCGATCGCGGTAGAATATGTTCAAAGGGCCCAGCATGCCGCGGGTTATGACGGCCTTCTGGGCATAATGAAATGCTTGGGCAAACCCGAGCACCGACTGAGGCTGCTTCTTCAAAGTACCGACTGATTGTCCAAACAAAAACTCGGTCGCCGAATCGATAGTGTACCGGAAAAAGAGATCTTGCAAGTCCACGACTATCTTTCCGTCACGCGGGAGTAATATGAAGAGGTCTTGAATCAAGTTCTCAAACGACGTCAAGTCAGCTACCTGGTCACGGGTAAAGCTGGGCCGGATTAGGGCGCGCGATGAGGCCCAGTGGTCGCCATCGGTGTCAAAGATGCCCTTCCCCAACAGTGGTTTGAATGGCTCGAGGCGGTGGCTAATGCCGTAGTCCTTGAATTTAAGAGAAAGGATTGTCTTGATGTTTTCCGGTTCCACAGTCAAGATCAAACGTCTTTGCAGTTCATTTACAGCAAATGTGTTGCCGTAGACACGGAAGCGCTCACGACTGCATTCAAGAATTTTGTGCTGCCTAACAGCACGGATAGACGTTGCTAGTGTATCGAGTCCAAAGAAAGGTTCCTTATTTAAGGATCTTGCCACAGTTTGGCAGCCGTGGGCGCGTGCAAACTGACGACGCACGAAGAATCGCCTGATAGATGCGCATGCGGAGATTAAGCTTACCAGCGCAGCGACCAGCACGAAGGAAAGCTTTAGATGGAAATCTAAGTACACCGCCATGATTGTTTAATGGATAGTATTATCAAAGGTAAAGCATGAGGTAGGTCGAAGCGGGGAGATTAAAGATAGTTATTCAAATAGAGGACCTTTGATTCATATCCAAAGGGATCCAAGAGATTTGTCCTACTCTACGTATCACATGATGCTACTTCCCCCGCCCGAATATTTCTTATTCGGATACATGCTCTCAGCGTGATCCTGACGATTATATGGCAAGTCCAGTCCATTGGATTAGCCCATAAGCCCAAAGTCCAACCATTCCGTGCCGTAAATATGATTCTGTGTTATTATAGCACGGGTTTCTGCTTGCACAGCATTTTGATAACATACTGTGCATTTCACCGAGAGCCGACAAATGAGAATACCCCGCAATCAAGTGGTAAGCAATGATACGAAACTGTGAATATTGCTTTTTCCGGGGTGCCTTGATCCAATTGCTTACTCAGCCTTATTTTCGCTATATAATTATTTATACAGAACAAGGCGGACAGTCAATGTAAAGAGCAATCATATCTAAACAATACAATGTCTATATTCCACTCCAACTAAAACTAGTTCGAGGTGACGTCGGTAGCCACAAAGCAGAATCCCAAGCGAGAATCTCAGGGGGTCAACTAGTTAACCGAAGTTTCATCTGTCCTCCATTTCTTTTGCTTTCCTCCCTTCTTTCGAATTCAAATATTTATTCCTATGCCCAATGTTAACTCACTTCTCCATCTATTTGAAATTGCGTAGTAAGTGATAGCATACCTTTTTTCACTCCAAGCCAATAACAAATAAGCGATAATGAAAGGAGGTGCAACATAAAGAAATTGGCCTCGAACGCGGCGTGCTGTATTGAAAATAGCATTATGGCCTGCTCCAGCGAGTGGACGTTGTTGGTTTGCTGACAGTAGGTATGTTGTTATGCCGGATTGTCTTTGGATTCCTACATGTCAAGAGTGGTTAAGTCAAATGATACCTGAAAGATGAGAGTGAGGAGGAGCCTTACTCTCGTGGCCCCAGCATAGCACTGGATCTCTGAAAGAACGAAGTCAGTTCAATTAATTCTTAGGATGGAAATAGATGACTTACACTCCGGGTTTGGTATTTGGATTTGGATTGTATTCCATTTTAGGAGAAGCTTTTACAGCAAGTCTTTTTCAATCAGATAAGAAGATATCCACGGGAAAGATTTCATTCTGAAAGAGGTGGAATGATGCATTTAAATGGGAATTCAGAGACATAATCCATCACTCCTGGCTTTGGATCATGGGAGAGCTAGAGTTTCATATTGATCCCTGATTGGCTATTTCGGATGTTAGTCAGCCGCAGTACAAGGTCGTTGTTTTCTAGCAGCCACATAGGGCCAAATATTTTCAGAAACCCACCAAACAGTCTCGTGTCTGGATCGAGATGATGGTGCACGGAAGCTTGGATTCTCGGGTAGCATCTACGTTTTCAGTCCATGATTGGCTGCATCGGTTGTTAGTCATCAGTTGATCGACCCATTCCATTTTCGTCGTCTTAATGGGAACGCAACATCTTTCTCTATACCATATTATCTTCCAATGACCGTGCAGCGAACAAAGTACAAAACTCCAAGTAATAGAATGCAACTAGGGGGAGGAGGTTTAATAAGATCCAAGAAAGGTTGCATCACTTGTAGGTAAGAGCGAATCCTCTCAGCAGCCCTAGCCTTCCCTCTCTCCTTTCCTCACTTGGCTTCAAAACCCACCCGCTAAATTTGATCATGAGAAAGAATACGGCATGTAAAATGCGATGAAACCAAACCGAAATGTGTTCGTTGCGATAAAGACCTCCGAAAATGTGACGGCTACAGCTCCTCAGAGCCTCCTTTAAAAACCACCCAATCCCGAAGTACACCATCTCCTAGTAGCCTCCCTGCACTTCCCAGTTTCGACAACCCTCGTCAACGAGAATCATTTGCTTTCTTCGTCTCCTTCATTTCATCCACATCAAGCGTCTATTTTGGGGCCAATTTCTGGGCCCATCGCGTCTTACAACTAAGTCTCTCAGAAGCTTCAATCCGCTACGCCCTCTGTTCACTAAGTGCTCTACAACGAACATCGATTCTCTCTCCTCTTCCAACCTCACAATCCACTGCTGCCGATCTCCGGAATTATGCTCTGTTACAGTATAATCATGCCGTAAGATGTACTCGCGCTTTACTAGCTGAAAGTTTGGATGGATCGCAAGAAAAGCTCATCAAAGGCCTTGTAGCATGCGCACTCTTCGTCTGCTACGAGACATTCATGGATAACCATGAAATCTCACTCATGCACTTGCAAAACGGCCTTCAAATAATCGATCGAGAAACCCGTAAACAGCATCCCTCATTCCTCCCAAACGACATCATCCAAGTATTCAAACGGCTCGATCTACAAGCTATAACCTTCGGCGGTTCAAAATATCCATATCCAGACCTCATCCGTGAACAGAATATAGAGCTTTTTACTAACTTTCCAGAAAAGTTTGCTTTGATTGAAGATTCAATGGATGTCATTCTGCATTTGTTTAGATGGATGTTTAGTCGTGCTGCTTATTCTACAACTTATCCCATTACGCCAGAAGATCTGAAATTGGCCAACCGTGCACTTTTACAATGGAATTCCGACACTGAGAATTTCCTCTCCAACCTAGGCTCTAAAATAGAAGAGCAGCAATCGCAGCGGCCTGTTGTTCTGCTTAAAATGTATCAACTGATCATGAGCGCGATTCTTTCTACCGGATTGTATGGATTGGAAACTCTACATGATCAACATATTCCCATGTATAAAGAAGTCCTTCATCTTGCCGAAACTCTACTCCCCATTTCTTCTCCTTCTTCTAGCTCTCAATTCTTCAGTTTCGACATCGGAGTAATCTTCCCTCTCTTCTGGGTAGCCGTCAAATGTCGAGATTCCATTATCCGACGAAAAGCTATACACTTATTGAAGGGGATGCATCACCAAGAGGGAGCGTGGAAAACGGGAAACGCGGCGAAGGTGGCACAGTTTGTGGTTGATGTGGAGGAGGAGGGCTTGCTATCTGCTGGCGGAAGCGCGAGCGCGGATGAGGTGAAGGAGGGGAAGAGGGTTTATGCAGTTAACACGGTGGTGGATGTGGAGAGGGGAGTGATTGAGGTGAGGTGTTTGTTGAGGGGGGGCAACTTAGATGCTGGGAGGGGGGAGTGGTGTGTGAGGGATGGGAGGATTGCTTGTGATAGGGGCTTTGGGAATTCTTGAGGTGAAGAGGTTGTTTCTGTTCCGGTAAATCGAATGAGTTTGTTCGTGAATTTCTTGAAGGAAAACAGAACATGATCGACCGCATTCAAGTCATATATTTAGATAATGGGCAGATACTGAATGTATACTTTTCCAAATTTTGACTTGAAGAAAATAGGAAAGTTATTAAATAAGCTAAAAGATATAATGTGTACTGGTTAAGCTGGCAGGTGAAATATCATGAATTGGAGCCACATAGTAATTGAATAAAGCAAGAAAGCTATCATCGTCAACCGCCGAGTAAAGCATAGCTCTAATAGATGTCACTCTTGCCGAGATGTTAAACCTGGCGGCTACTCCTCAACGCCAAAACATTCTTATTAATCCTATCCCAGTCAGCATCTTCCTTTCCTCCTAAGATACGTAATACAATTAACCAACCCCCCAAACTTCACATTCAAAATTCCTCACTTCCCATTTTCAAAAATAACATCAACATCCTCCCCGTCCGTAATTTTAAGTACTTATTTTTCCCATTTCGGCATGCTGTGGTAGTTTATAGTGTGGTCAGCGCGAAAGGGTTGTCGTTTTGAATTTATTAAGAATACTGGAATCTCTACTCGAAAATGATATTTGGAGAGGAATGCAGAGAAGGAGACAGATGAGGGGGAATAAGAGACATAGGAGAGTCCACTTAGAAGAGGAATTATCGATTGCCCATAGGTATCCACAATCGTCAACAAAAGGCGGGACAAGAAGTCATATGAACGTCTAGCACTAGGGCCATAGGTATCCACAATAATCAAGAAAAGGTGGGGGGGGGTGAGGAAGTTATATGAACGTCTAGCGCTAACGCTAGCGTCCTTACAGCAGTATAATGAGCTGATCTTCTACTACACAATCTCTCCTTCTTCTCCAAACCATAAATCTACAAAACATTCGATCAATTCCTTCAAAGTCCCTTCAAGCGAAGTCTATCACAACAATCTACAACCCCCCAAAAAATTCAACTTCTCTACCACAACATATCCACCGAAGAAAAAAAAAGCATTCGCTTCTTACAATGGCTCGAGGTAGCTACGATACATCCGGCACTGTTAACAATCCTCAACCAAAACCAAAGCCAAGGCCAAAACGATCATCTTAAAAGGTTCATCTGTCTGACCTGGAGTTTCCGTGGTGTAAGTCCTCTGGTTTTTGACTTGTTTTGAAATACTATTTTCTTATCTTTTCGTCTTTCCAATATTATTTATGCGAGATAGATACTAATAGAGGTTATAGAAGGCGACTCTGGTTTGCTAGATGAAGGATTTGAGATTCGGCGATTTGGGGAGTTGCTTTTTGCAGGTTGATTTTGGGATCGAGATAGACGTTTTGGGGGATTGATTAGGTGTGGTTGGGGGGGGGGAGATTTGCGTGGAGAGAGATGACAATTTGATTGCCGATAAATACATATTCTCTTCTCCACCACATGATGAATTGCCTTTGATTTTGTGACATCGTGTAATACCTAGGTAGATGTGATCTGCGAATTTCTTCTCTCTTGGCTTAATCGGACTTTACAGGCACAGCTAGCTAATTTTTCTTTTAAAATCATATTAAACACGTAAAATGCTACCAAGCATATTGCCCTGGTAGCCTGATTGATTTTTTTAAGTAGTACTCCTTTATACTGGGCCTTAGGTTCTTTGTTCCTTTGGGTAGTTTTGGATGCTGAGCCTAATATTTTACACAAGAGGCACCAATCGCCCAGGAGAACTTCAAATTGAGATTATAACTTCCTATGTGTCCAACTGAAGCTTCGAGGGGGGACGGCATTGCCCGCGGCGCTCCACTATGGTGAGCCTGCATGTGTGAAAGCCGAGCCCCTATTTTTCGAACCTAGCGCTATTGAGAAGCGAAGTTCTAAAGTGCGATAATAGACTTCTGACGGCCTCGTTATTTGTCACGTAAGCACCTATTCTTGCTTCCTATGTAGTACACTTTCTTCTTGAAGAGAGGTGAATAGAAGGGAAATACAATAGTCAATAGTATACTTAATACTGATTTTAATATAACGCAATTTTGCTTGATCTTGTGCATTGTTTAAAGTTTACACTTTACCATTTAGCAGTACCCTCCTCCCCATCCTCACTATCCTCCTGATCCTTCCTCATCTCCAACTCCCCATCCATCATCCTCTTCCAATTATCCGCGAACTCTCTCATGCTACTCTCACCCCCTAAGCTCGCATCCACCACTTCTTTCGGCAACTTATGCGCACTATACTGCGGGCTCGCAAAACTATATGCTTCCGGGTCGTCTTTCTTCACTAATCTAATCTCTGGTTTCCATTCTATTTCTTCCACTTCGTCGTCTTCGTCGCTAGAAACGAGGATTGAAGCAGAAGAGGATTCGGGGATGCCAAGGAGGGGTTTGGGAGTAGGGAGGGTGAGAAGTTCCAGCCAAGAGAAAAGGAGGGGATCGGTTCGTGGGGCCCAGGGGTTAATATCTACGAGGCGAACTTTGTCGTAGGGATCTGGGAGGTAGATGTCGAATGCGAAATTATCATCTGGGAACGTATGCTTTAATGTCGTTTCAAAATAGGTTTGAATGGTGCTTTGTAAAGTCGGAATAAGAGGGAAGAGAAAGTCGAAATGATTGAGATCTCTTTGACAGATACCAGTTATCCTTCTGTCTCGGACAAAACATCTGAATTCGCATGAAGGATTGACCTTGAACCACTTCCTTAATACCAAGACATATTGAATGTTTTCTTTTGTGAGGGATGGGTCTTCTGCACAATCATCGAATGCATGTTCCAGGTCATGAGTTACAAAGTCGGAGGATTTGAGAAGGAGGTAGATATCGTTCGGAGTGGCGCATTCCATGCTGTTTTTCTTCATACTGATCCATGTTGCATCTTTGGGAGCGGACCAATTTAGTTTGGGGGCTACTAATCCACCGAGCTCAGCAATTGTGTCCTCTATCTGCTGATGAATTTCTGGGAATTTGAGGGAAGGATCGGGTTCTGGGTCTTCATCCCAGCCTTCACTTGTCGAGTTGTCATTATAGGTATCGGGACGAGAATGGGTATTTGTCTCGGAGGCGAGGACAATGCCGTCTTCGCGGAGGTAGGAGAGAAATTCGGGAGTGAGGGCGATGATTCGAGCTTTGAGAGCTGAGGATCGGTATCTTTGGAATGATTTAGCATAATACAAAAGAAATTGGAGGACCTACTTTGGATGCCAGTAATCGTATGAACAATGAAGGATATGGGATTTCGGGACGGGTTTGAAGGGAAGTCTAGTGAGCGGCTCTGGCTCGAACGATGAAGTGTTTATAGCAGGCATGCTTGAAGAAGAGAACAGAAGATATGTATTATTGAAGAAATGGGTATCTTGAAAAGAAAAGAGCTTTTATAAATGTTTACAATGAGTCACTGCCACCTGCATGGAAGAAGTGAGGGGCAATTTCTCCTTCCGAAAAATATTGCCACGCTACACCGCCTAAACCTTAATTTTTGACAAGGCTGAGGTGAAATCTACAATTCAGTCAGCCCTCCTCAAGTCAACATCATGGCTACTTCCACCACTTCCAGTCTGCAGAATATAGGAATTAGTGACGTTGAACAAAATACATTCCCGGCACCTACAAAAACTGCCGCTGGAACTGTTAATAGCATAGAAACAGAGGTCACCTCGATTTTCTTCGCGGACAAGATCTTAATCACAATCTCCCAAGGTGGGCGATTATCACAATGGGTAAGATGTTACTGAAATTCCAATCAGAATTATGTACTAATGTCAATATTCAGGTCCATGTCCCACTCTCCACAGCTTCCCCCACATCATTCGACACAGCCCTCCCCTCCGACAACTCAGACATGCTTCCCCTAAATCACTTAACACCAAAAACTCTTCTCGGGGCAGGAGGTGAACAGAGGGAAACCCTTGGACATCTATATGCTAGTCAGATTGCGAGTGCGATAGCAACGAGGAATCCGGAAGAGAATAGAACTGTGCTGGTCGGGTTTGGGTTTCAGAAAGTGGATATGGAGAGAGAGGCGTTCTTTGATTTGATTGAGTTGGTGCAGCAGGTCATTTGAAAAGTATGGAGATGTGGAAGGTTGATATAGGGTCAGGGAAAGTGCGTTCTCGGATATGAACGGCCGTTGCAAGAGCTCTAGCTTACTAAGAAGACTCAGTCTGGGCCAGAGGATAGTATTCAGTGGGAAATAAGATCACGGCGAACTCAAACTAGAGATAGTTTAGGGAGTTCCTTCTTCCCAAATTTCGAATGTTAGTGCAAACAGAACCATGGGGAAGACTCGATTCAACCCTACATAGAAATATATTATTCTACCTCACAAAAATCGCGCTCCAAACGCGCCTACCATTGCAGCACTAGTTGCTTGAGTTTCCATCTTTTGTAATGGGCGACAACTGAGGATTTATCATTTAACGACATTAATCCATGTCTCATCTAGCTGATGTCCCTAAACAAAAGGGTTTAGATTGGAGGGGTAAAAAATATCTAATGAGGTTTTACATGTTGCACGAGAGAGGTAGGGGGGGTGTTTCTTTTTGGTAGGTATAGATTATACACTTATCACCATGACCTGAATATTTGAGGGCGAGCATACCAGGGCAGGATATTGGTAATTGCAATTGATTTCTAGCTGGGACACCTCCAATCCTCACGCTCCAACAAGCTTTTGTATCCATTCTTGGTAACCTTAGCAAAGTTCCACCCATCCCAAGCACTATCTTCTCTATGCCCAGACTCTTCGTATCACAATAATGAAAAAAAAAGAAAGGAAGTCCTCGAATCACTGAATTTTAAGTACCGTGGACTAGGGATGCTACTGTTGAGGTGTAGGGTTCTTCTGTGTTACCTGACTTGTAAGGTGGGACTAGTTTGCTTTAGGAGTGGAATCTTAAAGAGAATGGTTGGAAATGGGTGATGGTTAGATGAATGTATTGTCTAAGTTATTATACAGCCTCTTGCCGTAAACTACGTATCATATCCGGAGATATGATTCTCTATGGGTATATTCCATACCATGCCCTGAACGCCCATTTACAAATCCCTTTTCCTTGTTTCCATTACCAATTCTCCTATTTCCAGTCTCCTTCTGTTCCTCACCCAATGGCCTCATTATACAGTGGGACTAACACCCCCCGTCCCAGCAACCTTACTCTTTCTCCTCTTCGCCTTCCCACTCCCTGGGGTCCTGGGACTCTTCCCAGCTTTATCGCCCTTCTTCTGCACCGGCAAATCCTTCGTATTCAACGGCGTTGGCTGCATTTTCGCTCCCCTCAACTTCCCCGGCGTCATATTTCCTGTTGTTGTTGTCGTAGGCGGAACCAACAATTTCTCAGCTACTTTCCGGCCCGTGCTAGATAAATGGAATTCTCCTGGTGTGCCAGTGATGGGGTTTTCATCCATGTATTCATCTCCGTATTTTAGGGTTATGTTGATGGATTCTTCGAGGAGTCGGTGGGAGAGGTAGGTGCTGTTTTGGGTGGTGGTTGGCTTTTTGGTTGTAGAAGAGGAAGTTGGAGGGGGCAGAGACTCTGGGAGGGGAGTTGATTCTTTGCTTCCTTGGGTGAGAGTCATTTGTGATTCGGGGTTTCTGGTTGAGCGCGAGGGTATGGTGGGGAAATAGGTGCGTCCTAACGAGGGACTGAAGAGAGGCAGGTCAGAGGCTTGGGTTATGCATTTATTGAGGGAGTCGGTTATTGATAACTATTTCCGAGATGCTAAATTAGCTAGATGTCTATGTAGGAGAAAGATGGATGGGAAGATGCGTACAAATCGACTAGCAATAACATCCGCCGCAGTAGGAGCCATATAAACATTATCCCCACACACGAAATACGTATTGTGCACCGTAATCTCATCCTCTTCAGGCGGCTGTCTCTTCCTCCTCGTCTGTTTCCTAATCACCCAGACACCCGTTCCCGTCCCAGGCGCCATCTCTGCCGGCTCCTGCGCAATCATGAATTCTAATCCAGACATAGTCTTTAGTCGGCCTTCGTAGAGTTGTCGTGTGCCCATGCTGGCTGCCATGGCTGGGTTGAACTGTGATTGTGAGTTGATGACGGCATTGTTGGAGGTTAGGTCGAAGAAAGGGGATTCGGCGAAGTAGTGGAGGACAGAATTCTCATGGATGCCGATAGTTTGTACAAAGCGTGGGTTACTCCAGTTTATTTCATCGAGGGGTTGGTTTTGGGATGCCATGGTTGCCTCTCTCAGGAAGAAGTTCGCGATATCTGGCAGTATTGTTCATGAGATCCTCAGGATCCAGGCTAAGGCGGCCGCTAATGCAGCCGCTAATGCACCCCGCTTAAATACTCGGCCTCCTTTTTCTATCATAAAAGATCATATTTCATATCCTTCTACTGTGCTTGTTAAACCCCTGTCAAACAGCGACTATTCATTATTTAATAGAACTCGGCGAATTGCGAGTAAATATGGGAAATGATTTAGAGTTCTTAAAGAGCTATTATGTTGCAGTCAAAAGGGGCCAAGAGTAATTCTGATCCAATTGTAACCAGTCTTGCCTGTCAGATCAGTTCATCTTCCTTTATGCAAGGGAGTGTTTTGGTGAGTTCTTTTTGTTTCTCTTATTTTTCAACTTCTACTTTAGAGAGGATGGCCGAGATGAGGGATATTGAAATTATGGGTAAATGAATAGGAGAAGAGAGGCGATTGCGAAAAGTGGATAGAGAGGGATGAATGAATGAGGAAATGGGCTAACGTGGTGATACTTGTAGGTTGCTGATGGAGGACATGATAAATTGAGATCGGAAGTTAGGCATCATGGGTGTCCGCAATAAACTTTAGCAGAATCCTCCCTCGTTCTCCTCTCCTTGCTATGCATCTAAGGAGTGGCGCCGTTGTGACGATATTGTCGTTCTGTTTCACATCTAAATGCTTTTCAACTCTCCTACAGTTAAAGCTTTTGGAGAGTATGATTTCTTATGTCTTGTTACTGATAGCGAACACTCAGCCGAACTCTTTTGAAACTCTTCATTTTCGAGGAGCGTAAGACTATTAGAGGCCCTGCCTATGCTAAAAAAATACGCTCTATTCTGTACGATTTCGGCAACCACTGCTGAACCATTTCCTCATTCCCCAAAATGAGCTGCGTAACAGCCTCTGCCGACCTCTCGGTAAGAGCGATCCCATGTCCATGAAAACCCGCACAAATCCAAACACCCTTCCCGCCAGGAGCTTCACCAATAACTGGCTGCGTATCCTTCGTATACCCCATAATACCTGTCTACTCCTTCACTACTCCCCTTTCCTCCCCCCAGTTATCCTTCCTAAAGAAGTCCGTAGCGGTATGTAACAGGTGCTCGGAGACTAAGAGATTGATCATCGAATCGTCAAGTACGAGCTGTTCGGCTGCAAAACCGTCATGTGCATTATTTGCGAAACGACGGCCACCTCCAAAGATAGAAGTAATATCTCCCTCCCCCGAGACACCTTTAGGTCAGGAATGAAAATAGTCGCCAGCAAGCTTGCTGTTTAATGAACAGCTTCTTGTTAAAGCCGGGTTGTTAATTATCTTATCTCCTGGCCTTGCGGCGGCTACTTGGCCTCGAGTTGGAATTATGAAGTCTGAAAGGGGTGCGTAAAGAGCGTCTGTGTAAGCGTTGGTGGCTATTGATGATCGGGGAATCAGCTTTTTCCTTACTTGGAGGGGCTTAGGAGTTAAAGGAGGTTTCTGTGATTCAATGAGTGAAACAAGTGCATAACTGCATGCAAACGCCCGATTGAGGGTCGGGTAGTTCTGAAATAAACCCGATTATACGCACCTAGGATAACATTGTCTGCAGTTACCATGCCTCTTGATGCTGTAGTGATCTTCTATTTCGAATTGAGAGAAGTGATGTCTATAACAGGCGTGTTGGTCTGTAAGTTAAGGACTTTTTGAGTTACGGACATTTCCAGCAGTTCGCATACAAATTTATATGGCGAGAGAGTGTAAGCGTTGAAGCTGATAGCACCCAGCCCCTCAGGGATCAGCAACTCCTCTCTACATTCCTTTGCGCTCCAGATGCGGTCCTTGGTAGCCGCTATATTGAACTCATCAAAAACCTTTTTTCTAGACTCTACCGCTTTACTGCTTCATCCCATTTGGCCTGACCTGTATCCACCGTTTCCACAACGGTCCAATCGCACTGAATATCATGAGCCTTCACAAATGCAGCCACATGAGCTACATTATCCTCTTCAAGTTTCTCAAGCTTCAGTGCTTCGATCTTGCCGAATTTTTCTATATCACTCTTAAACTCAAGATAGCGACCAGCTCGACAATTGCCGCGATTGCGTCCTGATACTCCGCTACAGGCTTGTCGAGCTTCCAACATGAGTGCTGAGGCTTCAGGCTCTGCTTCTAGGAGTTTCCAAGTGATGAAGGCTCCCGAAATACCGCTGCCGATAATTATATATTTGGCGGTTGCGGGGAGGTCTGGGGTCGTGCGATGATCGGATATGGGTAATAGTGGGGTTTGCCAGTACGATTGAATGGGGTTGGGATGTGGTAATCCTGAGGGGTCCAAAATTTAAGTTCTCTTTTTTAATTTTAAGTTCAATATAAAGTCCAACAGATTAACCCAAAAATCCAAGTTTAATCTTTCGGATGCGCCCAAGTAAATAATCTAATCCAATTGATTAATCTAATTAAAGAACCCAAGTCTAGTACAATTAGCGCTCTATCTAAGGCACTAAATCGGTTGCTAGGGGTAATTAGTTATTGTGAACCTGTCAAGTAGGTATCTCACATTATTGCCTAACCAGGTTAGATTAGGGGTTCTGCAGAGCTAGATAACCAACTATTTAGACTAGATAATATCACTCAACCTTAAATTAATACCCCACTGTATTTCTCACACTTCTTACGGTTCTGCATTTGACAAATCCCTTCTATCACCAGCCGAGCTGACCCCGTGCCATGTCAAGTGGTTCCATTAATCCACTGCGTTTTTGTTATGTCGCTTTGCGAGAACCTTATCATTCCTCAATAGAGAAACGACTTTTAATATTCGAACCAGCAAGCAAACTAGCCACAGCGCCGCAGAACGTGCTATTACGGAAAAGAGTGCGGATTAATAACCAAGGCATACGCACAAAGATCAGTTATTCGAGAAATTAACCAATAATTAAAAGCTGGAATTATAGGTTTTAAAATAGTATTTTATATTCGGATTCGCCCGCCTTAAGATGACTCTTTTAAGATTAACTAAAGGCTATCTATTACATTTATCCGACCTGCTGCCCCTTCAAAACAGCATAGATTTCCACCTAAATATGACTTTCAAATCAAGAAAATTTGATCTTCCAGCTAATTGACTTCTGTTGGTATGAAATCAATAACTCATTGACTTAGCCTATAACTGATTAGCTAATCAACTAGCTGGATTTTTGGTCTCTCTGTAGTTTGGAAATGAACAGGCCAAACTCAGGGTTTAGAATAGGAAATGATAACAAATTTATGGCTGAAGAGCCAAAAATTAGAGTGACGAATGGATGGGCATACATATTACCCTACCCTAAATCATCTTGTAGGAGGGAAAATCATGGGGCCGAATTCTGAGGCTGTGAATGTGTTGTAATGGACAAATTGGGATGAATATGTGAGGAACTGGTCCGAGGAAGAATATGCAGAAGCCACAAAGACGAAATTAAATCTACAACTGCTGATTTGAGTCACAAACTATTGTGGATGTTTCAAGTGCATCCTCCAGAACGAGAGATGACAATCACAAAAGCCTTTCTGCTAGCTAAAGACAGAGGCCACACCAATTGCATGCGAGCAAAAGAAAGAAAGAATTCTCGCATCACTCCTAAAAAAGAACTCCAATTATCTCCTTAGAATCGCCCCCCCCCCCGAGGAGCACATCAAGCCCCGGTCTAAGCCTTAAAACCCCGCAAACAAAAATTCCATCCATCAACACAGCCGAAAAAGGAAGAACCCCCTCTTCCCCTCTTCTCCCACCCCCTGTCCCAAACCCCCAATTAGCCCCCAAAATTCCTCCGGCCGAAAAATAAGCAACAAACCGCCCATGTGGGCCGAAGCCCGGTTCCCACTCCCGTGCAGGACAACCCACTCCACTCGGATCATAATCCTACACTAACTACACTCGATCCTCCAGCCTTGCAGATCTCTCTTCCTCTCTCTCTCTCTCTCTCTCTCTCGCCTCCCTAAATCCATTCTTTAACTTCCCTCTCTCCCTCCGCCCTGTATAAACTATGCAAAAGAAAATGCAAATACAAGTCCGCAATACCACAGCCGTGTTTTAAACTGTACATTCCAACCAACCATTAGTCCTAATAAAATTTTGAAGTAACTTGACAATACGAGATATTGATATAACTGTTTGCTTGCTCGCTCGCTTGCTTGCTTCCTGCATGCATAGAAAAGATCTATAAATATTCGCTTACTTATTACTTATGAAATAAAGAAAGAGTAAGCCTCTTTGACATAAGGCCATTTATGCACTGTGCCATCAAAGAAACACTTTCCCATCCTTCTGTGTTCCTGATTTGCGGCGCAGCACACTACCATGCATGCATCTAGTGACCAGATACAGTAACCTCACTGGTAGCCTCGTGGGGTCGAAGAATAACTCTCCTTCTTGGTACTGCGTATGTTAAATAAATAGTGGCCTGCTTGACAATGGAATCGCTATCCTCAAAGTTTCTGTTATTATAAATTATAATTCGAATATTTCTGGCCTTCATAGAAACGAAAGCAGAGGATGTTTAACCGAAGCCAGATTCTGTTGGTGTTGGTACTTCTGTGCAGCACGATTGTAGTACATGCCTCGAATGTGGTACAAAGGGAATCAATCGACGGAATCATTACAAGTCTTACAGCCGTGACTGTTCGATCTGAGGTGGAAAAGAGACAGCCGAATTTCACACCGAAGCATGCGTGTGAGCATCATTATGCAGATCGTGAGTTCTCTCCCCTTCTGCGCAAAAATATTGGAAGAAAGCTGAGAGATTGTAGATTCTTCGGTGATCAGTGGTGCGAAATCAAGATTTGCAAAAACTTCGATGCTATACAAGTGGCCTGCATTGAGTCTAGAAAATCTCGAGCTCCATGTTGAAGATATTCAGTGCTCCCAATCCGAAATCAATGTCCAATTCGGTACCTTTGAATCGTTGAAAGATGCGAAGAAAGTATGGAGCGTCTTTGATGAGTTCCTAATCATCTCATCACATCCGGGTTGTAATGAGGATGGAGAACGTGCCCCCTATCTGTAGGAAACCCCATTCGACACAAACGCTTAGAGACCCCCTCTAATTGAAACTAGTGTGACTGAAATTACCTATCCTACCGACTTAATGGAGGTGGTATTCATAGTTCGACGACTTGCTTGGAAAGATGCATACGAAAGTATGACCGTCAACTTCGGTATGAGTAAAGGACAATATGATCAGAGTGACCTCCGTTTCCATGATAATCTCCGTCGAAGACAATCTCAATCCGCATCTTCTTCAGCTATCCTAGCATCGGCATCCGCAGCTGCAGCATCCTCGGCACCAAGTGTCGACAGTACTTCTCAACATTTCAGCTATCAAGTTCCCGCAGATGAGCAGATTGCTACCATTTCCACCCAGTAAGCGATCCAAAAACAATTTTGCCTTATAATGGCTAATTGAGACCACCAGTGAGGCTGGTTCAGAATCTCTAACAATAAACTGTAAGAACTGTTCGATGGCGGGAACTTTAGACTTCACAGAAGGAACCTTCGTTGTGAGCAATTCGAGCGATTTCCTTTTTCTTGCAGTTAATTTTCTCGATCATGGGTTCATTGAAGCCGAGTTGAAAGGCTTTACAGCACATGTAGAATTAGACAGTACGCTCAAGTTGTCGCTCTCTGCGAGCCAGGGTTTTGCTAAGACCCTCGTTGATATCGGGTTGCCTGGATTCGAGGTAAGTAACCTACACCGAAGACGCAAAGCAAGTTACTCACTGGATGCTTAGATCCCTGGAATCGCTGTGGTTGGGCCCATCTTCCGACCAGTCATTCAAGGGACCATTGAAGCCACGGCTGAATTAGACTTCACGTACGGCTTTGGTAAGCTCGAAACCCATTCAGGTCCTTCCGGGCTTCGCTGATATAGGCCAGATCTTCAAGTTCCCGACACGACAATAACGATCAGTTTCCAGAATATGACTAATTCATCATATGTCGGACTGTGCGTGATTTCCTTTGTAGCGCAAAGCGAAAAAACTAACCCCCTAACAGGAACGATGCGTCCATCACAGCAATTCCTCTTACTGCCTCATCTGGAGACATCGCATTAACATTGGGTCTAGCTCTGAGTTCGCAAATCGTGCTTGGAGTTGCCATTGATGATCTCAGCCTTTCGGCAGGCGCTTTCCTCAACCTCCCATCACTTAGCATCTCCATTGAGCAACTTGCTGGTGCGAACGCGAATTGGTAATTATCCCCTTTCTGGGAGACAAACTCGCCACCCTAACCTTGTTTTAGTGACCAAATTACTGACTCTAACACTACCAACGGCCTGCTTTCCCACATCTTCCCGAACCTCACACATATAGTTCCAAAAGCCGACATTGATGTCGGTCTGGAAATCGGAGCCACGCTCGCTGCGCTAGGGGTTTCGGTGACAAAAGCCATTTCAACAACACTTGCTGGGACACAATTTATGCTGCCAACAGCTTGCATGAGCTGGGATAGCGATAAATCAGCTTTTGCTTCCCCAACTCTTTCATCATCAAAGACAACTAGCTCGAGCGCGGATTCAACTGCGACTGGAGGCGGAAAGCTAGGAAACTCACATACAAATGCGGCTGATCGGGTTCAGCTTGTCCCGATTCTAAAAGCTTGCGGAGGTTGCTTGATAGCGACCGCTCTCCTTTTCGTCCTGTTTCTTTGATGTTTTCCGGCAGTTATTTCGTTCTCTTTCTAGGTAGAGTATTCACTCCAGGAAGTCGATATTCCTTTTTCCTTGTCCAGAGTAGTGATGATCGAAAATTAGACATAATTGAAGCCTCCCTGAAGCCTCCCAAGACAATGTAGAGCATTTAGGATAGAGGAATGTAATGATGACCATTGTTCTAGAAACCTTAGATGCACTTCAGCAAATTCTAGGCGAAACAACAACTTGAATGAGGCTTCGCTTCCGGATGGCGGCGTGGACGTCTCGGCTGTTGTGGTTGATTTCTTTGCTGCTGGGGTCCAAGATTTTGCTGGTGTTGCTGGCGTTGCTGGAAATCCAAGGCCTCCATAGCTTTGAGATGAAGCTCTGATAATTGCAGTAAATTGTCTCTGATTGTTTTCAAATGGAGGCTCGATAATGATTTCGGATGCGTTCATTATTTGTGGATGCAAGTTCATGATTCCGTTAACTGGCATTAGCGTAAGTTTGTTTCCTTTTGTCTCAACGATTTGGAACAGCTGGCCTCCTTGACCTAAATAGTCGAGTCGGAGATATCTAGTAGGCATCGTAATGTTTCTTGGAAATTCAATCCGGGTTCTAAAAGCAGTCTTGGCAGGCTGGTCATAGTCACAAATTGATATAGCACCGCTACGCCTGGACTTACACTTGAGGCAGATACTATTAGTGATTGCGTAGGTTGCCTTTAGATGACTGTCTCGAAGTGATCTAGCCCATTCGTTGCTATGCACATTTAATTCCAAGCATCTGTCCACGTTAATGTTGAAGTGGGCTGCCCGAAATACAGAACCCCGTTCACCCGTATTGTGCAAAAGGCGTAATACATGACAAATAAAGTTTGCTATATCCCTTCGCATACCAGGATTTCGAAGCCAGACGTCGCAAATGATATCCATATTATCACTTCTAAGTGAAGGTAAGAGTAAGCGGCCCCAAGGTGTCTGATTCCATTGTGGAAAACGTTGCTGAAGAGGTTTTTGCATTCGTGGTAATAGAAAGATGTCTTTCAGTTTGATTCGTCTTGCATTGCCTGTGCAGTGACTGACTTCGACGCCAAGGAAGTTATGTAACCATTCTACCCCCGCCCCTTCAGAATTCTGGCTGAATTCGTTCAAGATGTGTTGTTTCAAAGTAGTACCTGGCAGTCTCTTTTGCGTACCGGATACACCAGCATTGACATATTGCCCGAATGAAATGCCCCCACTCCGTGAGTCGGTTACCCAGGAGGGAGGAGCTGGGCCGAGAATAGGCATAGAGGTGAGACAGTCCCTATCGAAATCGTCCATCGTGTAGGCGCATTGGTTATTTATGTGGAATGATGCTCCAATCAGCAAAGGTACGTCTTTGGGGATGAGAAAAGGAGTATCATCATACGACGGCTCAGGGTCCCAATGGCACTCCACCATAGCTTCTGCCTGTTCGATGGTGCTGCGAACACGTCTAATGGATCCCTTTGAAAGGTTATATTGACGCACCAGATTATGCGATCCCTCTTCGGTCGGGATTGCATATACCGGACCCCAAATGTCTGCAAATTCTTCTATACGGGTCAAGATCGATAGCTGCGCTTGATTTGTATCGGAGAGTCTGCCCTTATACGATTCGAAGACCCATACTCTATTGTGATCTAGGAAGCCGTCTAAGCATGCCAAAGGCATCAGAGAACAAGCGAAGCTGGTTTGGCCTGTATTGTTGTAAATCTCAATTCTTTCGGCGCTCGAACCGATGTAGGCATTGAAATATGAACCATGGGAGCCTACATAGGTCACTAGTGACAAATCGAGAAGTAAAGCAGTCATCCTACAGGTAGTAAGGATTGGAAGTCGTTTGGATTCGATTTGATTTGGAAGTAGCATGGTGCCTAGCAAATATGAGCATGGAGTAGCAACGCAGTCCGATAACTCGGCCTCGATTGCAAAGTAGCGACTCTGATCCATCTGATATATTTGAGCGATGGCAGCTTCGATGCCGGCCTTTAAGCCGAGAATCCTCTCGTGTTCAATGCGGATGAGCTCGGCGACCGCTTCCCCGGGATGCTTAACAAGCATACTGTAGAATGTGGTGGAGAATCCAGACTCTTGTAATCGACCGAAGCTAGTCAGAAGGTGGCAGATGATCATGTAGCTTTCCCAAAGGTTGCTTAGAGTTTGTTGGACTTCTTCTGATTCTGCTGCTGTTCTGCCGAAGCGGATGAAATCCTCAGGGAGCCTCTGCCACATTATGGTAGGAATGATTTCAAGCTTTTCTCGGCCCTGAGGGGCTACGAACGTGCTCTCGCTAAGCGCATATCTTCCTCTATTCCGGAAATACTCTGATTCCAAGACAACAGATCGTTCTAAGTAATCTAGATGAGCATAATAGCAAATCGGGTCGATAATATGAATAGCGGGCTTGAGACCTTGCCTAGCAGCTCTGCGAATCCAGTAGTCCATTCTTTCCGCTGTCTCTTCTTCAGTTAAGAAGGGCTGTTCCACAAGTGACCTTCTATCTCTAGGATTCATATCCAAGGATGCAGTGGCACCCCCATAGTAACGAGAAGAAAGTGAAGAAAATTTGCTAATTTGAGCAACGCCTGAGGGGCCTGCGTCCAGCGATGGCCTGGATTCAAGAAGACTCTTTCCTTTCTGCTTGGCCGGAATCGCAACACAGTTTAAGGTTGCGCCATCTTGGATATTGTAGTAACTCAGCGTTTTGATGTTGTCCAACCCTTTTCCAGCGTACACAAGTGATTGCTCCTCTGGAGGAGTTCCAAGTTTCCTTTGAACAATTGATTCAAGGTCCAGACTGAGTCCTCCCCCCTAATCTCAACAGAATGCTTCTCACCACGTTCTTTTACATTACGAAGATCAGCAAAGCACTATGAAAAGTACCAAATGAGGAGAAAGGGTTTCTTACTATCCACTATGTATACCTTCATTTTAAAAGAGGCCCTATAATCAAATAGAATTCGAATCAAGGCTCAGAGGTAGCCTTCGAGAAGACAGAGGACTATTGAAGTACGCAATTCTAATTAATTGGTGATAAAACGAGCCTGATCGATGACGGAGCGTGATCGAGTTTATAAGGTTTAAAAATAAGCAACTCGGTGAGCCTTGCGTTGGTGTGGCATGAATTTGAGCCAATCGAGATCCTAGTCAAGTCTTTCCACATCCAGACCAGGTATGCAGGTATTCTCAAAGGGGCATAGTTGATTCAATAGTCTTTACACATATGCATTTCGTAGAACAGCTAATTCGCTGCGCCTGGCAACTCCACAGGAAACGAGCGCTTGTGTTCTAATTCATCTGGATTGGGTTCCCTTCCGATTCTCGAAACCCGCAGAGCCGTCACACCACCGGCAAAGAGGAATGAAAAGGCGAACGCAGTCCATTGTAAGACCTGCACCACAACACTCATTTGAACAGAAATGCCTTCAAACCCGTCGAAAGTCAGTAATTCCTGTTGAGCCCGAATAACCTGCACTACTGACACTGCGGCCGTGAAGGACCATCCAACTGATAGCCAAAAACTTGTAATTATCAAGTGATTTATCATGAGAACCGTACTGGGTTTGAGCTTGGTCGGAGGGCGTGTCGCCACCTCGAGAGGGATGAGTATTAACAGGCTGATGAGGAATAGAAGGCCAGCACCAGGGAAGATGGCTGGTGATCCGGCAAAAACACTACCCCTCGTTCCAGAGGCAAGCAGGAGAAGCTTTCCCGTGATATCGAACGTTCCATTTGATGAGCTACTAAGTAGCATGTCGTTGAACCTCTTCCGGGATGACATGCATTGCAAAGCAATGTCAGCATCTGTCCCAGTGCGACGAATGCATATTCCTTTTGGACAAACAAAATCAGCATTCAAAGTCAATGAAGCTAGCTTCAATACTAACCGAAGTAGCCAATGCGAACTTGTGCAATCCCAGGTGAAAGATTCGCAGTGATGCTTTCGATAAAGATGCCCGGGACTCCTGGTAATGCACTGATAGCAACAAGCACTAGAAAAAGATCAGAGACGATACAATGATCCGCAGAAAGAGAGGACCGTACGGTAGAATAGAAGCGCAGGTAATGCCAGGAAGCCCAACGCGCGACTGTAGTGAGGAAGTCCTCGTCGAAAGGTCAGCCAGGAATCCATTGCTCGCTTGACAAGAACCACTCACTTAGCAAGCCCCTTGGCAGTTGAAAAGTCCTCATTAGGTTGATTTCTAACTATATACTCGACGACGTGATGACATGAAGGGCTTCGTATTTGGAGTGGCGACTTGACTCTATTGTATTGGTATTGAAAATGGAAGAACTGAGCCTTGAAGTCATCAAAGGAAAGGCACGCCGCAAATCAAGTCTGAAACGTGATTGGCAAGGCTGGCGACTATCGATCAGTCCTGACACATTCTAATTTCCTTTTCGGGAAAGCTGAAGGTCGAGGGATTCCGGGATGACATAAAAATAATGAGTGTCACGGGACCGTAGGACAACGCGGAAAGAAAGATGATCAAAGCAATTCATTGCAGCTGTCACTTGACAGCCTCATTGAGTATGCCTTATGCAAGCATCGAGGTAGATCTGGGGCGCAGAGCTGAGAAGTGGAAGGTGAGGTGCGGCTAAGCGGGCCAGAGGTGGCAAGACCGCCATTGTCGCAGCTTCCGCTGATCGTCCAATCTATCCATAAGTTAAATTCATAATGGAAATATATCATGCGGCACATATCGGCTCCATAGTTCTATTGACTGTCTGCGGCCAATAATCCAAGCTTCCAAACGTCGAAGGATCGTGATAGTCCTATTACCGCATCTGTCAATGAATCATCGCGGGCAAGGAAAATCGCTCATCGAAAACCTTGGAATGTAAGTACTCCCACCCCGTATGATCGTTGGGTAAATGCCTCACGGTGGTGGACTTCTAGTTATCGTTCTTTCAATTATGTGTTCTTCGTCGTCGTTCCTGGAGCTAGCCTAGCTAAGATTTGATTTGGAAGATGCGTATGTGGTAGGTTTTGGCCCAGAATGAGCGATGAAATTTATGTCAAGTCACCCGAAGAGAATCACGTGACGTCGACTACTTCCCAGATTCTCTAACTGTGGTACTTGTCTGACAAAGATCTCTCTTCTCTCAGAGAGTGGCAATATATTTGTGTCCGCTGAGGCCTTAGCCCCTCCCCCCAGCGCATTAAACACAAGAAATACATATGCAAGCTTCTTTGTTCAAACAGATTTCATATCCCTCTATCGTAAAACACCCTTCTTTCCACCATCTAAGCCTCCCCCATCCACTTCCTCCACACTTCCCCGACTATCAACCAATCCTAAATCCCCCCTCGCAATACCCTCAACCACCTCTTCAGTCGCCAATCCTGCCTCGTTCGCAACCCTGACCAATTTCCTCTCTTCAACATAAACCCTACAATTCTCCCGCCCTTTCTCAATATCCACAAACCAAATCACTATACTGGCACACGCACAAAGCGCAAATAGGAATGGGAAGCCCATCCAATTATTATTCGTGCCGTTGATGATTGCTTGAATCACATTTGGGCCTATTATTGATGACTTTTATGCTTGCATGAGAAAAGTGCTATTCAGAGTTGAAAGGAGGATGCACTCACAGCACGATTCGTAATCCCAAATAGTCCAAAAAACATATTTTCATAACCCCTCGGTGTAACCTCACTCATCATCGTCTGCGCATATGCATAATATGGCGCTTGAAACAGTCCAAACAAGATATTATAAATCCAAAAATCCCTCACATGATGATATCCCACCCGATTCGTCCAAAGACCCAACAGCCCATAAAAAGGAATGAAGACCGAAAAAGCATTCGTAACCATAAACATATGTTTGGTCTTGATGTTGAAGTATTTCTGGGTATACCAGAACGCAAATGTGGAGAAGGTAGAGGTGGCGGCTTGGGCAAGACCCAAGTAGGTGATTTGGAGGAAAGAGAAAGAGACGATATTGTTTTGAATAATAGAGATGAGCGTTCCTGTGGTGTTGAGTCCGTCGGCGAGGAGGAAGAAAGCAAAGAGGTAGGTGAATGTCTGGGGAAGGTGACGGATTTCTTTAAGTGCGAGAAGGACTTGTTTGAATCCGATGGTTAGGTAGTTGCTTCCACTTGGCATTTTCGGGCCTGGGCGGGGCTGTTGGAAGATGAACCACCAGATCCCGAGGACAACCCAGTCTTTATGTGTTAATACGTGTCTATGCGTGCATTCGTGGATAAGACTTACAAGAGTTTGTTAGACATAAAGCAAGGTTATTGCCGAAGCTATTGCCTTGTAAAGGAAGGAGGACTGAGAGATTAATGACCAATGTGAGGAGATAGCCAATATTAGAGTGAGCTGTGGAAATATTGCTGATGTGATTTCGTTCCATGCTCTCGATATTATCGTATTCTGCTTGATTGATTTTTCCATCTTTCAAATCTTCATCTCTAGCTTCCCTGACTTTGGGCATATATCGAGCCAGTCTCGGGAACAACGCAGCATAAAATACAAGGGTAGCCTGTGACTACATTAGTTGGGGAAGATAGCACAGGGTTTATAACTAACCCCATAAGAAATATATGAAATGATGAAGAGAACCATAGCTGCCGGCCATTGTTCTGGCCGTCTAATGGCCATCATACCATACTGAAAGACCCAGCACTATTATCATCAGCCTGGAGATTTTGCAAGAAGGCTTACAAGAACATACAACAACAGTGAGAAATAAAAGGAGCCAGCGACCAAAATTCCCATAATCCGCAGCGGAACCAAGAATAACGAAAATGATGGTCATAATTGCAAAACAGAGTCCATTGGCGATCAACACTACGCTGGAAACTGATTTCGTCCCCGAACCCCAAGCTACTACGCATCCCCCATTCGTACAATTTCCTTTCTGGATAGGAGAGATAGCCGGGTCCCATCCTGAGCTAGTCAAAGCTGATTGAAAAAGGGCTTGTGAGTATGATCCTGGACCGACTCCGTTGTCGCCCTGCAATAATTAGCATTGCCAATCCACATAAAAAAATGGAGTGTCTCGTTCACATTGTAATAAAGGTAATACGACCACAGCTCTTTCCTGGTCGTTGTAGGCTGTACGAATACGTCCTCATCCGCCCCAAATAATTGCTCATATTTCTCCAGATTCTCTTTGATTTTTTTCGCTTTCGTTTGATCAATGTCGTCTATAATGGCCGAAGTAGCATGTTTCGTGATAATATCATTTCCACTACTTATTCCGACGACTTCATCCATGCTTTCACAGTCGATATTCCTCAATAGCGGCTCCCTCGAGGAATTTCGATGTGTTCTTGAAGACGAAGCCATAACTAGAGCGGGGCCTGAAGGCCCTTTATCTATCTCCGCCGCCCTCCGAATCAGACAAATGCTATTCTCTTATCATACTTAGCTGCAGGGCACCAATGAGAAAGAAGAAAACTGCATATCGTAAACTATCCCCATGTGGTGTGGTTCTTCGGGGGTCAACCTAATGCAACTTGGATCGCCGTTTGCGATGTTACGTTGCAGGAACCTTGCCTTAAGGAAATCCGTTTGATGTTGAGAAGAGCTGCTTTGCCGATGCGACACGTGATGAAGTTTACCCCCCATTTAATCGGACGACAAATCGTTCATCATTTAGGAACGCAGAATCTCACAGCTTTTCTGATAGCTATTAAAGTGATAGGGACGGCAAGATGGCATGGTCGGATGAAAAACTGAGAAGCAAAGTGGGCCAGGTATGTATTGACGCATACTGCTTACCTTTCTCTTTTGCCCTACTTTCTAGAATCATTGCCTGTCACTTGAAAGTTTCATTGGCTATCGACTATATTCTAATAGTCTATGAAATTCTATGTTTTCTATGAGATTTTCATATCATCTAGCAGATGGAAATACATTTTCTTTAAAATTATGAACTTCGAGAATTTCGAGTCTCTTACCTGTTCGGCGAAATGCTTTGGTCTTAAGACAAGGGTCTCTAATATCTCATAGCTCTTCGTTGTTGGTTTTGATGCACGTAAGTCATCAGTACCCTATAATTATCTCTCCCGTGTGGCACTATAAGACCGTAAATCTTATGGATTCAAGATATAAGAGTGAATCATTTCACCCATCCTTCTCTATCCCCTTCAATCCTTTTGAATTTAAAAGTACTGATTTTTCTAATTAATTAGACGTACCTAACGAAGACATCAAAATTCTTATCACCACTTATAAAGTTGGCACCATCATCCTCTTCCAAAGAAATGTCTCAAATGCCTCCCAACTTCTCGACCTCACCAGTTCCCTCCAAGCTATCGCTAAATCTGCCCACCACACTCAACCCCTATTCATTGCTATCGATCAAGAAAACGGACTCGTCACACGTATCAAGCCGCCAATAGCAGCACAGCTTCCTGGCTCAATGACTCTCGGTGCTACTGGCGATCTCTCAAATGCATTCAAAATTTCTTTAGCTACAGCAGAGGCCTTGAAATCCTTCGGGATAAATATGAATTATGCACCTGTTGCAGACATCAATTCTGAGCCGAAGAATCCTGTGATCGGTGTCCGATCCTTTTCAGATGATCCAGAAACGGTTGGAAGGTTTGTTTCTGCCCAATTCAAAGGGTTGCAAGGAGGTGGCATCGTGTCTTGCGCAAAGCACTTTCCCGGTCACGGACATACGGCTGTAGATTCTCATTATGGATTGCCTGTTATCAATAAGACGAAGGCTGAGCTGGAATTGTGTGAATTGGTGCCTTTTAGAAGAGCTGCTGCTGAGGGAGTCGATGCAATCATGACAGCACATATTGCTTTACCTGCCTTGAGAAATAAAGAAGAAGCATCGGATGTATTACCTGCAAGCTTGAATCCTGACATCATCAAGATATTGAGAAAGGAAATGCATTATAGGGGCCTGATAATAAGCGATTGCTTGGAAATGGATGGTGTGAGGGCCACCTATGGAACGGAGAATGGGGCTGTCATGGCTCTCAAGGCAAGCTGCATTCTGAAATATCCGAGCTCTATTGCTAATCCTGAAATTGTTCGCAGGCGGGAACAGACTGTATAATGGTATGCCATACAATCTCCGCTCAAGTCGGGGCGATCGAAGCAGTTATCAAAGCAGTCAGATCCGGAGAGGTAACCCAAGAAGCAATTGAGGCATCAGCGAACAGAGTAGAAGTTCTCAAGATGAAGTACCTTCAAAATTTTGATGCGCTACCAAAGATGCTCCCCGACAATCTTGACGCACAAAACAAAATACAAGAGAACCTTGCACTTGAAGTGTACTCAAAGAGCACAACAGTAGTGCGGAGTGATCCAGGATACTTCCCATTATCAACCGTTCCTAAGAAAAAGATATGCTTCCTCAGTCCTGGGAAAATACCTCTTCCATCTGGCGCAGTTGAAATCAGGGAGGAAAAGACCAGAGAACCTTATACTCCATCCTTTTTCATCGATCTCCTCCGAATCCGATGCCATGATATCATCGATATTCCATATTATGATGGCAGCCTGCTCTCTCCTGAGTCAGAGCAGAGTATAGATGAAGCTGACACCGTGATTCTTGCTACAAGAAATGCGAGCCTGAGTCCTTATCAGAAAAAGATGGGTTTGTTACTTGGCAAAAGATTAGAGAAGAAATTAATTGTGGTAGCTACGTGTGACCCATATGATTTTCTTGAAGAGACCGAGGTGGTCAAGAATTACATCACAATATATGAACCTACTATTCCAGCATTCAGATCAGCAGTAGATGTCATTTTAGGTCTCTCTCAATCAGTAGGAACCTTACCCGTCTACTTACCATCTATCAAGCGTGAGATACGGGAGTTCAAAGGATCAGAGGAAGAGATCGAGACAATATGGCGTATGTGGAAAGAAATCTTTCCCACTTGGTACATTGACTTCCAGCGATTGAAGAAAATTATACAAAATGGAGAGGGACATCATCTCATCCACGATCAAGGCTTCTGTCTCACCTGGCTCTTTAAAGGAAGAGGTAATATCGCTTGCGTTGGAGTGCTACCCAGCCATCGAGGGAAAGGAGCTGGAACAGCACTTTTAAGGAAAGCGCAGGAAAGTCTGAGGGCTACCCAAAGATTGGATGCTATGGAAATCGTATCCATCTTCCCAAGACTTTGGCCCGGCGTTCCTGTCGGTCTTCCGCAAAGCGACAGAGATTTCTTCCTGCACCGAGGTAAGTAGAGAACTCTGCATTGATCTTTATCAGCTCTCTGGGACTAAAAAATAATTTTAACACAGGATTCTACAAATATACAGCTCCAACATCGAGAGATCTCTTCCGCGATATCAGATCTGAAGTAGCGCCTCCTCACATCCTCGAGCGTGTCTCCAAGCTTCCCTATACATTCAAGCCATGGTCGCCAGAACTTTACGACGAATGTATTGCCAAACAGAAGGCCAATAACTTCAGTTCTCTGGTTCGTCGTATTTTCTTCCCTTTTGAAACCCAAAACTATTCGAGAACAAACTCCCCTTCCAGAGTAGCATTTACTAACAAATCCGCCATCCAAGGGTTGGATCAACGCCTATGAGCGGCTCGCTAGCACATCTCAACACCACGAAGTAATGGTAGCCCTCTCTCCCATCGGAGAACAAGTAGGCTGGACACTCATGTGTTCCCCCTCCTCCATCATCGCCCAAGATTTTGCATTTCTACCCCTCATGCCATCGAAAGAGAAAACCGGACTCATAGCTTGTGTAGGCGTAGATAAAAATGCTAGAGGACAAGGCGTGGGATTAGCATTGCTGGTGAATGCTATGGAGAATATGAAAGGGAGGGGGGTGGAGGGTGTGTGTATTGATTGGGTGGTTATTAGGGGGTTTTATGAAAACTTAGGATTTGAAGTTTGGAGGGAATACGAGGGGTTTGGCTGGTAATGGGCATCTTCAATCATACAGGCTTCGGAAATAGCATATAAGTACTATAAGAAGGACTAGGCCTGAAGTTTAATATGGTAGTGGTCTGATGCTTGTGCCCCAAACTTGAAACATAAAAGCCTTTTTCTAGTCTTCCTAGCTCATATTATGTTCAACCAATTTCTTAGTTATTAACAGACCCAAAGAAAGACCAACTCTATTCTCTATCCGAGTCGCTCGTGGCCTCAAAATACGTCGAGCACGGTTTTCTGCAGGAAGCCTTTCGAGCAAGAGTCTCTCCTAGTTCACTCGCCTATCGTTCGTTTGACCTACTACCATCCGTTTGATATATGCAGTTGAAAACACTCTACTATCTGAAGGACTCCAGTTGACCCCTTCTCAAAAGCCTAACCTAAGCGTGCGCTTTACCATCAATTTTCATTTCTCACCTTCTTACTCCTTAGTTCCTTTCCGTCCAAACATTTCTTCTAGCTCTACTAGCTACCAAATATGGTGAAATTAGGTATTAGATTGATCTGACATTTCCTTATTCACCAACTCCTTTCATCTCCGCAAAATCTTTAAAACTTATCGAGTACCTAGAATCATAGGGAAAAAAATCTCTCATTCTCTAAAGCATCCACCATCCTGAAAACTCCGCACGGGTCTTCAAAATGGCAGGATTCAACAACTCAACTACCAGCAGTGCTTATGCTCTCACAGCCTCTTTCCTCATAATCTTCCTTCAATGCCTACTTCAATACATCAACCATGAAAAATTCAAAGCAGATGATTATCTAATGATTTTTCCGGCCTTTCTCTATGCGATGAATACCGCTGCATATCCTGTAATTGTAAGTTACAACGATTCTTAGAGTATTCAAAGACGAGAACTAATGATGTTAAATCCAAATAGGTTCACAATGGCACCAACACGTTAGTTAAAGATCCCCTTGTTCTTACACCAACACAGTTAAAGCAAGGTACGTCCTCCATCATCCTTCCTTCATCTCAAAGCTATCTAGTTGACAACTACCAAAGTAATCCTCGGATCGAAATTTGTTCTCTTAGGACGACCATTCTACATGTCCTATATCTGGTGCATGAAAGCTTGTATTGTAACTTTTCATCACCCTACTTTGATTTAAGCCCTCGGCTAATAGATCTTTAGTTAATTTACTACACCCGACCCATATCAAGAACTAAAGAATTAGTGGCTGTCAAGTTTACTTTTGGTCTGCTAGCATTGACTTGGGTAGTTTGTATGCCTACGTTCTTTCTTGGTTGTCGGCCTGCGACTTTATTCTGGCAGGTGTTGCCTAATACCTCTAATTGCGCTGTGAGTAACGAAAATCTAGTTCCAATTCTTCGCAGCACTTACTGATTGATAGCTACATAGAAAGGAGTGAGTGAGTTTTGAACTAATTTCCACTACGAACTTGCTTTAACACTAATGCTAGATCGATGCGGTTGTTGTAATGGGTTATGTAAGTCAATCTCAAATCATTAACCAAACAAACGCTGATTTCACATTTCACAGACCAATATAGCAACCGACATCCTCCTTATGGCTATCCCCATGCCAATGTTCTACCGCGCTCGACTACCTCTGAAGTCTGTCCTTCCCAACTTCCTTCTTGGATCCCTATCTCACTAACAAATACTAACCACTCCACAGAAGCAAACTTCAAATCGGTGCTGTCTTCCTTGTAGGAATATCCGTATGGCCCCTTCCCCTCCTTATCCCTTCCTCCCCATCCACCATCTCCCTAACAGCCGAAACAAAGGTGGTAGTCATTTCAATCATGCGCATGATCATCGTTCTCTGCGACCTCACACCACAAAACAAGTTGATCTGGGGACAACTTGAATGTTTTTCTGCCGTAATTATCCCCCCTTTCTCATTCCTACCCTTCTCATTTCCCGAGAATAATCACCAAAAAATCAAATCAGACAGTAGTAGCCAACGCCCCCTTCCTCTATAAGCTCTACCGACGCAGCAAAGCGCACCTCCAACGAGTCAGCAATTTCAGCTCTCACGGAACCGAACTCGGTCCCGCTCAAGCATTACCATCAAATAACGAAACTAGCTCGAGCCCGAGCCTAATCTCAAGCTGTGAGCTCGAACGCGGACCTACTCTCGCGATTAAGGGTAAAGTAAGAAGTAAGGTTAGTTCACCTATTAAATCTACAGATATTGCACCTGACCCTGTAAAAACCCTTTTCCCTTCTACACCCACTCTCCCTCTTCTCCAATCTACTCCAATCTTTAGCCCAATTACCCTATTTTTCAGATTCCAAAGCCCCCAAATTATCGCTCCCTAGAACCCTCGAAATAATCCACACAATAAAAGTCCAACAAGATGTCGAGATTGTGGACCCCAAAACACCGTCGAGATCGATGCTTTTTATCGATGTGCAGCCGTTGGAACCTTTCAAACCGCGTTCTAAAAGGGAGGAGATATGGGCGAGATTGAGGGGCAGGTTTTAGACATGTTAAATATATGAGTAGGCAACGGCATACCATTGTTCCTTAGCAATATACGCTGGCATGTGCGCAGGTATGTACGCTGGCGAAACTGTATATGTACGTAGCTTCTTGCTTGGGTCTGAAAAGAACAAGAACAAGAATCACTATAGCATAAACAGAATACAATACTCTGTTTGGTGCTTACCCTAGCAGATATCCGACTCGCACGCAGTAACCTTATACGGGTGAAAACGAAAGACATTTTGGGTGGTTAGTGGGAAAGGGTGTATTTGTAAGCGTTGTAGAGGAATGAGTAGTGTTGGGATGATGGTTGACGCTTTTTTGGATATCGAGGATGTGAGATTGGATTTGGATTTTGTATACCTTTCTAGGGAGTTGACTAGCTCATAGAGACTGGCAGCAGCATCTAGTCTCCCTTCTCTGCCCCCTGAACCTGCGAAGAGCCATACAGGCCGAATACAATTGCAATCCCAGAGTCCTCCAAAGCAACGTGGAACAAGACAGTACACTCGAGATTTCTAGAACTGGCGCTTATGAATAAAGGATGGAAGGACCGCGTGATCTGGTATGCGAATGTCATGCACGGGAGATACCCCTCACCTCGAGAGGGAGGTATTTGGTAGAGAGGAAGGAAGGAGGGCGGGGGTGAATACAGCCAAGCTAATGACTCATCGAGGCACGTGACTATATGCCCTTTTCCCTATGTTCCAACAGAGCCGATCCAAAAACAAAAGATCTGGGAAGCGAAAAAGGTGCCTGCTTGTTGTATCGTGGAAGTCTACTTCGTATATGCGAAAGTGTAGAGAGTAGAGTCCACAGCACGATAACAAAGCCCCAAGTTCGCCCCTAAAGTCAGAGGTGCAGGGAAATGAGTCTGCATTAAGTAGTATTGTTAAGCACAGTTATGTTTGAATATATCTTGCAGACCTAGAAAAATCATTTTACCACACAGTTGTAAAGAAGGTAAAGAAGGTAAAGAGTATATATTGCAATGTTGAAGTAAGGTTAATAGCGGACGATAGAATTGAATTGTTGTTACTAAACTATAATGAACTCCATAATAATACCTTTCAAGATTCCTTGAAAATACTTCAGAACTTGTCAAAAAAACAATCAAAAAAACGCGATATCCTTCCTGGTAAGGTTCTTGAGCGTAAAATAATCTTTCTCAAGAGACTTAAAACCATGTTAACAATCCATGCATTCCAGGTAGGGCGCATTACCTCTTCCTTCGCAGCTGACTTCTTGAATACGGCAGTGAAATCAGTGCCTAGCTTATAACGAAAACCATGACACTAATGTACAATACAATCCCATAGAGCTGTGCATAGACGTGTACCGACGTCAAATGGCTGTCAAACTTGTACATATACTCAGCCTCCAGATTGCTTCCTAAATCTCTTTCAACGTTTCGCCTTCTCTCGCCTAGATTTCGAAATTCCTTGGGGCTTCGCGCCCTTAGCTGCTGCCGACTTTTTGGGTGATGCATGGCTGCGAGACCCTGAAGGATTCAACCTCCGTGGGTTCGAAGGGCGTCGCAATGGGGGTTCACAGAATGGCGCTGGTTCCCCTCGTTTCGGAAGCATGCCAAATTCAGGTAAGCGACCAGCAAGTCTTCGACTTTGCCGCTCTTGTTTGTATACCTTTTGTTGCCTTGTATTGTGGGGCTTCGACTGCAGAACTTGGTTGTCGATATCTTGGTCTGCATGGGAAGCTCTCTCCTTATCTACCTTAGATTGTCTTTTGCTTGTCTTTGGTGGGACTTGCGCAGTATTATCGTCGGGCTTGTCGGGAGCTCGTCTGAGTTGTTTCGACTGACGCTCAGGCACTATGGTTTTTGAGGGTGTCGGCGCGGCTCGTCGGGATCGGGTGCCTTGGTCGGTAACGCTTTGGCTCTGTGCCACCTTCTTCGTGATTCTACCGCTGCGGGTCCTGCGAGAAGTACCCTTCGGCGGCCGAGGTGACGATACTCGTGGCTGCGATACACGCTCAGAGGCTGGAGGGTTGGCTATACCTGGCTCTGGCTCTGGCTCCGGCTTGGAACGAAAAATTCGAACAAGTTCAGCCTGTTTCTCGCGACTAACTCCCCGAGCATCCCAGTCACGGAGTTTTGCCTCCCAATCTTTTTCGGTGACTGGAAAATTCAATATATTCTTCGCTGGTGGCTCATTATCTAATCGCGCCTGAGCTGCAGCTTCTTCTCGCTCCATAGCCTCAATCTGTTCTTGTGTTTTCCCCTCGATGTGTTTAAGAAAAGCAAGACTGTATTGGATGGGGGTGTAACTTCCATAGAGGTGCCACAATCCCCGTTTTCGAGTTTCAGCTTCATTTCGATCTAGATCGTCGATCTGCTCATTCGTCATACTCTTCAAATAGCGGAGTTTGTGCCTCCTCCATAATCGTTCGTACTCTGGGTAATCGATATCTTCGAGCCGCAAGATGGCCATCTCCTCTGCTTCTTCGACTCTCTTGCGTTCCTTCTGTTTACGTTCCTCTTCGAGGAAAGTTTCAAGCTCAACTCTCGCTTGCTGATATTCCTCCTCACTCTGGTAAAGGCGAAGGTGTCTTCGAGCAAACTCTAGTCGCTCCCATGGATCCTCTGGCATTTGCTCCGACTTATCCGACTTATCAGACTCCGTATTGCTGAAGGGGATGCCGTAAGTGTCATCGCTGGCGACGCTACCATCATAGAGCGGAGTTGCAGGATCGCTGTCGACGCTACCATCAGAGAGCGGAGTTGCAGGATCGCTGTGGGTATCGCTCAATGGAACGAAAATGTTTCGTACGTACGCACGCCCTAATGCGGCTTTCTTCTCTTTCTCATGCTCCAGTCTCTTCACATGCTCGATGTGAGCCATTTCCTTAAACATGGCATAGAATTTGAGAGGGTCTTTGAGATGATCTTTTTCGCTTTCTCGAGCTTCGTGGAGCTCAATCCAGCGCTCTCCAAAATGCTTCCGATACCAAGCCATGATTTCCTGCCCGTTCATCACTTCTTGATGATTTTGCGGGTCGTACACTTCCGGCGGTGATGGCGTCCACGACTTGTACCTTTGCGGATGCCCAGTCTCCGTGCTGTTGCCGTTGTCAGGCAGTGGAGATGTAGGATCGCCGTTTGTCTCGACTGATGGCAGGACTTTTGAGGCGGTATCGGGATCGCGCGACACTCGCTTTGTCGAAGCCATGGTGACTAGAATACAATGGAATTGAGCAAGAATTGAGTCGGAGTTGAATAAGAATTGGGTAGGAATTGATGAGCGTTTGGTTGATAACTTGTCGCCCGCGATGTTCGATGTATAGATGATGGCGGAGGAAGGAAAGATGATGTGGTGGATGAGAGGGAAATAGCCGAACGAGCTGAAATATTCGCGGAGGCTGGCGCTTGTGCTGTGAATCAATGGGCTGCGGGGAAGATGACTGTGACAGGTTTAAAAGTCTTCATATCCAATCGATTACCATTATCATCCAACGAGTGAGGCGGCCTACGAGAGGTACAGCGGTTAAGTGGCGAACGGGGTTTCCCTCATGCACCACCTTTTTCCTTTCTTTGGGGTCCAGAATCAAATAAATGTCTGACCACCCAAATGGGCGAGAAAGCTAGATGTAGGGGATTCACAACTTAACCGCTTGTACCACTATACGCCGCGCGCCTCCACCTCCAGTCAAACAACTGTCATGCAATGGGTGGCTTGCGTACGGAGGCAGCATTTTGATTCTGATATTGTCACCGAAACAAACCAAAACGTGAGGTGCATGGGGACACCCCGTTAGCGCTACCATTTCCACTTGATTACAATTATCATGCGGTGAGGGCTATAGAGGTCATTTTCATCATAGAGAATTGGGTGCAAGCGGTTATTGTCGTCACGCTGTGTAACCCAGACTCTACAGCTATCTTGGCAATACTTCTGAATGTGGAGCCTTTCTCCTGGCACTCGGTTTTACCCTATTGGGCAGAAAAGGGCTTAAATTTATCACATCGTTATTAGATGCGTTATTACCCAAATAAATGAGAAAGTTGGGTGCAGGGGGAAAACCTTATTAGCGCTCTATAGAGCCTTTAGGTCTTTATCTTCAACTAATTACAATCCCCATGGACTGGGTAAGTATAAACAAAGCGCTGACAGAGTTTCCAGACGAGCAAACGAGCGCCGGGGGCATAGACCAGTGGGTTTTGGATTTCCAAAAAGGAAGTCATACATGGTAATGAGAATAATCCAGGAAGAAACAAAACTAACTATTGCTTTAGGTTGGGCTGTGAAGATCCCTCAACATGAGCCAACTAACCTCCACCAAACCATCTCCTGCCGTAAGCCCTACGAAATGATAGGGTCGTGTCGAAACCAATACCAACATGCTTAAGCCCCCTTTTCAAAAGTCATGTCGTGGAACGCAGATGCCTCAGCCTCCTCTGCGCGGCCAGATCTTTACCTCCAATAGATTACAATGCAATGGGCACTTGGGGGAAACTCTGTTGGCGTTATATTAATAACTTAACCGCTATGCTTCCATACAGTTTACAGGTCTTCACCTCCAATCGATTACAATTCTCATGTGATGGGTGAGGCTACCTAAAGGTTGTTGTTCGCATGGGAGCCTAGATAACCCATGGGGTTGCTCTCTGCTCTTTCTTTGTTTCTTCCTCCAGAGAGCTTCTAAGATACCTTCTGAATATCTTCTATCTTCTAAGAATGGACGAACCCGGGGTCGTCTTTTATCTCGTTCCTAAAGATGTTTACGCCGACGAAATCGTATGCGATGATGCTAATCGCCTGCGAAAATGCGTCGATCCAAATAATCTATCAGTGCGATACCTAAAAATTAGCATCAATGATCTATCGAAATTCCCTGGCAATCTTGTACGATTCGGTCGAGTCACTGCCGTCAATGATATAATCCTTGGCATAAACTGGTCGAAGGATGATCAATGCTATTTCGATTTTCATCCAACCACTGGAGAATTGCTCCTGCACGACATCTCTACGCGTCAGAATACAAAGCTCTGGGGAGGACATATCTCCAACCTGTGGGGAGAACATAATGTCCCCAACATGTTAGACAAAATCCCTCGAATATGCATTGTACAGCTCGACCGCGAATGGAACTTCACAATAGGTTGTGCAAGTTTTCGCCTTGTCCCAAACACATCTTGGAGCCAAGGAAATGCTAGGAGATTCACGAGCCTACCAATCCCCGAAAGTTACGACACAACATATGAGGACATGTCTGAACGAATGTACAATCAACACAATCTGCAATCCGCATCGGTATCGACTCACAATACTCTTAATACTCGCGGTTCTCGAATCAGGCCTCGACGCCTACCCAAATGGGGCGAAGACATTAAATGGGTGCACGTCAAGCTCCTGGGTACAGGGGCACAAGGTGAAGTGTACGAGGCTGTTGACATCAATACCGGCGAGCACTATGCCTGCAAAGTCATCGCATTTAAGAGGAAGCAAATACCACATTTAGAGGGAGATGTGGAGAATTTCAAGAGGAGGATCAAGGATGAAGTGGAAATAGTGAAGGCTGCAAGCCATGTACGCTCCCCATGCCTGCCCATCGACTAACACTGCTAACTGCATTAGGATCATATTGTACCATATGTGCATCACCAGGGCTGGGAGGGTGAGCGGCCCATTGAAGTCTTTATGCCGATTTATGAAGGGAACCTCCAAACATTGCTACACCAACTCAGGTCTAAAACAGAAGAGGTGCGGGCTATGACCGAGAGGATGCTCTACCAGATGCTATGCGCACTGGACCATGTCCACAAACGCGGAATTATCCATCGGGATATTAAGCCTGCGAATATCCTTTTCCGTGGCAACAACTTTTTCCTGACCGACTTTGGTATTGCGAAGCCCATCGAGACTGCCAAGACCATGGCTGGAACAGAGTGGTACATGGCACCTGAGCTTTGGCAAAACAATGGCCAGACGACAAAGGTTGACATATACGCGCTCGGCGTAACCTGCATTGAGTGTTTACTGAAATTTCCACCTGAACCTGAGAGGCCGACCCCGTGGCACCAGTGGCACCAGTATCTTCAAACTCTTGCGAGTCAGTTCGAGCCTGGCATGACACAAATGCTCGCCTATTATGCTCATCATCGTCCAACAGCCGAGGAGCTCCTCTTCATGTTACCTCCTCAGCCGGCTCTCGCATTACCAGGCCCTCAGAACGATATAACACTGTCACCCCTCACGGACCAGGTAAGCAGAACGACAGCGATTTACTCCGCAGCACCGAGTGCTATGGATTGGACACGGACGGGACCCACTACATTCTCCCAAGGAAATCCTCAGCCAACACAAAGGGATGAGAGTAGGCACCCATCACAGCCACACTCAGGAGCGGTGCAAGTGTCTCCCAATCGACCGGCGCGGCCAGGGTCCAGGCGTGCGCGCAATAGATCGTTACGAAATAGGCGCAATACGCGGTCTCAATCAGGAGCGTTATCAGAACGAACACCAAGCAGACGATAGCGCTCGATATCGAAAAGCGTGTACGAGGCATCGGATATACAGGCATGGCTTGATGGGGAACGGTCCTGCTGCTCTTGTTTCAAACAATATACAATGCATCTTCTTAATCAAATTTGGTCTCATGATTGGTATTGAAGGGGAGGCAAAAAGAATGGTGTTCGTCATTGTTAGTCAACCCACAAAAACTCATGTATGTCGCTAGCCACTCAGAGTTGGTTGTCCTAGTGGCACTATCTTCCCGTCTTTGATGCTATTGACCAACTCAAAACACTTCGACTTTATTCTCCCCAAATATAAAGTGGGAAAGTGAGCAGAGCCCTGTCAGGCATAGGGATGTCCTTATCTACGAAGGGGATCTTTAGAACGAGTACACAGGGCTTTCAAATGATTATATAGAGATACACGCCGCCCATGTTGACGAAGTGTACTTAGTTGAGGATCGTTTCTAGCTTATTTTTTGAGGATTTAGAGTGCGCTCTGTTTGATCTCTTTGCGCATAGTACACCTCCGACTGGATTGGGCAGCTCGGCGGGTCAATAGCCGGTATAGATGAGGAGAAGCATTTGCAAGTGCCAGATGCTGATCTGCGGCCGGAAGTATGGATGTGTCCCGGGTCCAGTGGTGGGTGAAGAAGAGGATGAGGTTGTCTGCTCCCAGTACTGGCTTCGCCGCCTTTTCTCGTCTTAATTTGAACTCCACAGCCAAGGAAGGGGGGTGGAGAAGAAAGGGGGGTCGAGGGAGAGCGGGTGGAAACAGAGGGGGTGAGAGCGTGGAGAGTCGTGTGGTGTGAGAAAGTTATCTTTGTTGTTTTTGTCTCTTATTCAAATGTTGGTTTTCTTTTTTCGTTGATTTAAGTTAATTTATCGGGATCAATTGTATTTTAATAAGATTCTTATTTACATCTTTCTCCGGGTTTCTTCTTAGCCACTCTTCTTCCCATACCGCGAACACTTAGCTCTTGGTGTGGGAAAACACTAGTAGTGATTTTAATAGTTCTCGAAAGGGAATGTAAAATTAACATGGCTTGGAAAGGCATGTGGTGTACTTAGCTATCACTCCCTCGAACTTAGTGTGACTTATTTGGGTAATGAGTAAATTACTTATTAAGTAAGAAGAAGGCTCAATTAAGATACTGCAGCTCTTCGCTAAACACGTGATCTATACCATTAAGGGGCAAACACTGCTTGTTTAATCTATATTATCCTTTAACTCTTTCAGCCTTTTTGTGACGATCCAGCCTAGAAGCTCCTCTTGTTCTCTTTAGCTTTTGATCGTCGTATTCAAGACCTAGTATTGCACGACCGTCACATTGGCCATACGCCCCTTTTTCTCCTTTTCGCTTTTAGAGAGTTTTAGCTTACTTAATAATCCTATTTAGAAGATTAAATATTATTTGTTTTATACTACTTGCTCTAATTATTCTAAGTTAATTAAATGAGTGAGTAATTAGTTCCACTGCTCGAGGATTCATGCATGACGTGAAAGTGGTACGCCTTCAAGGCTGGATGTTGGAAGCAGAGAGCCAAGCCAGTAAATGCAAGTGAAAGTTCCTGTTGGAACTGTAATGATTTGGTCTTCCAACCCATTGACGTTGTGTTACGATGCCTCAATGGAGTGTTGACGAACCCTTTGCGTTTCTGGGGGGGAATGAGTAAGAATAATTTGAAGGCCGGTCAGATAATTATTAATTTTTTTTTTCTAAGTGAAATATTGTTTCATTTGCTAAAGAGTAGATTTTAATTGGCAGTTTAATTTATCTAGCCCACTTTACCTGCAGGTCATGACACGGTTGTCAAGGGATAAGCGGCAATAGGGGGGGGAAAGGGACACGGACACCTCCTAATTCGGTAATCTTGAAGATCATAAGTATATAAGCTTGCGATTCCCACCCTTCTCCATCCTCTTCTCTCATCGTGTTTATATTATCAATATTGTTACCTTACTCTACAGTTCCCTGATCAATTTTGGCAAGTCAGGCTTTTGCGATGAATTTCTTCTGTTATTAGCTTTGACATACGGCTTCCTCCTATTTAACGGGAAGGAGCAGTAAACATAGGTTGGTTTTCCATCCATCTTCTACTTAAGTCAATCTAAGAACGTTGCAGCTAACATGAAATCAGCCTGAAGCCTCTTTGGCATGACCTAAGTCCCCCTTCTCCTTCTCTACCCGCTGCGCATGCATATCTTTATGGAAATTATTAGCTAGATTACGAAAAGGGTAATGCAAAACTTACATATTAAAAGTATTTATGCGGCAAAAGTCAGCAGCGCAGCGAATAAAAGTACTGTATTATATTTTTATGATTTGAAACGTGGCAGAGAGATATTTGCGCGTCAAATCAGACTTGTTACGTAACAAGGACGTCAGCTATCTGACTAGTATCGCCGAGAAATAAAGGATTGGTTCGCTCAAGTCAAATCCAACGTGGAGCTGACGCCTGTGCCCGAGTCGCACTTATTGGGGCACAGTGATGCATGCAGTCCGGGCGGCACTCTCTTGGCTCACGACGTTGCGCTTACGCGCCAACGAGACAGTCAATGCGATGGCCAAAAGAGAGGAGGCGATTCATTGCCTCAGGACAAGAAATCTCGACTTGTTATTGGTAGATGCCCTGCTTTCTATTTATAAGACTTAGCATGTGATGGAAAAGATCCCGAAACCACACAGCGTGTGCAAGAACAATTAGATGTGATCATCACCGAGTTTGATTATGAGAAGAAGTTACAACTTTACGCTAGATAGAGTCTATGATTGACGGTGATTCTGAGCTTACTGCATTTGATACTACTCTCCCATAATCACTGCTAGATGAGATGAATGGATTTCCTGTGACGGGACCGTGATTGGCTAGATAGAGACTATAGATGAAGTGATCGCCAGAATACGTCGATGGAGGTCGAAACACCAGCAATATTTTGAAGAGATTCGTACCTCTCCGCAGCTTGGTTCAGACACTGGCCAAGGAAGAGCAAACTCAGACAGCAATTCCTAAACCTCCGCGCCAATTCCCCCATAATTTACCAAATTGCGCCGTGGTGCAGCTTTCGTCAGTAGTAGTATTCCCAATAACGCTTCCCCATGTAAGGCTATTGAACAGACAGATCATTGTAGCGCATATGATTATGGGGATCGGGGGTAGTTAGTTTTAGGGTTGGGAGATTACGGTTTTTGTCCTCTACATACATTCATGCTTGAATTATCAGAAAGGCTGAATGCACCTCTCTAGATTATTTATAGAGGCAAATGTATCAAAGTAAGGAACAGTTTAGTCTTAAATTTATGCAGATTCTAGATAGGGCAAATGCGAGGAAGGGTATAATCCCGGGCCGGAAATTCTTCCAATATCGGGACCGGGGACGTTAAATTGTGGGCGAGAGGAGAGGAGGTGATGTAGAAGATCCGGAAATGAGATGGTGACAAAGTTTTAATATCGCGTTTGGACATCAGCACATGTTCGCAGAGGAATTTTGTAGAATTTTATAAGCATTCCAACAACGTTCGGGATGTACATACGGGTCAGAAACGGCCACCACTCTTAGACACCAAGTAGAGGATTCTCACCATCTATGAGAAAAGAGAAACAGTCGTGTTGTTCTAATCCTCTCCTGTTTACTTCCTTGAAATGATCCGACATAGTCGAATCCAAAAATATGACACAGCAGTGCACACCTCCTGATTTCTAAATCTAATCTGAGTAATGATTTTAATCCAACTTTCCGCCATTCAATGATAATCAACGGGTATCAAAACACTCAACCTTATACTTCCCCGCCTTCATGTCGGCCAAGGCTTCCCAATCGATATAAGCCATTTCCACTTTCACATAATGATCTCTCTTCTTTCTCAGCACCACGGGTACAGTGATACCCAGAAGAATGCAAATTAAATCTCCCCTTTGTAAGACTACCTGATCAGAACAGAGGCCTATTCAGTATTTCTGTGAAATGAACAATCGCCTGCAGTTCGCTGTCCAATTATTTAACGAAGGTCTTTGAGATCTCCTTCATCGAATTTGTCTTGGTTCCAATCGGATAGACGTTGAGCGATAGTCCTTATACAGTCCGATGAAAATCTACAGTACCCGGGGTTTTCATTGGAAAATTTTGTATATAGGTCTAAGCCAGTAAGGATGGTTGTTGTTAGAATATTGCATCTCAAGGAACTATTCAGAGAGGACTCTGGGCCGGCGCAGGAATCTGCCCAAAAGTCCGCAAATCTCGACCATTCCAGTGGAATGATGGTGCCACTATCAACTTCGAAGTCTATCTCGTGTGAAGTATCCCGTCTAGATCTACTCTTAATATAAATGGTATCCACGCAAAAGCCATCGGTGGAGAAAATGCCACCATTAGTGACAGTGGTTCTGGGGACCATAGATCCGGATGCTACAAATAGCTTAGGACTCGTTCTATGCATCATCGGCATACACCTTGGTCGGTTCGAATGATAAGGGGTATGGACTGCCCCTAGTATACAAGATAAGTCTGTGAAATTACAGACCAAAAAGGTTATACTTACAAGATGGTATCATCGGCTTCATGGGGCAACTCGGCTCTCTTTTACAAAGCATGTACGTAAGATGCGCTGCAGATCCATTGCAAGCCCTCAAAGCTATAGCGGCCACTGCACGGTAAATCTTCCGGGATCGTCTGGTTTTAGCTGCTGTAATTCTCATAGAGACAACTAAAAGCCCACCGTCGGCGAATTCGTACAAATGAGATCAGCTTTGCTGGTTCCGGTAAGATGAATAGAACAAAGAGTGGATGATACAAGCGAGAGAATATTTTGTCCCGGAGGTCGCAACTGAGTGAATCGCTGTGATTTATGAAGAGACTGTCAAGGCTTAGGATTTAGAAAGGTACGTCGACGACCTTCGAGAAAAAGATTGTGCTACGGTGAGGGTGTCCATCTTTTTTGTTTATCAAATAAAAAAACTAGAAAATGCCCGTCAAATCTAGATATTCAGGAGCTGAGAAGTGAGTAATGGGATTTCCACGCCTTAATGACATACGCTTTACTAGTGCAACCTCCTGTATGATTCCTGTTGGTGATCCGAATATTAGCGATTGCCGTCGCAGAAGGACTTCCAGCGTAGAGGACAGACATGTTCTTCCAGGTAATAAACCTGTAATGACTTCAGATATACATAAGAGAGCTCGTTATAAATTTACAGCATCGTTTCCAGTACCCTCGGCTAAATAAGTGTACGATTTCATACCACAAGGTGTGATATCTAGAAAACGATTGTTTGACCCATCTCCCGGTTTCCGTGTCCTGCCATAACGACCACTCGACCTCATCTTAACGCAGCCATCATGGTAGTGTCCCTCTTAGTCCTCTCTACAAACTCTCCTAGAAAATCCATGGTTAGATCACTTCCATCGTCTCCCGAGCCAAGCCAAATCTCGACATGAGAAGCGGCGTTATAGATCAAGCCTATTTTCTGGACCTGGAAAGACTTTTCCGCGTTATTCTGCTGATCGATGCATAATGCGTCAATCCACATAGGTGCATCTATACGGGTGCCCGCGCTAATGGAGTTCGATTCTCGAATGTGATAGAGAGCTGCTTCAAGATTTTGAGTAACTCCGAGCTCTTGTCTATTAATATATACAGGTAGTCTGATATCTAAGCCATACCAATGATAAAAAAGCGCGGAATAAGATATAGCTCTCTCTGGTGTGACTTTGTTCCAGGTATGGCTGGAAGACCTCCTTTGACTCTCGTAGTCCTTCCGCCAACACCCAGGAGCGGAATCACTCGAAGGCTACAGTGCATCGAGTCCTCAGGCTCGCCAGACTCGATAGAAACGACTCGAATTTCTCTCGATGGGTCTGTGAATTTTAGGGAGCTATAAATGGAGGGCGTAGTATCATTAGCGGGATCGGTGAATGGGGGCAGGAGACTAGAAATTGGCAGCGGGGAATTAGAAGACTGCACGCTAGATGTGCGATCCTTAGCCCGGTTCAAATCAGCACATCTATCAGCGTGGCTCTTGATGTCATCGTGCTATTGTGCAGGTTGCAGATGCGGTAGATGCTTTGGTACAAAGTCGAAAATATAATATCCTGGGTGATTAGTGATAGCAATAATACTAAATATAATATGTGGGAGCTGCAAAGCAATGTTGATGTTGACATTGATAATGATTAATGAGTTGAGGTCCCACGAGCGGTTGGCAATTGACTTCTTGTCTGAAAAGGAAAGTATAAGGTTATTCATGTTGTAAAGAAGCTCTTGCCATTCTGACTTCACTCGCACTCTCGTAGCAAGATGAAGCTTCATCTCCAACCAAGTTGTGAGGTCTCTAACATAAGAATTTCTTTTTGCATCGACCACTAAGTCTTTTAAATTTCTTAGAATGAATTCCAGCTATAGAAGTCCGTTTGAAACAAAATAGCAGGTATACGCAATGTCAACAAGTATAAGCATAGAAAACTACTCGACGATTGACCGACTTACAGACAACCCAGCGAGAGCTGAATGTTACAAACATTTCGTAGAGAGGAAAGAGGATGAAGTGTTGAGCTGAAAAGGGGTCGTTAACGTGAACGGATGCCTAGAAATCACGAGACCTAAACTCGCCTGCCGCGCAAGTCTCAAGTTAAATCATAAAGCAGAAGCAAAAATCAACATCGCACATATAAGAACTCTACCCACTCACTCAGCTTATTCCCAAGGAGACCTACAATTATTACGTTTGTTTAGACACAATGAAATGAATATATCCAAATAATCTTCAGCCGGCAGAACACAATCTTTCTCACCACCAGCCACCCTGCAACACCCGAATCACAACAATGACATCGTCAGGCCCCGCTCGACCTACCTCTCCCTCAAACAGCTTCTATGCTATGAGCGACGACGAGGAAGGCGACTACGATACTATAACCCATACAACGACTGGCCGTGGAGTCAAGCTGCTGTTCTCCAAAAGCAAGGTATGTTCCCGTTACTGATTCCATAGCGGGGTCATGAGCTGACAAGACCCCCCCGCACATCTAGGTCTATATCCACCCTACCCCCTCCGCGAAAGACAACATACCAGGCTATATTGCTCTCCTACAACAGAAACCACCTCCAGATTCACGACCGACATCCTCCTCTTCCAAAGATGCAAAAGCCAAAACAGCAGCTTCCCTCCTACTTGCATGGCTTCCCGAATCATCCCTTGGTGACGCCCTAAATACATATGTGAAAGTCGACTTGGCAGAAGGAGATTCTCCTCCTAAACAATCCTACCTCGTTCCTCCCCCACCAACTACGACTACACATTCTGGCTCAATCGGATATTATGCCTTTGCCATCCCCGTGTCCGGAATCTACAGTCTCCTCGTTCGACCACCGAGTCTAGGGTGGTGGTTTGGCAGTGTGATTATAAACAGTCGGGCAGGGGATTCTTTCCCCGCATTATTCTTTCACGACTCAGAATGTCAGTCCACGACTTTACAAAAGAAGAAGAGGACGAGAGAGTCTTTCGATCCGTTTGGTGCAAACGGAGAAATGTTTTGGGGTGGGGATGAGGTTTTAAGATGGCTCAGACGATATGTGGAAATTGAGAGGAGTGGTGTGGAACCAAATATCTATCTTGTTGAGCCATCACTAGAAGATAAAGAGGCATTTGGAAACAAACCCACGACATCTGCTATCGTGAGACCGACGAGCAGTGGTGCTAGAGTCGGGGGGGCAGCGGGTACAGCCGCGGTATCAAGTCCTGGGTCTTCCTACAGAGCTGCTCAACGAGATGCTGTAATGGACCCAGTAACGAAGTTCGTGAAAGAAGCAGGCTGGAATCTGATGGAGAAATTTAGTAAAGTTACGACATTCACGAGGAGAACTGCCGATTCGATTGTGGATAATCCAAAAATTCCTCCTCAGGTGAGAAGGCTGTTGAGAAATCCAGAGGTACAGACGCTACAAGAGGAATTTGATAGTGCCAGGATTTATTTGGCGAGATGGGCAATGGGCATTGCAGAGCAGAGTGAACGAGATAGGAATCAAAGGATATGGACGGCGAAAGACGTCTTGGAAATGGAAGAGACGGACGTTGGGGAGTTTGAGTTGCTCGATACTGAAATGGGATCTTTGAGTCTACAGACTCAAAGGAAGACAGTCACGCTAAAGGAATGGCAAAGTTTTTTCGATCCAAGGACAGGGAGATTACAAATCACAGTTGACGAAGTCAAGGAGAGAGTTTTCCATGGTGGCCTTGATGACGAGGATGGTGTCAGGAAAGAAGCCTGGCTCTTCCTTCTCGGTGTATGCGATTGGCATTCATCTACAGAAGAACGAAGAGCAGAAATAGCAAGGCTGCGCGATGAGTACGTGATTTTGAAAGGAGGATGGTGGGAAAGACTAGTTGATCTTGGCGGTGATGGAGAAGAAGGCGAATGGTGGCGTGAGCAAAGAGGCCGAATAGGTATATCATTCCTTATCAGTTCCCTATATTTATTAGAGTGTAGGCTGACATATCCCATTCCTTGGGGTCTCTGCTATAGAGAAGGATGTTCACAGAACTGATCGCACGATCCCTCTTTTTGCGGGTGAAGACACAGCACATCCAGATCCTTCATCCCCCTTCGCAGATGTTGGTACAAACGTCCATCTCGAACAAATGAAAGATATGCTTCTCACGTACAACGAATACAACCGCGACCTAGGCTACGTGCAGGGCATGTCCGATCTCCTAGCGCCTATTTACGCGGTAATGCAAGACGATGCTATTGCTTTCTGGGGATTCCAAAAATTCATGGAGCGAATGGAACGTAATTTCCTGCGAGACCAATCCGGCATGCGCTCTCAGCTTCTAACATTAGACCACCTCGTCCAACTTATGGACCCAAAACTCTATCTCCATCTTCAGAAGGCAGATAGTACTAATTTTTTCTTTTTCTTCCGCATGTTACTGGTCTGGTATAAAAGAGAATTCAAGTGGCTAGATGTATTGCATCTTTGGGAGGTGTTATGGACGGATTATCTGAGCTCTAGCTTCCATCTTTTTATTGCACTAGCTATCCTAGAAAAGCATCGTGATGTTATTATGAATCATCTCAAGCATTTCGATGAGGTGCTTAAATATGGTATGTTTTCCCTCCTCAATTGACCCTCTTTCATACTAATAAGTTCCAGTCAACGACCTATCCAACCAAATAGACTTAGAATCGACCCTCGTCCGCGCCGAAGCTCTCTTCCGCCGCTTTCAAAGAACAGCCGAAGCAATCGACAAGAAATCCAATTTTCCTACTCCTAATCTTCGACATCGCACGATCACTCAAGTCCCTTCTCCTGTTTCCCCGACCTCTCCGAAATCTCCAATTGCTCCAAAGTCCCCAATATCCCCCAAATCCCCGACCTCTCCAAAATCTCCAATTGCTCCAAAGTCCCCAGTATCCCCCAAATCCCCGACCGCAGCGAGAGGAGCAACGAGCGGAGCAGATACAGGAACGAATGGGAACATTGAAGGAGCAAAGAAAGGCAAAGGAAAGATAATGTCACAGGGCAGGAGGAGGGAGGAGGAGGAGGAAGAGGAATTGAAGGTGCAGCGTCCGAAGGTTATTAGTAAGGAGTTGAGGGGTCTTCTTAGTAGGAAAGTTGAGGTGCTTCCGAGGAAGGTTGTTAGGAAGGAGGGAGAGAGGTTGGGTGAGGGGAAGGGATGATTTTATCTTAGGTATGGTTATTATTTATCGTTTTGGGATAGGTAAAAAAAGGTGTTAGGATTGCTATCATAAGCATCGGTTAGATGGCTGGATCGGGGTGGTAGTGGAGTAGGTTGACTAGCAGAAAGATTATAATCACTACTCTGCAATTAAAATCTCGACCAGTTTCACAACTATTTAATTATCCCACACCCATAACACATAAGTTCTACTTAAGGAGATGCCAGAGTTCTAGCTCCAAAAAATTTCGTAGAAGATTGCTCTCATGTATTAAAGGTTGTTTCAAACCGACGTCCATACTTTTTACATCAAAGTATCTACAGTTTGCTCTGTACTTCCAGGCTTAAAACCGTTTGTAATTTATTTTGGAGCTCTTTAGGGCTTTAGGGGCTCAAAATTCGTGTTTGAAGGTAGTTGCATTAATAGAGGATCTATAAGTGGAAGATTAATCGTCTATCTAACCGAGAAAAAAATAAAGGGGGATATTTCAGAGGACTTTTATTATGGCTCATGGCAATCTAAATGTCATCCGGCTCTGAAACTGCGCTCGATCGATCAGGGGTAAAAGGATTTCCGACATCTCTTACCAAAAAGCTCTATAGAAAGATGATCTGATTTGATCCTTTCCTATAGGAATGATCTGGTTGGATTGATGGAGGAGGATAAGTCATGGGATCATGAATTTATTCTTATTTTCCCTTTCACCTCTTTTGAAATTCTAAACCTCCAGAGGACTCAAATGAGTAGCGATCAATCTACTCATTACCTCCATCTCACACCTTCCCTCTCTTCCAGACACTATTCCAATTTCTTTCTCAACGATCTCAGTTTCGACATGTGCCCTAATATCACTTCATCCGGTAGCGTGATTACCTATCTCGTTGATTCCTCAGAAAGAAACGGCTTCATTATAGTAGGAATTGGGGACAGTTAGACGATGTTAGATGAGCATCCGAAGTGTTGTTGAGAGTTAGTGAGGATTTACCGAGTTACCAGGGGATCCCATTTTTATGTTCGATAGCCTGCTGCTGGAGGGAATAAAGTAGTCAAGGTCAGATTTTAGTGGGAGAGTTTGGATGGGACTGAATTGAGTTGGGCTTGGTAATGGGTTGTTTTCCAACTCCTCTAGGCGCTATCAGTACCTTGTCCAAACAATAACAACAAATGCATGCCTGCCCCATACCTACACAAATAAATTTTTTTAATTCATTCTTTAATTTTCGCTTCCCGGCCTCCGCTAATAGAGAAATGGAAAGAAATTCGGGGTCGTGAAAGTCGTTTGAAGGTAGATTATAAAAAAGATATGATCACCTCATCACCGTAGAAGGTGATCCCGAACCCCTCCCCTTTACCTCTAACCACCATCATTATCACAAATAAGATAATCCCCTGATTATGGATTAAAAAACAGTAGTGTCAGGAAGGAATTCGTTGTTTTAACTAGATTCAGAGTATGTTATTTTCATTTTTCACATCCATCTTCCCTCTCTCCACATGCATACAAAAAAGCCACATATAATATAATTCTCCTCCTAACGAAAACCCACAACATATACAGCCCTTCCTCAATCATCCCCTTAACACCTCACTCACACCTCGCCTCCTTCCCCGCCTCCTCCCCCCCCCTTTTTTAAACCCCGCTTCCCTCCCATCCACATCTCAACCCTAACTTCCCTCCTTAGAAAATACAAGCGTACGGAATACAACTGGCTCCACCCGCTCACTCATCCACACCCTCTGTGCTCAAGCCAACTAAATCTAAACCCTATCCTAGACCCTATAAGGTATTTTCCTGCATCAAGGAGTGATAAATGGAAGGGCTTTCTATTCGATTGAACGGAATGAAAAAAAAAAAAAAAAGACGGTCATTATCTTGATAGAGATGCGGTGGGGCAAGACGGAGGGATATCTTGTCTGAAGAGGAGAAAGGGATTTGGGATGATTTTCTATTCGTGTTAAGTGCGGAGTTTGATGTTGAGATAGCGGTGGGTGATGGTTTGAGAATGGCGAATCATTGTTATTGTAGAGTGGTAGGGGAGGTGAGAAGGAGAAGGAGAAGGAGAAGAAAGAAGTGAAAGCAAAGAAGCCCATTTCGTTTCGAAGCAAGTAGTTCTTGTTGTGGCTTTATGATGCATCATAAGGGTTTGGTGATACGAAGCAAGATAAGGGGAAAAGCAGAAAGTGGTCTCTTGTCATGTTGGGGGGAGTGAGGAGAGTTTAGAGAGGGGCGCAGATGTCATTTGTGATGTTTGTTAGTAGGGCGGTTTGTAAATGGATTTCAAGAGGGGCGTTGGAGGGGAAAGGAAAAATAAGGCTGCATTCGTGTGCATGCGTGTAGTTTAGAACTTCTGAAATACGTAATATTCTATAAAGCAGATATCACACCGTTAAATCAAACCTCTTTTCAAATCTAGCGTTTTGAATCCGCTGAATCCGCATAGTTTGAGAACGCTTTTATGGCCGTATGTCTTTTTAGGGTGGTAGAGTAGTCTCTCCCGTGTGCTATAGCTAGGAAACATAGCTCTTGACTCTTAACTCTCGATAGAATCCGTAGATAGCCTACTATTAACGGACTATAGACTACAATATCCAATCCCACAGCACACGAAAATAGCCCGGGCTGACATTGTTCCCATTCCCTCTTTCCCCTTTCAAACCTCCCCAAAAACCATCAAACCCCTACCCCCCCTACCCCCCCCCCCCTCCGTTAAAATCTCCACACTTCCTCTTTTTTCCGAAATATAACAGAAATAATAAAAACTTGAAAAAAAAAAAAGGGGGGGACAACTACTACTCTAATCCCGTACATCTGAATCCCGTTCCCGTACTCGAATTACAGATAACAAACAATTAGCGAATAACGACATGATCAAAAACGCCTAAGCTTGGTCTACTTCTTCTACTCCGAAAACTACTCGTTGGCGGGGTGGGGTAAGATAAAGTTGAGGTTGAGGTTGAGGGCGGAGCAGCTGCGCCTCCACCAAAATATTTTTTGTCCCGTGAGACTGACTCTAATTCTCTAACTCGAGTTTTAGACAGATCTGCCTCGTTTCGGGGCGTGTGATTTGTTTCACTTTATTTCGTTTTATTTCATTGTCTATGCGCTGTCAGGTGAGGGGGAAGAGGGAAAGAGGGCTACGAGGGCAAGTAAAACCCCCATCATGCGAGCAGGCTAAAAGATTTGCATCTATCCGGTGTACTCACTTTATTGGGTTGCGACTGCAAGACTGTGAATCGAACGAACTGTTTATCCACTTTGACCAAACAGTTGATCATTATGTATTTCATAAAGGAGTGTAAACTAGATTTCATCGAGTAAATTTTCGCTCTGGAAGAATAACTGTAATGAATCCCTCAACATTGCCAGCGTGCTTGATAATGGCACAATGTGCTTTCGTTCGCATTCCAAAGAAGAAGAAAAAAACATTTACAAAGGAAAAGAAAAAATCCCGTCTAATCGCCCTTTTGTGCCCATGTCAAAGCCAGATCCGCTTAGATAGCTCTAAATAAACCCTAAAGACTATTCCTCAGTCCTATTGAGAGGTTGTAGAATCGAAATAATAATGTACATCCCTAATCCAAAACGCCCTGCTAAGAGCTCTCCCATTCTTCCATCGTTGAGTCCATATTCCGTGCCCCAAAGTCATTAAGTCGTGAATAGAGAAAGCGTTGCGTCCAAGCTATCAACTCCTGACCAAACGTAGTTTCCAATTATCGACTAATCATTATCGTAAACTTCATCTCAGTCCTTGTCGAGATGACATCAATGAACCTTTCATGAGTGCTGAAATAACAGTTGCCATCTCTTGCTCATTCACACCCGTGCTCTCCGGACTTCCGACAATCTGATGGATTGAGGGCGCAGTGGTGGATTTGGGTATAGATTTCAGGACATTCAAAGCATTAAGAACATCCTTGCCGGATGCCCCCACGGCGGCCAGGGCATCGTAAACAACAACCTTGGTAAGATATGGAATAATTTCATCGCCGAGTGGCAAGTCGGTGTCTTTCAGATGAACTTCATCATACCAACTACTCTTGTGCTTCAAAAACCATTCCTGATCCATGAATGGCCGAAATCGAGCAGCTGGGTCCTTTAAACAAGAACGTTCATAGAATGTACGATCTTGATAGACTTGGACACGACGAAGATGCTCTCCCAAAGGATGTTTCGTTTCAGCCATTGTTGCAAATAACTCCGAAGTGAGTGGAGTGGCAAAAGCGGCAATCTTGGTGTAAACGGTAGAAGGAATATGCGAATCTTGGATAAAAGAGTGCCAAGCTTTGGCGGCATCGAAGTCGTAGAAGTTGTTTGCAGCTGCTGCATCAGGTTGCAACTTGCCATCCGAGTCGATCATATAGCCACCTTGAAGAACAACGTTTGAAACGGCATCTCTTACGAGGGCTGGATGGCTGCGAGAGAAAGCTGATATATCGGCCAGAGACGACAAACATAACACCGTCATCTTTTCGTGATTTTCCACAGCTTGAGTGAAGAGTCGTTCGAGGAGATGCTCCCCGGTCTCAGTGACCGAGCTTTCAGGGGCCATGAAGCCGCAATCAAATTCGTAGGGCAGTTCTTTGTGTATGCCTATGCCCGTTTGAAGTCCTGTCGCTATGGGAATGCTATCTAGACCAAGCAGATCCAAGGAGCCCCGACCGAATTGCGCGCGTTTTGTGGAAGGTACGAGATTTGCGACAAAGCCTCCTAGTCGCACGACACCTAACCGTCGCAACTCCTTCAGAACCACCATTGCCGCGAGATCGTCGTAATCCTTGCCCAGGTCCGTAATAACCGCGATATAGGGTGGGTTCATGCCAGCTTCAGCGCGCGATTCCACAGCGCGCATAAGTTTTTCGTAGACAGCAATCTCCGGGCCAGTGAGGCCACGAGGAATTTCCGACATATTTCCTCTGAATGTATTCCAGTGACTGTGCAAAGTGTTGATGAAGGTGGATAGGATAGAAAATGGGGTCGATGCCATATAAGCCGCTGCAACCTGTTGGTAAGCTGAAGGACGGGACGGGGAGGAGAGGAGGGGGGGAGGATGGGGGGGTGAATTTATAGCAAGTTAAGGTGTGACATAAGGTGTGACGGATGGGGAGATGGGAGGAGATGGGGAGTCACAGGCGGGGGGGGCTGAGTAACGACGGCAATTGCTTGTACGACTTAGGGACGAAAAGTAGTAGCAGGGCAAGATGGCAGATTTGTTGTGATGGTGATGATGATGATGATGTTGTCGTTAACTGGTTAGTGCGCTAAGCCCCCATTTCCACTCGCAGCCGACTACAAGGCGACTTATACGCGAGGCAAAGGCGATTGGTAGCACGTGAGTGATAAGAAGGCGTGCCCTTAGGCTGCAAGACGCTTTTCGATCCGCTCAACTCCCTCCCTCACCCAACTTCACCACTAGCCAGAGTGGATTCTATTTCTCTCATAACTCTCAAAACTCTCACTCAGCCTCCTTCCGTACCAACCTACCGGACTCAATTGGGTACGTCGGTCAGAATACCTAGCCTCCGTATTTCAGTCCTAGGTGGACTCCTCGTATTGCTGGGCTTTTTCACTATGGATCTCCTGTCGTCAATCCGCAAGTCAGGTTCAAGGGGAGGCGTGGATTTCAAGTGGGAAGATGTCTCTTCATCCCAGGTACGCATGCTCTGCCACTTTCCAAACATGCTCACAGCAGTCTGGTCTTCTGACGTGAACATCTCTCCAGCACCGCGAGAACTACCTTGGCCATTCCCTCATGGCACCTGTCGGTCGATGGCAGATGGGCAAAGATCTATCGTGGTATACGAAAGCCGACACTCCCACGCTCGCTAGCGAAACCGCGGAAGAAAAACGGGTTCGAGAAAGAAAAGAGGAGATTCGAAGGATCAAGGAAGCAGAAGAGGATGCGCTTGCGAAAGCATTAGGGCTACCAGTTCCCAATCGAGGCGGGCCAGGCGCGCAGGGAACAGGGTCAAATAATGTGGAGGTTGGTGAACTCCAAAGGATCATGAGGGAGACTGAGGCTGGAGATGACGGAAATGAAGAGATTGGCAGGGGGAGAGGCTTTGGGGATTTTGTAGGCAAGACAGAAGGGGTTGAAAGAACTGAGCTGAAGGAAGAAGAGAAAGGCGGAATACTGAAGCGAGCCGGGGCTTTGGACAGAAAGGTCGATACTAAGAACGACAAAGCCCGACGAGACAGAAGAAGGAGTCGAAGTAGGGAGGGCCGACACAGAAGAGGTCGGGACCGTCACGATAAGGCTGAGAGGCCTAGGCACAGGCCTAGAAGTGGAGAAGTTAGGCACACAGGCAGGCGCAGATATGAGGCTGAGACTGAGACAAGTCGAAGTCGAAGTCGAAGTCCGGAGAGGACTACTGAAAGGAGGAGATACCGAGAGAGAAGTCCAGACAGAGAAAGATCAAAAAGAGATGATCGAGATCGGGAGTCAAGACGAGACTTTGATCGAAGGACAAGAAGGAGTCGCTCTCCGGATTTACGAGACCGAGATCGAGACCGTGGCCGTGGTTATGGTCGAAGAGAAAGTGGCCCAGAAAGAAGACGGAGATCCTGAAACTTCTACATATTAGCAATGGCGTTTTGAGGTTATTCATGCATAGAAGTAGCTAGCTCGAAGTAAATCATAATTAATACGTCACAAAAGTAATTAAACCATTATCCTTCAATAAATTAAACTCGCCATTGGGGTGTTGATCTCTATCAATTTCTAAGGGCAGCCTTACGACGTCGTTAACCCCGTACCTTACATTTCTCATTGTCTTCCATTGCCATAATCTCACAACCCAATCAAGGCATATCCATAATTTCTGTAGCCAATTGCTTTCCAACTTAACCTTCTCAGAGATATCTTTGCGACAAGTTTTGGGTAAGCTCCAGCTCCTTATAGTTTTAACGTGCTTGCGTCTTAAAGTCGCAGCCTTCTTAGGCAGCTTTATCAGCCTTCCTACGCCACGACTTCCATTTTCTTTAATCAACCTTCTATCTTTCAAACACTCTCCCTTTCGACACGCTAACTTTCGATACTCTACCTATCATACATACACTCTTTCTATCATCAGGACTACGCCCGCCTATCCTTCTGCACCTACTTCAAGCCCATATCTCAGTAGCATACAACCTCCTTAATTTCATACCCATCGTTGCCTCTGCTCTGACTACTACTGCAACACTCCCAAAACATACTTGCTGACTCTGCGAAGAAGTATCATACTACTCTGCCACTCGAAATGTCCGAAACCATCAATACCCTTGGATAGAAAACATTGTACGTCGAAGGAAAGGTGCCGGGAAGCATCATGGATTTCACTAAGCTCAGAGCTGCCGCTCTTTCACATGGCGACGACGAAGAAGCAGTAACTGTCAATACCCGAGCTCTTATTGATAAAGTCCTCGCCAGATATTCAGGAGAATGGACAACACTGCGAGAACTAATACAAAACGCTGCGGACGCCCAAGCGACGACGGTTACGATTAAATTCGAAACGACACCTTCGATCCAAGTACCTCTTTCAAATACCACGAACGATAGCGAGAGATTAAAACACGTCCTGCTACATCATACATTAAAGCGGATGCTGGTTAGCAATGATGGGCTACCATTTGGGACAAATGACTGGGCTAGGCTGAAGAGAATTGCGGAGGGTAATCCAGATGAGACGAAGATTGGAGCTTTTGGGGTGGGATTTTACTCGGTATTTGCAGATTGTGAAGAGCCCTTCGTCAGCTCAGGGAACAAAGCCATGGCATTTTACTGGAAAGGGAATCAACTCTTCACGAAGAAGCTACAACTTCCTCCGGAACAGGCGAACCCCAAGACCAGTTTCGTTCTAGATTACAGAAACAACACAACATCCATGCCAAATCTACTATCAATAGCCCAGTTCTTGGCGACAAGTCTGACATTCGTAGCTTTACAAGACATTGAATTCTATGTGGACGACTGGAAGATAATATCTTTGCAGAAGAAAGCAGCACCTAGTATCGAGATTCCTATTGCGAGAGATGTCGAGACAACAACAAGAGAGGGCCTCATGAAAGTGGATAGTCTCGAACGAGAGAGTGTACAAATGGACGCTATTTTCATGAACGTTGTTGGCTGGAAACCTTCGATTATGACATCTGTCCACAAACCCGGTTACGAGCAAGCCTATGGGAACTCTGCGGACGTGCCCTCTCTACGTTCTTTTTTCTCTAGACTAACGAGCAGCTCAAGCCTGACTCAGTCGAAGACGAAGGCAGCACAAGAGGCGAAGGCTTTACAGGAGATTGTTCTAGAAGACCTGACAGCCTTGAATACGACCAATGTATTCCTGCGAGTTACGACAGCAGTTGTGAAGACCAGTATCAAGCCTGATTTTGCCGCAGAGCTGGAAAGAGCTACGAAAAAGCCATGCCCAAAGACCACCAAGCTTGCTATTCTTACATCTTCATATGATGAGTCTGCAGCCTCTACCGGAGAGTCTCCGGTGGCAAAAGCTGTGGATGTTTTTGCATCTGTACTTTCAGTAAAGAAACCAGGAGGCCGCATCTTCATTGGGTTCCCGACGGTAGGCTAACTTCTTAAATTCCCTAAATGTCTAAGGAAAATTGAGACATTCAAGGCTGGCTGCTTCAGAGTTTTGGAACATTTCCCTCTCCCCCTTTCCCCAAACGCACACCTCCCTTCATAATTTAGCAATACTAACTCTAAATCTAGCATCAAACTACCGGAGCGGGGATGCATTTATCCGCACCTTCTGTGATCCCTACTGTAGAGAGAGAATCGATCGATCTGAATGCACGCTGGGTTCGTACATGGAACATCGAGATGTTAAGAATTGCTGGTATCACGGCTAGATTGGCATTTGCAAACGAAATGGCTGATCTCTCGACTAAAGTGAAAATGGCTACCAAATCCGCAGGCCGTGGTAACAAAGTTACCAAAGATCAGGTCAAGCAATTTCTGCCTGAAGCATTACACATTCTGAAAACATTCACATTTGGAGAGTCTACACCCAGCTCTCAAGTCTCGTCGTTGATGGAAGAAGCTTTCTGGACTGCATATAAGAAACCCAGCATTGAAGTTTACAGTACTTGTGGTGTCCTTCCAACGACGAAAGTTCGGCTAGCGACGGAAGATTTGAGTGGGTTCGTTGAAGGTATCCCTGTCATCCCTGACGGCCTGACCGAATCCGGCTTCATTCAAAAGTTGAAGGAATATGAACTTATTACAGAGATCACTGTCAGTGATGTTAAGCAGGAGCTAGAAGCAAAAGCCCTAACTAAGGATCAGCTCATTGAGTTTATTGGTTGGGCAGGCAAAAAAGCTATTACAGGCGATGTTGATGGACCTACGATACATTCTCTCTTTGATGTTGCTGTTGCTACGGTTGGCGAGGATGGCCAAGGGGATGTTATTGCTCTTGGTAGCATCAAAAACTACCTTGTCGTTAACAAGATACCTGCCGAAGTTCCTATTCCTCCGACTACGATGCCATATCAATTCACACGCCGTTGCTCCACCAATGAACTCCAGGCCTTGGGCTGGGGAGTACTGGAAATTGTTCCATGGTTGCGATTTTTAATCGAATTCAGAAATAGCAAGCCTGCTAACGAAAATCTCACCGAATCTTCGGCGTTCGCTGCACATGTGCTTCGGATAGTTTCCAGTTCATGGCAAGGACTAAGTCAAGGCTCTAAAGAGACTGTCAAATCATTATTGCAGCCCATTACAGTCATACCAACAAAACTAGGAATGAAGAAACCAGGAGAAGCGTTTTTCCAAAAGGTCAGGTTATTTGACGACCTACCAACGGTCACGGGGTGCCCAGGAGTCAAAGAGAATTTTTTGGCCGCTATTGGAGTGCGGAAGACGGTTGATTTGGAAACAATCTTCAGCAGATTGCTAAAGCCAGCTGCGGACGTCAAAGAAGGACAAAATACTACCACGAACCGACATATGGATTTGATTAAGTATTTAGCATCTGTGAGGGAAGACATTCCTGCTGAAGATTTCAAACGATTGGAAAATACCCCGATTTGCCCCGCCGAGGCTGGTCCCAAAGGACGCGAGTCTTCTGCTGGAACTGCGAGGCTGTATCGCTTATCAGAGCTCTTCGAGCCGAAGAGCGAACTTCGAGGCTTGCAATTGCCAATTATCCAATGGCCTGGACCTCCTGGAAGCTATCGGCCAAGTAATAATGAAGGTCGATTTTTATCCCAGTTGGGACTTAGAGCATGTCCATCGGTACCTGAACTTATTGCCCTAATGGCATCTCCTGATATAGATTTGAGGGAAAGCTCTATGGCGTATTTCATTAGAACATACTACATCAATGGATATGAAATATTCAATATGGGCTCCAGTACAACATCATTCTTACCCCTTCATGGTGATGAAAAGCGCTTGGTAACGCCAGCCGAGTGCTTCACGAATGAGAAATGCTTGATTCTGAGATTCAATATATTGAGAAGAGATCTCCAGGTTCATGCTAACGTAAGTCTTGCTGATAATGCTCTCTAAAAAGATACTAACAGTAATCAGAAATTCGGTGTTGCCATCGATCCTCCAATCACGGAGTGCGTCAACAGATTAATTGCCAAACCCCCTCAGTCTCGCCGAGAAGCAATTCCTCTATTCGGGTACTTTTCATCTAGACTTGGCGAAATTGGTCAAAACAGTATTGCCAAATTGGCAGATGCTCAGATTGTACCAGTGACAACTCGCCAACACCTCTCGGGTAGTCCTGTGGATGAGAAAACTTCCGTCAAGATAGTTACCCCAAAACAGTGCTATTTGGGGGATTCGCCAACCTATAAGGATATCTTCGATTTCATGGATTTTGGAAACGAAGCAAGTATCTTTCTTCAGAAATGTGGTTCCAAGATGGAGCCAACGAAGTTGGAGCTGGCAGCTCTTGCAAGTTCAGAGCCTGCTCGTCTTCTCGGAACCATGCAATCTTCTGAGAACTACTTGGATTTATTGAGGAGTCTTGCGGTCGATTTACCACTCCTCAAGAAGGATAAAGCCTTATTCCACAAGATGCAGGGCTCAAAGTTCCTATTGGGTTCCGTGCAAATTCCTAGCTCAAAGGAGAAGCCGAAATCTAAAAGGTCTGATTCTTTGTTGGATGATCAAGATTCTGATTTGGAAGATAACGAAGATTTACAAATTAAGCAATGGCAGCTGGCCACGCCAAATCAAATCATTATCGTAAGTAATCCAGGCCCATACTAGAAGCCGTTACGTCTTGAGCTAATACTTTACAGATTGATGACTATAGCACCTTTCGTATCTTCAAACAGCATTTGATCTGCGCACCGGAGGAAGAGAAGTTGGAAGAATTCTACAAAGCCTTGGGCGCCATAAAACTTACTTCCCTTGTTCAGGAAGATCTTCGTGTTGGTACTCCAGCCGACAAGCAAGCAAGCTCCGTGAAGCTTCGATCTCACATTCTTGAACGATCCAAACTATTCCTTCATGAGTTTCAGCGGTCGAGCATAAAACACGACGGGCGCTGGCTGGAAAAGAATCTGACAGTGCAAGTCGTGAGCGGGATTCAACTGAGACGGTCACTGCTTGGCTATAATCTTTCAAACACAGAAAAGCGGACTGCAGCATGCACGCATGATCGGTCGGGGTTGACCCTGTACGTCACCCTAGACTACAATAGCTATCAAGTTAGTCTTGCTATGTGCAAGCATTTGCTAGAACGTCCTTCGCAGCAAGCATACCTCACATTCGAATCATTCTTCAACCTCACCCTTCATGAGCTTCGTTTACGGGGTTACAATGTTCAGAGGATCTTGAGAGCGAAGGCAGCTGAGGCACGGATTGCAGAGGAAGAACGCAAGAAGCAGCTCGAGGCTGAACAAAAACAGCTCAAAGAACAGGAGGCAGAGTGGAAACGACAAGATCAAATGGTCCCTGTTCCTACTGCGGCCCGTGAAGAGCGCCGTAAGTCAACACAAATTGCTATGCCAGGAGGATTCGACGAGTCACCTGAACCGTCCCCAGAACCTCAGAGGCGAAGTCGTGGTCTGTTCTCTCATATCAAGCACCGTCTCGGCCTAGACGATACTAGCGAAACACAGCAGCAACTCCAGAACTTCCTCGGTGGTTCCAACAGCGGCAGCGGTTCAGGTTCATCACACGACCATTCTTCGCAGGACAACCCACCACCGTACAACGAACTCGAAAATGCCACGAAATCCAAAACCGGCGGACCAGAAACGGAAAAGGTGTCTTCCCCTCATGCAATCCAACAAAACCTCCTCAACGCGATTCAATCCTGCCGCGCCCACGACTCATCTACTCTATTTTCTCCCCCTGGCACGCAAACTATCAGAGAGCAAGCTACATATTGCGATTCTACCCCTGCACAGAATATTACTTTCCTCGCTGATGCCTCTAATGGCACTCGAATCTTCATATCCAAAACCATTTCTACCTCATCAGCTTCTTCTTTCCTCCCGGAGAATGCAGCATCATTAAATGCGTTCGCTGGTTTACTTCATGACATATGTGATATTTACAATGTTCAGAGGAAAGCAATGCATATTTTCTATGATGAATCTGGAGGAACGATTGCATTCAATGCGATGGGAAGTGTATTTTGCAATTTCAGGTTTTGGAAACAATTGCATGAATCTAAAGTCCTTGGAAATGGAGAGGGAAGAGTGGAAGCGGGAAGTTATTGGTGGATTGTGGTGGCTCATGAGCTGGCGCATAATATTGTTAGGGAACACAACTCAGAGCATAGCTTTTATACGTATGTTACCCCTTCTCCCCATTTCTAGCAGTTTACTGACGATGAGGGGAAATAGTGAGATGCTAGTAGCCAATTACTTTCCGAAAATGATGGCCAAAGCTGCGGGGTATATCCAATCTGCTGTGGCGAGAAAATCATTACAAGGTAGAGGCAGTAGAGGCGATGGAGGAGGAGAGGGTGGGAATAAGAGTTTACTCGATTGATCGGCGTTTACGATTAGATAGGTGGGAGGAGAAGTATAGAGGAAAGCGCATTTTCAGGTTCGTGGGTTCATGAATGTATAGCTTTGGTGTTTGCGGCTTTTTTTATATCGAGCTTAGGGAATTAGGCTTGGATGTATAAATGTGGGATAGAGGATGGGTAGATGGGAGAGAAGAGAGGAAAGAAGGATTCGATAAGTAGAATAGAGAGAGAGTGAGCCTTAGATAGGAAAACCATTGTATAAAATTAAATTGATATGAGCATGGGCATTTAATTGCTCCTTTTTCGGAAATCGGTCTTTTACTATAATAGATTCTCACATTTATGACATATTTTTGCAGTGATTTAGAGACTAAAATTTAAAGTATAGTTGAGTTTTTATTTTGATGTTGAATGTACTATATGAGTACGATATTTAGTGAGCGGTGAAGAGGTGAGTGTATAGTGGGTAGAGCGAGTCTCTTTCTTATCTTACACTTTTCGAGTCATTAACATATCCATATCCATATCCATCCGCAAGTAACGTAAACCAATACCAAACCATCTCATCTCGTCTGGCGTGACTAGAATGCGGATCTGAAAGTATGCGAAACTAATCAAACATCAATCTCCAACTCCTGCGGTGAAGACAGCGAACGCATCACATTCGAATCAGCAAGCCAGGCATCCCATTGTTCCCAAGTAATCGATGGGGTGGTCGTTTGGGTGGTAGAATTTTCCTCCTCGGCACTGCTGTGCTCTTGAGCTCCTAGCATGAGGTTTAGGTCTATGTTCATTATATCGTCGTAGTCGTCGCCTAGATTACTGGTTTGGCTGTCGTCGAAGCCGTTGATGAACCAGAATGGATCGTTTTGTGTGGTGGTGTTAATGTTGTTAGGTTGGGGGAGTTGATGGAGAGTTGGTGGATGGAGAGGTGCGTGGGTCGTTGGAGGAGTGGCATGTTGGAGCGAGGTGCTTTGTAAAGTTGAGCTCAAGGAGATGACTATGTCGCGAGCGCTGGCTTGGTCGGATGATCGACTAGCGCACTTTGCATCTCGCGCGTGTCTCTTAGCTTTTGCTACCTCCCTTTGTCGACGCAGCTGCAGGATGAATTCCGGTGTTGTTGGCGGAAGAGGACATATATTTACATTCCCATTTATATTCTGTAATGCAGCTTCACGCTCTTTATAAGCTTTCAGACAGAGGTTACCCACCGCTACATGAATTGGTTTTTTGGTATCAAAAATCATGTCTGGCGTATTCTCATAAATATTACTAATGAGTAGCCATGCTTTTTCGGCTTCTGCTATAAGTGGATTAGCTCGTAAGCTATCGAGGACGTGGATGAAAGCGTGCCATTGCTGGGAATAAGCTGCGTGCCAGGCGAATTGCTTGATTTGCGGATTGGTTTGCAGCATGTTATATTGTTCGAGCAGCTTGATGCTTATTTCCCACACCCATTGCCGCTCAGAAGGTGGTGTTTGATCGAGACTGGGCCATCGTCGTGGATGGTGGGTTAGGAATCGCACGACGTTCATGGCGTAGCGGGCAGTTAGCATGGTTATGAGATGCAATGGCTGTGAAGGATCACAATAGCGTAGATACTTTGTTTCCAGGATTCCTTCTACTTCCCGGAACGCGGAGTCAATTTCGATTGAGTCACTTCCAGATGCGTGGAGGTCCCACTGGCTGGGATTCTTTCCTTGCTTGCGGAACTTAGCGATACGACCGGCTGCGAAATTGGCAAGTTCATATCTTAAAGAGACGAAGACGATGTCTGTTAATGTGTTTGGCTCAGCGGCTACAAGGGAAGTCATGCCTGGATACAGCTGATCATCATTGATATTAGTGGGCCATTTCGTACTCTCAGCACTCATATCTAGATCGCGAAATTTGACCAGACCACACAGTTCCGCGGTGTAGAAATCGTGCATCTTTAATAGCCACCAGATGCGTCGTCGCATCTCGCTTTCGAAGGGAGGGAGGTTGAGAGATGTCCCGTCCCGATCGAATCCCATGCCTTGCGCGATGCGGATAGCTACGCCTGTTAAGGACCATACAGCACGTGGCTCATAGATTTCTCGTACGGAGAGGAGATGTAGGACCAATGCTTGGAGAACAATAAGACTCATAGTTCCCATGAATTTGGCTCGTGACAATGCCGCTTTAGTGGCGGATATATATCGTGAGAGGAGGGTTTTGCGGGCTTCACCGAATCTTTGTTTGCACTCCTCATCTTTTAGTGACATGACGGCCGCTCCGTAGATGGCAAACATGAGGGCTTCGAAACTCCGCGGTATTGTCTCGAGGTTAGTCGCTACTTTCTGGATTGCCGGACGTAAGGTAGGGACATGAATAACTTTCGTTAGGGGATCCACATTCTCTATGAATGTTTGCCATAATTGATAGATGCGTTCAGGTGGTGGATGGCTCGTGTTCTTGGATTTTGGTTGAGTGTTGAGCACGAAACTGAACTCATCGTCGGATGCTTCGAGGTCACTTGTGTCATTTGAGGAATCCTCTAAAGCATTTTCGGGATCGTAAAACTATTGGTGTTGTTAGAAGGCATTCCCACATGAGCGCTCCAATTAAAGGGATTCTCAGGCAACTAACCTCTTCTATCACTCTTGTCCATAAGCTACTAGGCAGATATTAGCGTATAGCCATACAAAATTAGAAGAAACTCACTTGTCTACGAGCTTGAAGTGTTCATGATCATGTACCACTTGAGTCATATTAATACATCGACTCGGCTCAGTCTCAACAACAGAGGAAGGAGTCCGCAACTGGAAATCTTTTGGGCTTCCACCCCCTGCTACAGATCTGCCACGTCGTTCAGAATCAGGAGTATCCGGTAGGTTATTAGGATCAACACCATGTTCTTGAAGTAGCATTTCATAGAGTTTAAGTCTATCAGTCAAGATCTGTTCTTTGACACGTTGTACTCTCTTTTTTCGAGGTGGTTGTGAGGTGTTGTATATGCAGTCAACGGCATGTTTGATACAGGCACTGCATGGTCTTTGTCGGTCGCATTTGACTTTTCGCACGGCGCAGCGTATGCAGGAATAGGTTGGTCTGCTGAGGGGGGTGGATGAGGATGAGGAAGCTGAAACTGCTGTTGCCATGACACTTCTAATAAATACTGCTGTGAAATGTTGTGGTGATGAGGAGAAGAAGGATGGGAGGGTCACGTGAGTGAATGGACTAACCTCAGTGAGGCGGTAAAGATTAGGTAGCCATTGGCAGAATTTCTTCTTTCCTTACTTTAATAATTAGCTTTCTTTACTTTAATAAGCTCTTTGTTTTAGATAAGAGGAAGTTCTCAGAATTCGATCTACTTTTTTTTTTGGCTATTGCGGATGTTATTTCGATATCATAACGAATGCCCTATACTTATTCTCATTTCATCACCGCTAACCACCCCTAACCACCCTTAATTTCCTTAATATTAGAGATTCTGATAGAATGAGAAGAGAGCTTCAACCCCCCTTTATTAGATTCTCTATATGCTGTGTCGTCCATTTAATACTGAATTAAACATAAAACCAGGTGACCAATTTTTCTATCCTCGCTTAGACCCCCTAGCATGGTGGCTAGAATCCGGTGGCTGCTGTTTCTAATTATCATCAAATCAACTATACACTTTATGGTGAAATAGTCATTTGAAAGCCCTTATCTGACTCCATTCTACTATCAGAGGGTAAGGTAAAACAACGGTTAAAGGTACCATGTTTGGATGAGAGCGATTGGCTCGGGCCCGATGACGACGCCCGAGCTCAAGTATCATTCTTTATGCTCCGAACCCGAGATTTCCTTTCTCATAATATAGCTCAACTGAAGGGCTACTAAAGAATGGCACCTCCTCTAATTCAGAGCATCCATCCTTTCCATCCTTCACCGTTCAAGGGCCCAAATTTTCCCACGCTCACGACCATATTAAGGCTTCCCCATGCGTGTCCTGATCAGCGGAGCAGGTATCGCTGGGCCTACGCTGGCCTGGTTCCTAGCAAAGACCGGAGCACGTATCACCATTGTTGAGAAGAGCCACGCTCTGCTCCCCCATGGCCAGAACATTGATATGCATGGTAGCGCAATCACAGTCATCAAGAAGATGGGACTCACGGAGCAAATTCGACGATGGAATACGACGGAAAAGGGTACACAATTTATCAACCCGAAGGGACATCCATTCGCACCTTTTCCTGTCAAGGAAGGTGGCTCTGTTAGCTTTACCTCGGAATTCGAGATCCTTCGTGGAGACTTGGCAAAGATCTTCTATGAGGCTACGAAAGACCATCCGAATGTGAACTACTTGTTCAGTACCACAATCAAAGAAGTCGTCTCAAATGACGATGACTCAGTGAAGGTCGAATTAAGCAACGGGAAGGTGCAGGAGTTCGACCTCTTAGTCGCAGCTGATGGCCAGTGGTCAAAGGTGCGAAAGCAATGCTTCCCTCCAGAGTCTGTTAAAGTGGTCGACCTAGGGATGTACACCACCTACTGGACCATTCCGCGCCTACCCATCGACAATGACTGGTGGAACATCTATTTCGGTCTGAAGTCAAGGATTCTTACTCTTAGACCCGACCCCCATGGCACCATCAGGGCAATGTTCATTTTTATGCCGTGCAATGATGCTCAGAAAAAGGCGTGGCGGGAGGCAACTAAGAGTGGCAGACAGATGCAGCAAGACCTGCTCAAAACAGAATTCGGAGACGCAGGATGGCAGGCACAGAGACTCTTGGACTCCATGGATCAAGCTCCCGATTTCTACTTCCAAGCGATCCAGCAGATCAAGATGTCTAAATGGACCAACTCTCGCATCGTCTGTCTAGGAGATGCCGCCCATGCCCCAACGCCACTCACGGGGATGGGCACTTCGCTAGCTATAATTGGGGCTTATGTCCTTGCAGGCGAACTGAGCAAGCTCGCTGACAGTGAACATCCTGCAAAGGCACTCGAGGCTTACGAAACAATCTTTCGCCCATTCGTCGAGGAGAGTCAGAAGATCCCGTTCTTTGCTCCAGCTATTGTACGTCTTGAGACGGCTTGGAAGAGATGGCTGTTCCATGTCTTGGCGTGGACACTCTCTAAGGTCGTGGCCATTAAGTGGTTGGCGAATAGAACCGGCAACGATAGCAACGACAAAAATTTCCCATTGCCTCAATATCCATGCTTCGATGACGATGGCGATGATCGAAGCAGGGATGTACACTGAAAATCTCTGGGTTGAAGGTTGAGAGGGGTCTCATTTCCCCCTATTTTGTAAATAAGCATCGCCACTTCATACGAAGAATTGTGTATTCTCTTTATATATACTGTATTTATAATGAGCACTAGTTTCGGCCTTTGAATATTGTGCTTGTTTACTATCTTGCACATTAAATATATATCTATTTAGAGCCTCAATGCAATATGACAGAGTCGGCTGGTTTAGTTGCTGTGTTACTGCATAACAGACTCGCTCTTTTCTTTTACACACATGGCTTCCTTTTTTTTTTTTTTTTTTTTTTTTTTTGTTGATGTGATTGTTTGTTTACAGAGGATATTCCGGGATCATTCCTTTCTTTGACTACTCCGTGAAGGCACCTGTGGGAACATAGGGAAAAGGGTAAATAGTCACGTGCTTCTATGAGTCATCAGCTTGTACTTAAGCACTGCGATCTTTCCGATCCTTCTATTCTATAGCCTATTAGCTATTAGTAACAAATGAATTCATCATGAAATAGGCCATCCCAGTGCAGCGGATGAACTTGGTGGAACAAAGTAAACCCGGATTTTCCCAACCATCATTTCTCTACCCAGATCTTATCTTGACATTAGTCTCAATATTAACTCTCTCTCTCTCTCTCTCTCTCTGGCAATGGAGGATTTCAACCTCCCTAGTCCAGAACGAGTCGCCCTGCTCGAGCGCTTACAAGAAGCAATTGGCGATACTCCTCCACATTTCTGGGCAGCATGCCAGATCTGCGACCTTAAAGCTCTTGAAGAATTGGTTGAGACTGCTACCAATAACCCTGGGTTGGTTCGTATTGCTGCTCGACAAACTCATATCATGGCATATTACTGTAAGTAAAATAGCCTTATTTCTTTACTTTAGCTCTAGCTAATAATAACTTTGTAGGGGGTCCATCTGCCCCTAAAACTCAATCGCGGCCCTCAACGCTCAAAAAATCAACGCTGTCAAACTTGGGTTCATCTCCTCCCGAAGCACAATCGCGGCCCTCAACCTCCCAAAAATCAACGCCCAAAAAATCAACGCTGTCGAACTTGGACTTGGGCTCATCACCTTCTGCCCCACCTCCCAAAAGACAAAAAATACCGGATTCGGCAACACTATCTCGAGACCAGCAAATTAGGGACCTAGCCAAAAAAAGAGATAACTTCTGCTGTGTTATTACAAAAGAGGCATCAGCGGAGGTGGCACATATTTATCCTCATCACTCGATTAAGTATATGGAGGAAAATATGCTTGGGCATCGGCGGATCTTTTGGGACCATTTGAGGATTTTCTGGCCGAAGGAGAAGATTGCTGCTTGGGAAGCAGAACTTTTCCCAGCAGGCGTGTCTGAATTTGGAGTAGAAAGAGTGTATAACCTTATTACACTCTCAATCATTGCGCACAACTCATGGTCTAGGGGAGCATTTGCCCTAAAACCAATTTCAGAATCAGACGATAAGATGACCCTGAAAATGCAATTCTTTTGGCAGAAGAAACAAAAAGATATGCAGCCAACAATGAGTCTTTTGACCATACCTTCTTCTACTGAAGGTCTTGATCGGAATACAGAAGCCTTTGAGGGAAGTGGCATTTCAAAGCTCTATAACGTCGAGAACGATTCAAAAATCTGGTCTGGCGATTATTTCGAAATTCAAACGGATGACCCAGAAACAAAACCCTTGCCAAGCTTTCGACTACTTGAGCTCCAGTGGTTCTTCCAGAGAGTACTAGGTATGGCGGGTGCTGCTGATATTTACTGGCCATCTTTATCCGAATCAGATTCAGACGAGGAAGTTTCTAATGAGAAGAAATTTTCTGAGGAGATGTTCGATGAGATGTTCGAGGAGATGTTTGATGAGATGTCTGATTCTGACGGAGATGTTTGATGCTAAAGTCAAGAGTTCCCGGAAATTTACTCAACCTTCATTCTCTCCAATAGAATCTAGACGCAACAACAATCCAGTCCTTTCCATTCATTCTAAGTATCGTACGGAGGAGGTAGCAAAAGGAGACAGAGAAGAAGCAGGAGAAGGAAGAGAAATTGCAGCAGGTTGAGGAGAGTCTGGGGTTTATACAAGAATTACGCGGTGGATCTTGAGGATGGCGGAAAGAAGGGGTTTATTCCTTGATATTCTTGTACGGTTTTAAGGGCTTGTACGAGAGTTACGCGAGCATGGTTGGTGGGTATCTTTCTTTGCTTGCATGATGGATCTCGGAGATGGCGAAAAGAAGGGCTTCTTTATTATTTTATATTCTTGCGTGATTTTAGACAATTGTGGCTTAATATAAAGGAGGAAGTGTTGGGATATAGGGAAAAAGGGCATATAGTCACGTGCCTTGATGAGTCATTAGCTACTTTCGATCCTTATGATCTTCTTGATTCTACAAGCCTATTAGTACCAATGAATTCATCATAAGATAGGCCGTTCCAGTGCACTAAGGTGATACCAACAGGAAGAATTTGCTCAATAGAAAGCGTCGATTTTAATCGGTAGATGATAGTCAGCAGGAATCAAATTCCCTACCATCCCTCATATATGCAGCAGCAGATGTCGGTGGGAAACTTCATATGCAATGAAAAAGGGTAACAATCAACAATGACAAGTCTACTGTACGGATAAAGCAAAATTAAACTTAAATGGGAAGTTCTCCTGCCAAGTGGGTTTGACAGCCCATCGAACTCTTCCTGCTTGCTAGAATCTTACAGTACCTTGATTTAGGTTGAACCCGACTTGGTACTTGGTGCCACCGCAGCTCGCAGCTTAAGATAGTAAGTCTACAGACGCAGATGTCTCGTAGCCTTCCTATAAAACCATACCTTTAAAAACTCGCTCGCACAACATCCTTACACCTATGGCACTGTAGGTCCCATTATACCGAAAATGCATTATTTTAGAGAACCGGAGATGTAAAACCTTTACAAATTTGGGGACATGGCAATAAGCCGTCGTTGTTTAGGAGCACTATAACAATGATCATAAGAGCGAGGTATATTATAGGGGAACCGGCCAAGTACTTCAGTGGAAAGATGAGCAGAAATCTCTTTCTTTTTCTTGGAGACTATACCAAGCGCATGACTTGAACAATTCTCGGTCTCTAGTCTTCCACCGATCGAAAATGCTTCTACACCTTTTCTCCTCCAAACCGGCCCGGCTATGTATTGTTGCAAGCTGGCCTAGTATAGTAGTACATCATGCGACTAAGTCGGACACTAAGCGAGGCCGACGATTTATGCTCGGGCCTCAGCCTGACTAAGGAGTTCAGATGTGTTGATAGCTTTATCTGCGACTGCTCGAGAAATGTACCTACTACCGAAAGCGGAGGAGTACCGAGCCGGTTTGTGGTAAGACGGTTTCTATCGCGACCTGGCTGTGGTCCACGCGTTACTCTTCTTATGCAAACAACAAAAATGCGGCAATACGCTCTTCTCTAGCGGCTTTCGAAAGCCCCAACGCAGGGAACTTATTCTCCAACTGCGCCTTCATGGTCTTGGGAATCCATTCAAGACGAGATCCATTTGAAGATTTCCAAGGCGGGACTTTATCACTTGCTGAAATAATAGATGTGAAGATTTTTGTTGAGAACAATCCCTTTGGCATAGTACTGGTGGATATTTACAAATCACAGGCAGAGTGATCCAAGTTAGCTGGATCAGTCGAGAGAAGTATGGAGCGAGACTACTAATCAATGGAAAAGCTGTCCCGATCAAGCATTTCTCATACTCTCTGCTTACTCCGAGAAGATCAATTATTCAACAACCCATCCCCTCCCCACAACCTTCCTCTGCACTACCTTCCTCGCCGGCAACGGCCACCCCGATCCACCTGCCCCTTCCACCCGCAAATAAGGAATAACCCAACATTCCCTCTTCTCCCCGTTTCCATCCTTTTCATCCTTCCCTTTATCCTTAACCATCACCTCCTTAATCGGCTTCCCATACTCCAACAGCGGCGTCCCCTTGGCCAAACTAGCTAGCTGTCCACCCGTAATATCGGTAAGAGCATGCATTCTAGTCTTTGGGATTTTGTCTGGTGTAGCAGGATTGGGTGATGATTTCTGGAGATAGGAGTAAATGATGTAATCTGGACATTCTCCCGGTGAGAGATGGGCGAGTGGAGAAGAAGGATGGATATAGACTGCTTTATCCTTCTCTGCCTCATTGCCATCATCTCGTTTTGCCTTGTGATTTGAATGAGAGGGGAAGAGGGTTAAATAAGGAACATCAATAGCTCTTGCAGGCTTCCTCCTATATCCCTGAAGAGGATTAGGAGCAAGATCAGCACGGATAGCAATATGGTCAATAAACCCTGCTGCAGCCATCTGTTTTAATGCTTTAACCTGTTTCGCACTCGGAGGAGGTAATTTCTCTTCATATTTCAGCCCTGCAAAAGCCAAAATATTCGTCTTCAGCAAATCCGTAATCTGCCGTCTCAATTGCAAAATTTCCCGAAGCGGTTTGAAACGCACGAAATGCGAGATGCACCAGGCTTCAGTGGGCGAATGGGCGAATTCTCCAACGACTTGTAGGAGTTTGATGGCATCGGATTTGGAGTCAAGAAAGCAGAAGGATTTTTGGGCGAAGTTGTAAGCTTGTCGGATGGTGTTGGATGCGTCTTCGGCAAGCCGGTCGCTGTTGGTGAAATATGCTTCGGGATCTCGTGGGGGAAGAGTGGGGATCGCTTGGTTGGAGGGGATGAAGATATCGGCTGCAGAGAGGCCGGCAACGAGGGCGATGGTGTAGGGAAGGCAATCGTGGAGGTGTCCGACTAGGAGGATACGTGAGAAGCGCGGAGAGAGGGGGAAGATGGACATGGCTGAGCCAGTGGGGGTTATTTGACCGGTTGATGAAAGTGCTGATAAATATGTCAAGAGCTTTTCTGACTGGGCAAGACTTTGGCGGTCTGGTGGTGTAGGGAATGGGAAATTAGTGACGTGTTGAAGATTCATTGATTTAAGTTGCAGCACGACGCCTTCGATGGGCATTCGTAGGATTTCAGGTTCGGCGAAGTCTTGAAAATCTCGTTCGTAAACAGCGGATGAGTATAGTCGATAGCAGTGCCCGGGACCAGTACGGCCTGCTCGTCCCGCTCGTTGACTTGCGCTGGCTTTGCTGATCCAGTCAATTTCAAAGCTTTGCACTCCAGTAATTCGGTCGTATTTTCGCTCCTTAGATCTCCCACAGTCAAATACGTAGCGAATCCCTGGGATGGTCAGACTTGTTTCAGCAACGTTGGTGGCCAGAATGACAAGGCGTGCCCCAGCTGGAGGTGGTTCGAAGACTCGTAATTGTTCTTTTGTTGGCAATAAGGAGTACAATGGCAAGACATGGATTTTCGCAGGTCCAGTATCAGCTTCCTCGCCGATTTCAAAATCCTCATCTTCGTTGAAATCCACACTATCCCTATCATCTTCATCGTAATCCTCATTATTGTCTATCGTGTCGCCAAAATCGATGTCTTCTGCTTCAGTGGGAGCATCCTTCCCAGATATCCGGACCTGTGGTCCTGTAGCAGTGTGTCCAATTCGAAAGGCTTCCTTGAGTCGTTTGCTCAGATGGGTTATCTCATTTTGCCCGGTCAGGAAGACAAGAAACCCTCCAGGGGGTAGTTTTTTATGCCCTTTGCTGATTTTCCGGAAAGCCTCTTCAACATAATCGTGACGTGTTTTCCGAGTAAAGTGCATCGTGACTGGATATTGCCTACCCTCTACCTGCAGTACAGGAGGTGGTTCCGAGAATAATGTTTTGTTCTCTGTAAAGTCCGCGATTCTCAAGGTTGCTGACATGATAATGAGCTTCAATGGCTTGATGGCTGAATCTTCCAATGCCATCTCTTCCCTTAATTTCACAACCCTGCTCAGCATACCGATCAGAATGTCTGTATTGACACTTCTCTCGTGGGCTTCGTCGATGATGATAGCTGAATATTTCTTCAAAGTAATATCTTGAGCAACTTCTCTCAGGAGCACACCATCTGTCATGAATTTGACAGCAGTCTCAGCACTAACTGTTCCCTCAAATCGTATTTGATACGCAACACGCTTTGCATGATCACCAAGTTCGTCTCCCACACGTTTCGCCATACTGACAGCAGCAACTCGACGAGGTTGTGTAACTCCAATCATACCAGGGGTTGGCGATCCAGGCGTTCCATACCCGGCTTCGTACAGAAATTGGGGAACTTGTGTGGTCTTTCCAGAACCTGCAGCACTGTAAACGATCACTAAATTATTATTATGTATTGCTTCCATAATCTTCTGCTCTTCTGCCACAACTGGAAGTTTGAGTCTGACGGCCTCGATATCTGGATGCCTTGAAACAGAAACTGCAAATGCTTTTCGAAGCACATTGGAAGTTTGTTGTAACTCTAAGGGTAAGGGATCTGATTCCACAGGGCGAGGAACAAATCCTTCTATTTTTGGTGTTTCTGTTGCGTTTGGGACACTGGATGTTGGCTGATACCCGAGTGCTTCATTAAATTGCTGATTCGCCCATGCTTTGAATGCAGAAGATCTTTTCTGCTTGTCATCTTCATCATCCTCGTCGTCATCCCTTGAGCTATCCTCTTCACTGCCATCAGAATCATCAGAACCCAAATTAGACGATCCTCCCTCATCCTCATCCTCGTTTCCAGATGCCCCAGAATCTTCAGTAGCCTGTTCTGAGTCTCCATCATCCTCGTTGTTTGTTGCGTGTTCAGAACTAGAACTGAATCCTTCCCATTCTGGTTCTGCAGGCTCCCCATGCTTGAAAGTTAGTTTCGACTTAACCCCCCCTCTCCGCTTCCTCTTCTTCAAAACAGGTCTTCCCTCTTCATCCACCTCAAGAGGTCTTTTGAGCCCTCCACTAGGAACAAAAGATAACACCGGAGGTTGAACAGGTGCAGATACTGTCTGCTGAAAAAGACCTCCACTCCCCTCCTCTTCCTCCTCCTCAGACGACAAATCCTCTATCTCCTTTACCACCCGCTTCTCAAACAACACCTCCTCGTTATCCCCATCAATATTAATTCCCGCCTGATGGTCCCTCAAAGCCCTACCCAATTTCTCCCTCTTCGTTTCCCTTCCTTGGCCCAATTTTTTCGTGCTTGAATACAAACTCGTATCTATTCTCGAGCTCGCCAATTTCGCAATAAGTTCTCGATTCTCATCTTTCTTTAATTTATTCTCGATATATTTCTCCAGTCGTTTTGCCTTCTTTCCACTAATTTTCGTCCCTTCTTTCAGTAATTCTTCTTTCATCCGTCGTTTTCTCTCTTCCAGCTCGGTTTTTGCAGCGGGGATGTGTTCTGAGACATTAGAATCGACATTGGAGAGTGCAGCATCGCTTTGGGCTTTCGCTCTAGCGATCACTTTGTGTTTCCGCTGTCGAGGAACGAATTTAGGCATTTTGGAGAGTTTTGAATGCTTCTCGCAATATTGATTTATTGAGCTAGATTTTTTTTTTTCTTTTGAGAGAGCATTTTCGATTTTCTGCCTTTCAATTTCGATTAATCGAGTCACCGCCCCAGATGGATTGTTAGCGTGCTCCACTTCAAAGCCTTACGACACCTCATTCAAAATTTACTATAAACCTACAACACTTCAAAATTTACGCATACCTGCGAGAATATGTCTTCAAACGTAGGACTTACAACCCCAAGAGGAAGTGGTACTTCCGGCTACGTCCAACGGAATCTCGCGCACCTCCGTCCCCGCGATCAAGTCAAACCATATTCCACCGATCTTGACAGCTTAAAGCACCGCCAACGACGGCCGGACAAAGAGATCCTGGAACATGATCGGAAGCGCGAGATTGAAGTGAAGGTCTTTGAACTGCGGGATAAATTGGAGGACGAAGGGTAAGTCTCCCCATTACAGAACTTTACTGGAAAGGTACTGAGGAAGGAATGCAGTGTCAACGAAGAAGAAATCGAAACACAAACCACAGCTTTGCGGAGAAAGTTGACAAAAGAGAGTGAGCGGGGAGGAGGAAGACAGAATGGAAAGGGACTGAAGATGCACCAAGTGCATGAGTTGGCAGAGGCGAAGATCAAGCAAGATGATCGGTTTAGGAGTGCACTGGGCATTAGTAGGAATTATGAAGAGGGAGATCATTGGAAGAAGGAGGCTCAAAAGGGTACTGCAGAGACTATTAAGCGGGAGGATGCTGCATAGGAGATTACTGGGTATGGAGTTTGGGCGTTTGGTGGATGTGTTATGGCACTTGTCTGAGCCTGAGAGCTCTTTTGGGCAGGAATTACCCTGAATATGAATCACTCTGCATCACGAAGTGCACGCAAATGGACTTGAGGTATGAAACACCATTCCATGGTTAAAATACAACAGACATCTATTTTCTACATCCAAGTTCAAAAACTTATAAAACCTCTCACAGTTTATGTCTTTTCTCCCCATTCGCAATCTTCCTGAATTCCTCTTGAGGAATCCCAGCACAAAACCTCTCCAACCCCTCAAAAACCTCCGCAACCCCTTGGGCATCCAGAATATCCCTATCCGGCTTCCTAATTAGTGCCTTGATCTTCGTCAAGCTATCACCAATCAAATGACTCCCAAGTCTATTCTCAATCTCCTCAAACACCAATTCGCTAAATTTTGCATCCTCCCCATTCTTAACATCGAAAATCTTATTCACAAATCCCACTTGCAGCAATTCCTCAGCCGGGATCCTCTTACTCATAATCAGAGCTTCATTAGCCTTGCTAATACCTAATCGTTGGACGAAAGCTCGGGAAGCACCTCCCTCGGCAACAAGACCGAGACTGGAGAAGGGTGTGAGAAGGAATGCGTGTGGGGCGGCATAGATGAAATCCGAGAAAGCGATGATTGCAGCGGAGAGACCAATCGCTGGGCCATTGAGGGCTGTGATGAGGATTTTGGGGTGGGTATAGAAGGCGTGTGTGATGTTTAGGTTGTTGGCTACAAAGTTTTTGAGCCAGAATCGTGTTTTATCTTGTCCAGATTCTGCTTTTTGGCCAACGATTCCCACGTCTGCTCCTCTGTTGGATGTCTGTCAGTACTTGTTCCTGTGAAACAAAACCCCTTGGTGTTACATACGCCGAGAAGAAACGTCCTGTGAGAGGGAAAGTTAGATGTGTTTCCGGAAGAGGGGGAATGAGAAAGCATACCTTTTCCAGTTAAAACCGTAATAAACACCTCATCATGAGTAGCAACCTCTCTCATATACTTAGCAATCAAATAATATCCATCCTCATCCAGAGCATTCAGCTTCTTCTCATTGTCAATTGTGATGACGGCGATTTTGCCTTTGTATTCCACTGTTACTGGGTCTGTCATTTTGTTTCGTTTTCTTTCGTAACTAATTAGCTTGAGTATGGGTATTCAAGGAAATGAGAAGAGATATTTAGATATACTTTATACTTGCTCATTTATATAGATATTTCAGAGATTGTGTGGGGTAGCCAAAAAGTGATCGTAAGCCTCGGTCGAAATTGACAACGGACCGTTCATTGTTCCGTTGACAAGGGTGAGGTATTCATTGGTCGGCGATCGAATGATTTTGACATCTTGGGGCTTCTCCATTTCAAGCAAAAGCATCCTCCAAAATGGGCGGACCTAACCTCGAAGTTTTCAAAGTAATATTCCCTTCTCTCCTTCCTTCATTCCCCGAAGTCCACCCTTTCTCCCCTCCCTATCACTTAATTTCTCCAGCTAACCACCACCCGCTCTCCCCGTATAGTTCGGAATGTACATCATGTTTCCCATAGCAATAATGTACTACTACGGCACGAATCTTGACAACCGTTTCGCAGTCCCGGATTTCTGGCCCAAACCCGAGCAGACGAATAGAATTCCCTTTGAGAGAGAGGAGATTAAGAGTGAGCTGGAAAGGTTGAGGCAGAGGAGACTTTGGTTGAGGGAACGCAGGCTGGCTAGGGAGGGGGAGAAGAAGGGTGGTGAGGGGGAAAGTTAGTGGAGGGAGGGGATGGATAAGGAGGGGAAGGAAAAGGGGGATGGATGAGGGGACCAATTGAAGATATCTGGATGCATTGCAAAGGATTGGGAATTAGGGGTTAGGAGTTCACTTCAAGGATAATGGGAGAAGGAATGCCACTCGGTGTTGATATAGTTGAGTATATAACCTTTGTTATACAATATTCTAAAGTACAACTCTATATCTCCTCTATCTCAATAGCCCTTTCTAAGCATCCAATCTACTTTCCAAATCCTCCCACAACCCATCCTCAATACTCCCCTGTGCAACATTTGCATATATACCATGTACATTCGGATGATCCCTCATAGCATTAATGAGCTCTATAAACCTTTGCACAAATTCCGGCTCCTCTAACGACACCTTCGTATCAACATTCGGATCCCAAATGATATCCGAGCTTTGAACCTTCAAATCATGACTTTCAATGAGAGCTTCTGCAGCTGCAGTCGTCTTACTAGGTTCCGTCCAAACCACAATATTGCCCTCTTCATCAACCTCTACGTCTTCAGCTCCTGCTTCAATAGCTTCATCGAGCACTTCATCTACACCGAGATTCCGCTCGTCCTTCTCGAAGGATATTCGCCCTTTCTTTTGGAATAAGTAGCTAGTAGGTGTGACGGTTCCGCCATAGTATTTAACGATTACTCGCAGATCCATGAGGGTTCGGTTTCGATTGTCTGTTTCGGCATCGATTATCATGGCGACTTGGGCAGGGGGAACGATGACTTCTAGGGTCAGATTCTCCAATGTTGCTCCGCTGGCAGATCGGCCTTGGCCTCGTGCTATGGCTGCTTCCATGGATGCTTTTGGGAATCCGGCTGTGTGGAGTGTAAGTCTCTGTGTGAAACGGGTTTAGAAGAGTTTGTACCCCGTTATGTACCTTTCTTCGCGGTTGCTAGCACTGATGCCAGTCGAGAATTTGTGGTTGGATCCGCTCCATAGACTGTGGTTTTGTTAGCTGGGCAATTAGTGGAGGGATAATTAGAAATATACGTTTAGAAGCTAGAGCTATTTCATGGGAGAATACACTTCGTTGTATATTCTTCTTTGCGTCGACTGCCCCTTTGTCGTGCTTGATCTTCGACCACCGATTGTGACCCGATTGCGCTGTTGATGTCGTAGAAAATTGAATGCATCTTGAACATATAAGTTCTGCTCGAGGAGAAGTCAATTGTCGAAGACCTCTTGAGAATGCAGCCATCTTTTCTACGAGAATTTAACGTCGTACAGGAATAGAAAATGTCGTGTGGTCAATCACTTCGAAAATAAATCCCAACATGTGCGACGAGTTCTGATTGGTGTGTGCATGGACACCTTCATCTCGAAATTTCCCTCAAACCCAGTTCTTCAAGAACAAACCATCTAGGGAAATAATATTCCAATACAATAAAAAGACTTGTCAATGTCATCGACAGGTCGCCCAAGCTCCAAAGATGGTCCAAACGAACTTGCAAACCGGATAGAGTCAACCCCGACTCCTGAGCTCGATATCAAGAAACTGCAAGCTTTACCATCAGAACAACAAGACCTGTACCTCTTAACATTCATATCAACTCTTACCAAGCATGTCGAAAGCTTAGTTCCCGATGATTGTACTGCGCAGCAATTATATCTCAAGAAAGAGCTCCTCCAAATTCTAAATCTTGCCGCCCCTCCTGCTACGAGAGTGATCAGGAACAATCTTGGAAGATGCTTCGCACATATATTAGGAAAAGGGGATCGCAAATTACTCTTCGAGACTATCAATGATTTGGTGGGTATTGTTAGCAGTGGGAAATCGAAGGGAGATGCAGATTTAAGGACAAAGCATGCGGCTGTATACTGTTTAGGGGATGTTTTTGCAGCTGCAGGAGACAGCGCAATCGGTTTACACCCTTTAACATGTTCTGCGCTAGTCAAATTGCTGAAATCAGCACCAAACAATGCTGGGTTACGGGCAGCCGTTTTCAAGGCCCTTGGAAAGATTGCTGGGATGGTTAAGGAGAGCATGGATGAGACTGTGGCGAGAGATATCTGGAAGCAGGCCAGAAGTCATGCCGCGAATGATAAGTCTGCTCTGGTTCAGATCTCGGCATGCAGATGTTTGAAGATGCTGTCTAAACATACTCCTTATTTCGATAACTCGAGCGATTTTGACAGTCTTAAGTCTACAATTTTTAAGGCTATTGATTCATCAAGTGTGTTGGTACGAGAAGCAGCAGGAGCATGTCTAGCAGAAGCTCTAGTCAAGAATCATTCGGAAGAGCCAATACAGGAAAATGATCTTCCTAAACTCAAGAAGCTCAAGCGGACGAACACCAAACGGCAAACACCGGCTGGTGATGATGAGGAAATCCAGAGACCTGATAGTCCAGGTCCGAAGAAGAGCCAGATTCTAGTCTTTACGCTTCCAGATATGCTAAGACAACTGTCGAATTTTTATGTAAAGAGTTCTACCAGTAATAAGGCAAGAGCTGGTATTGCTGTGTGCTATAGTCGAATTTTCAAGAGTCTGAGTGAGAGGACTGTGGAAACGATGTATATGAAGATTGTGGATCATTTGACGCATGAGTTGTTAAGTCACCCGAACATTACTGGGAACCGCTATCGTCTTTTAAGTACTCGAAGATTTGTTCAAATTATTCTTGAGGATGTTGTTGGACAAACGATACTGGGCGAATCTGGCCAATTGGATGCTGCCAAATCTTTGATCAATGATATTCTCAAGAATTATCCGCAAGTCATCAAGGAGCGAGCGGAGCCTACTAAACATACTCTCATTGCAACATTGGGTGCTTTGGCGTCTTTGATTAAGACTTTGGGTTCGGCTGCGAATATTATTGCAGATACTTGCCGGGATGGTTTATTACAAGTTCTCCAGCATCCAAGCTACACGGTGCAGATCTATACATCTAATTGTCTGCGAACCTTTACATTAGCTTGCCCGCAACAGCTTTTACCTTGTCTCACGATTTGCATGAATAGTGTCAATCGAGAATTGAATCTTCTCACTACGGGAAGAAATTCTCCTCGGAGATGTGTTGGATATGCGAATGGCTTGTCTGCTATGATCAGTACCGCCAATTTACAACCGCTCTATGGCTCTGTGGATGTCAATAGTCGTTTACTGTCGCTGGCTACTGGACTGCTCAAATCCAGTAGTAAGTCGGAATTAAGAATTTCTGGTACTCAGATTCAAGTCGCCTGGACTTTGATAGGTGGCCTCATGTCACTTGGGCCAAATTTTGCGAAGATCCATCTCTCGCAGCTTCTCCTGCTATGGAAAAATGCTCTTCCAAAACCCCTGGCAAAAGACAACACATCGCAACGAAGTTATGTGGAATCCTCCTTCCTCACCCATGTCAGGGAATGTGCGTTGGGTTCAATCTTGGCATTTTTGCAATTCAATAGTAGACTATTGACAGCAGACGTGTCGAAAAGAATAGCTGCAATGTTACAAAACACGACTGCTTTTTTGAAAAGTCTTCCTTCGAAAAAGACGACCGAAGATATCACCCAGCGACTAACTCCCTCTTTACAACTCCTTGATTTAGATCTCATGGTCCAACGGCGAGTTCTCCAATGCTACGCCAAACTAGTTAACCTCAGTCCAGTCGGTGGAAGTGAAGTGTTACTGCAATCGAATCTGCTCACGCTCGCCGTATCATTCTTTGCCGATCCTGACAATTACACCCCCAGCTCTTTGTCAACAGCAATTGCTAGCTCCGCCGGTAATTTCGAGACAGTTTGGGATGTCGGTGATAATTGCGGTTTTGGTGTGACGGGTTTAGTCCGTGGCTTCCAAGTCAAGAGACTGGCGAACCAACATGAAAATAACGAACAGGATGACTGGATGGGCGAGAGTGGGCCAAATGTTGCAATATCGGATGTCCTCCTCTCACCCATATGTGGCTCCCTTGAACACGACTCTGTTTCTCTCTATTTGGGGTTTGGTGGAAATATTAATTCAGTTCCAGATCCCCCTGCTACAGAAGTTGTTAATATAGCGATCAAGCTATTTGCAATTGCCTTCCCTCTCACTCCACCCAAAATTCAGGAAAGCATCCTCGAGCAAATTGCAACGTTCCTATCAGCTGGGTCCCTACAAAGAGATCCTGGGCGGAGAGCTGCAATGAATGTCAATGTTGCTACAGCCCTCTTCTCGACGCTAAAGGTAGCTGTCAAAGAGACATCATCTCCAGCAGGAGATTTAACAAATCCAGCTGTGGAAAAATTGATGCAAGAGATTGTTCGGTCATTCGTCATACATCCAGATCAGTACGTTCGAAGCATCGGATATGAAGCCCTTGCTAGGCTTTGCAATAGCTCTGGTAATGCCTGCACGAACCAAGAGATCAAATACTTAGTCGACACCATTGTTAGCAATCGTGAACCGAGTGCTAGAGCTGGGTGCGCAATGGCTCTAGGCTGTATCCATTCCCAGGTCGGTGGCATGGCAGCTGGATTTCATCTCAAGACCATTCTAGGCATTTTGATGTCTTTGTGCAATGATCCTCATCCAACAGTTCACTTCTGGGCGTTAGAAGCGCTCGCTCGTGTCTCAGACTCAGCCGGCCTGACATTTTCCGGATACGTGTCTAGCACTCTTGGCATGATCGGACAACTATATGTTGCAGATACTCACAATGAAGAGATTTCATCTGCGGCAACATCGAACCTAGAATTGGAGCTTTCAACAACTGCAGTTATTGCACGCTGTGTAGATTCACTAGTCAACGTGCTGGGCCCCGATCTCCAAGACATGACCAAGGCTAGAGAATTAATCTTGACTCTTGTGGGGGAATTCCAAAGCGAGGAAAACACCCTTGTTTTAGTAGGAAGTCTGAAATGCTTAGAACATCTAGCATTATATGCTCCGGGTCATATGGTTTTTGGAGAGTACGTCCGCATGCTGCAAAAGGATCTCAACTCGGGTGTTTCGATGTTAAGAGATATCGCAATCGATGGTTTATACAATTTAATGAAGCGAAACTCAGAAGACGTGGTGCAAGCCGCAGACAGTGGGTTCGAGGACCAGTTATGGCTTGCATTGGACTCCGATCCAACCCATGACGGTATCAGGAATGTCATTCGAAATTGGCTGCAGCAGTCATGCCTTGCACAAACCTCGAGATGGCTACAAAGATGCCAAACAGTTTTGACAATGACAAGGAAGAAAGCCGAAGAATCTGTGGTTGTTTCTACTAAAGCCAACGCCCTACCTGATTTACAAGATGAAGAAGTTGCAGGATTTGCAGCAGCTTCTGGAATTCCAAAAGACGGTGCCGCCGCTGCTAGTTCTGGCCAAGAACCGCTTCGATGGCAAGTCCGTACTTTTGCAATGAGCTGCTTAGAAGAAATTTTTGCTCTTATAAGCAAGGACTTAACACGCGACGGAACCTCAGCTGCGCAAGCTGCTTTACAAAAGAAAATCGCAGATATCATTCGAATGGCATTCTCAGCGTCAACATCTAATGTGGTAGAACTTCGAGTATGGGGTTTAAAAATCATCGATTCTGTGTTGAAGATGTTTGGCAAAACACCAGATCCTGATTTTGCTGAAGCTCCACTACTTGAGCAATATCAGGCTCAAATCAGCTCTGCTCTTACGCCAGCTTTCGCTGCCGATTCCTCACCTGAATTGGCATCTGAAGCGGTTAACGTTTGTGCTGCTTTTATTGCAACTGGCATTGTCACTGACGTTGATCGGATGGGACGTATTCTCAAGACTCTCGTCACTGCTCTTGAGAACTTCTCGACGGAGTCTGAAGTTGCAGCCATTGGAGATCTTAAAGGGCTCAGCTCCAATGCTCAGGTCATGGTTAAGATGGCTGTCTTTTCAGCATGGGCCGAACTTCAAGTTGCCAGTACTGAACAGAAATACTTAGTGGATGTCTTGAAACCTTATATTGGGACATTGACACCGCTTTGGCTTGCGTCACTGAGAGAGTTCGCACGTCTAAGATTTGAGCCAGACATTTCGATGAGCTTGGGTCCGCCTTCGCTTTCTGGTAGTTTGGACAGCATTTATTCCGCCCTGAATCGGGAGACATTATTATCATTCTATCAAGAGTCATGGCTGAAACTTGTCGATGCGATCGCAAGTCTTATTGAGCAAGATAGCGAATTCGTCTTTGATGCATTAGATGGAAAGGAAGCCGATGCACCAACGACGAATGGCCACTCAAAAGGGAACGACATCAATTATCGGGATGAACCTGTTGCTTTCTTCTTTGTTCTGTTTGGTATCGCTTTCGAAGCTCTTGTCGCCAGGCCTGGAAATGATGCACTTTCATCGAAAGAACAGACGCTTGAGATCTTACAAGCTCTAAAGAAAATCTTACATCCAAGCGTCTCTGGTCATGCGATATACCGGGAAGCCATCTTCTCAGAAACCATGGACCTTCTTGATCGGCTTGTTCTCACTGAAGGGCTTGACGTCCAAGGTGTTATTGTCCAAATTGCTCGTGGTCTCTGCATTTCTCACCCGTCTGCGACAAAAGCTGATGTAGCAGAAAATGGCGATTTGTCTGAAGATATTGAACAACTTTTCGAATTAACACGAATCATCGTCCTTGTGCTTGCTGGCCTTTTACCAAATCTGATCGAAGCCAAGCAGCCTGCTCGTCTCCCACTCACCGACGAAGCTGTATCCTTGGTTCGAGTGTCCTTGAATGCCTTAGTTGATGCAGCAGAAGTTTTCCCCTCAATCATTAAGACCGACTTACACGCTTGTATCCTTCACATTTTCGCTACGATTCTTGGCACAGCAAGTTCTCAAGCTGTAGTAGTTCCTCAATCACTGCCCATACTCAAACGATTCATGACAAGTGTTAGGACATCCAAGAAGAATGATGGACCCGCGAGTATTACTCAAATCCAAGGGTGTCTGAAGCGCTTCCTCTCTATATACCTCAATGCCCAAAAGCGAGAAACCGAAGTCTCACTTCCATGCGTCAAAAATACTCTCCTAGCATCTACTTTACTGTTAACTAGCGGCATGAACCACATGTCTGCAAGCGAACCACTTGTCACTCGCTTCCTTGACGAAGTGGTAGATTGTCTTAGTGACCGCATGGTAAATTGTCCTCTTCCTGCTTCTTGTAGTCTACTAATGTCTTGCAGACCGCCAAAGTAGCAGCAAACTGCATCCGCACCCTCCTCCTAATCACGCCCAAAACCCCCGCCGATGAAAGTATATCTCGCTACTTGCTCCCTCATCTCATAACATTCAGCACCAATACCATCCCCGAAGACCCTGAAAATGCACGTTCCTTAATCCTTCACTCTCTAACCGCCTTCGTCACCTCCCTCTCAGGAAAAACCAAAGGTGTAGCGATGGCAGTGGTCATACCGACATTATTGAAGAGAGCGCAAGGGGACGGCGAAAAAGTCTGGAAAGAGACGAGTGCGCGATTATTGGAGTTGGCGGCGAGCGATGCGATGACTTTTAGGGGGTGTGTTGCTGGGATGGGGAGTGAGCAAAGGGCATTTATGGAGGGGGTGCTGAGGAAGGGGAAGGGGACGGAGGGGAAGAAGATTGTGGTGGAGGAAGATATTAGAGAGCCGAGTATTGCTTTGAGGATGGACTTTGGAGGTTGAGGAGAGAGGGGCTGAGATGGGGGAATGACGAATGAGGAAAGGAGATGTATGACATACATTGCTGTTTTATAAAATACTGAACGGAGACTTTAATTCTGATGTGCTATTAATTCACATACAAGTGTTTTTTTCGTTGGTATTTTAAGTCTTTTACGTCTCAATGAAAAAAGTTATAAAAAAAAAAGACAAGAGAAAAGGGTAAAATATACAATATAGAAGAGTTAAGATTCAATCTTGCTATCTCCAAACATGGGAACATCCCATACAAATACAAGCCAATACCCTCTTTCAAATTAAACCCCCCTTTTCACTCGCATCACTTGTTGTACCAAAAGACTCCCCTCCCCAGATCGTCTCCCCCTCATCCCTCCTTCCCCTTCTCGTTCCTCCCCCTTCGTCTCCTCCATCTCCCATAATATTCTCCTCCCACCATCCCCTCCCTCACTCTATAAACCCCCTAATTACCCCTCTTAATCCTCCTCTCCTCCCACTTCCTCTGTTCCTCCTCGCTCCGCTGGTAAATCTTCGTCTCAGAACTGTCAAAGAAATCACTCGGTCCGTTACCACCATTGCGTCGTGATTCCGGGTATGTTAGGGTCCAGCCTGTTGTTAGGCTTTTCCATGTCGTGGACAAGGCTGAGGTTAAGGGTGTGGTGAGTTGGGAGGGCATTTTCGTCGTCGTCGTTGTTCCGGTGGGGGTTTTGGGTTTATTGCACATATAGCGCAAGGCTTATTTGTAGGCTGACTTTTGCTCGTTCGTCCAGATCAAGTAAAGTTGTAGGGGTTTTTGTTTTGTTTTTGTTTTTTGTTTTTTGAAAGGGAATCGAAAAAGAAAAAATTGAATTGTGAAAAAGTCTTATGTGTTGTTTATTTGTTTGTTTGTGTGGTTGTCGAGATAAAGTCGAAAGAAGGCCGAGGACGTCGAAGTAATGTATAGGTAGTTTTTTTGTTCTATCTACCTATTACGGAGAATAGGAGGATTTGGAGATTCAAAAGTCGAATGTAGGACGAATCGAACTTATGTATATATATATATATACATATCCCTGCCTCTTGTCCTCTCTCCGGAAATCGAAAGAAATCGGGAAAAAAAAAATCTCGACAATTCCCGAAAGAACTCCGTATTCTCCATTTGGAAACCCGTTCCATTCGACTCAAAGAATGATAGCGCCATGTGGCAAGTAATATTTACGATCAATCACGAGTATTTTACATTTGGGCATTCTTTTATTTGTTTTAGTGGTTTGGTGCGAATCTGGCCCCGACTCCGGTACTCCTCCAAATGATATAATGCGGTGGGGTTGGGAAGGTTTTAAAAGGAGAGCCAGGAAAGCTCCGGAAACTCCTGCTTAAGGGGTACTTGTACGTTGAGCTAGATATGACATAGAAATCTGGTATTATTTATGTTTAATTGAAATTGAAAGGGTGTAAGTGCTGGTACTTCATATTTGGAAAAGGGAAAAGGAAAGAAAGGAGAAGGTGAGGTGACATGCCGAGATATTTCCGAGTTTTGCGTAGCGGAGGGATATGAGCCGAGGAATATGGTGAGGCTATATAGATATGGGCGAGATCGGAAGATTTAAAGAGTAGATGGTAGAAGGGCTGTTTAATAGAGAGAGTAAGGTACGGGCGAGGAGGGTGGTTTAAGGGGATGGTTGTGAGGGAGCTTGGCAGGGAAGGAAGGAAAGAGTGGCAAAAAAAAGGGGGCTTCGCTTACACCTCAATGGGTGTATTTTGTTGAATGTCCTCGCTCATAAACTCTAGATCGGGGTCATAGAGAACTATATCGATATTCGTATAAATTGACCTGTGTCCTTAATACTAAAGTCAAGAGTATCGAGGAAATGTATGGCGCTTTTAAGCCTTATGTCCTTTCTATATCCTGGCCGATCTTGTGTAAGATTCGAGTACATAAGCAACAACCCTCCATTCGCAAACTTCTCGATCTTAGTTGATGGGGTCATTCCTGGGATTAGGTTTTCTATGTGCTAGTATCACTTTGGCAAAAAATAACTCTGCAAAGATCACGCAACGATTCCCATCCTGAAATACTCGTCGTAAAAGAGACAAAAGCGATGGTCAGGAGAAGGGTAATGTGGAGAGAGATTTTGGGTCAATATATATAACAAGTAGGAGGTGACAAGCTAATATAATATTTTCTATCTAATCAATCAGCTCTTAGCAATTTCAAAATTCTGCCTACTCGTCGGGTTGTTGTGTGTTTATCTCTTTTGATTAGTAAGACCGAAGAGCTTGCACTGATTTGAAACGAACGTGTATGCAACACATTGTGAGTGGCGAGAAAAGTAGCGAGATTTGTTGGGCTTGAAGGAACCGCAATAGGGGTGGTATCTGTGATGGGTTAAGCTCAAGTGTTGCTTTAAAAAAATGTAGTTGGACGTACTCGAAGGATTGGCATAAGTTCCCTATTGTTTGGGAGTTGGAGTAGCAGGAACACTTGCAGTCAAAGCAGCTGAGACGAGAGTGATTTCAATTTGCTGATGATTGGATATTGAGATAGAAAGAGGGAAGAGAGATTGTTAGTCGCGTAGTAGTGATAGTATTTAGTTGGAAGGATTAAAAGAAAGCGAATGAGGTGGAAGGTGGATGTGAGGGAACTACTCGGCTCTTATACATTTGAAAGTCTGCTACTCTTCTCAGGAGGTTTGTAGCATTCTGCCCGCATTTCGAAGGGAGGCAGGCATACAGCACCGTCGCCAAATGTGTCATTTCGTCTTTACAAAATCCACATCTAGTCGGCATTAACATCTACGAGAATAACATTAAGATGCCTGCCAAAATATTCACTCATGCTCGAATTATCATGCAGGACTTTGTTATGAGGAACTTTTCTCAACTAACAAATATTCCGCTATCAGTTGATACTGGATGAGCTGAGCTGCGATATTAGAAATCAGCCGGTATTACGTTGCTCTCAAAACAAGGTGAGACTGGTTCGTCTCCAAAGCAGAACAAAATGGAACAGCAGGTAAATTGAGGGGTAGTACTCTACTCATCGTGGCTTTGATGGCATACACATATCTTGGCAACAATTTTAATCTGTCTGGTCTCGATTTACATTTATATCTACTCCCGCGTTTCAAACGAACATTTGCTCAGAAAGGCCTCAAAGCTCCACAGGCACTATACCTGATCTAAACAACCATGTAATTAAAGCATCTCTTTTAGAACATTGACATGATGAACATCCCTATAAAAGTATGAGATGATGAGACGGTGAGACGCGAAAACAGAGTTTGATCTCCAGATTCCGGAGCATTGAAGAGCGAAATACCGGACATAGGGCTTTGACAGAGTTATTTGTATGCTAAGTTTCAAAAACTGGGTGCTGCATGCCGAGTAAGAATGAGATCAAATTTAACAATAACTCATTCCGAGTCACTCTAGCGATAGATAGATTACAGTGTAGCATTGCCGTCGGTGTCGTAGTAGTGGCTGAGAAAAAGTTTGGTCGATCAAAAGTGTTTCCCTCAAACTCGCAACAAATGTGTAAGGAAAGAGAAAGAGAAAGAGAAAGCACAGGAATTACGATGCTTTCGGGAAGGAAGAAAGGGGTTAGCTAGATCGCACTGATCATGTGACATCAGAATGCGAAGAGGTAAATCAATTCTTTGCACCTCTAGCGTACGTAACGCGATCATCAATGTGGTTGTTCTTGAAAGGTCCACGAAGCCGGAGCAGAGATCCGCATCCATCTCAGCAAGCCTCTTTGTGCTACTCGGAAGGAGTGGTGAGAGGAGCGGCTCGGAGCTTGCTTCCTTTCCCACTAATACAGGTTCATTTTCAATTGAAACTACGTGTACCACTCGGATTCCCTTCCAGCTATGATATTTTTGCCGTCTTGTACTCCATTCCACGACTTCCTGTCGTTTCACGTCGACCTCGGGATATGATTTCCTCACCCAGAAAGCCAATGCTCCTGCAAAGCCCCTCTTTGGCTGAAGGAGGAGGGGTTCTTGGGGTGCAGATCATCCCACCCACCAAGCTGGCTCTGCTTTTTGTGTGGGACAGAGGAGTTTCTTTTGCTACATATCAATGAAGTGAAAGCCTTTCAAATTAGAAGGCGTTGTATACGAGGCTGTTGGTGCTCTGGACAAACAGCCTCACATCCTTGAAGATACCGCTGCCACGGATGATGGAAAGCAGCACATCAAATGACCACGGGAAGGCCAACGATCACCATTGCATTCCGACTGAACAATTGGATGACTGACAATGAATCTTCTTTTGATGGGGCTTGAGATCGCAATTGATTTTCATGACCAGGCGCTGTGGAACCCTCTCTTGGTTTCAATCGCCGATAGTCCTGAGTAATAGGAATATAGCTATATGTTGGCTTTGTTTCTAGCCCATGACTGGGAATCGGAATTGCAATAAAAAGCAAAGGGTGATTATACCACACTGGGTAAAAAACCGACAGGAAAGGCGCATCCATCATCAACTGCACATTGTTTCTTTTGACTTCTATCGACGCTAATATGCTGACCTTGGTTTAGATAAAGCTTTCTTTCTTCCTTTCTTTCTCCTTGTCTTTCCTCTTGAATTGCTATGGATCCATCGCATCTCCCTTGGATTGCCCAACGGATTGAAAGACGACCACGTATCTAGTTAGGACAGGATTATGGCACCGGAGCCAACACCGTTGATGCTCGAAAGAGCACGAGTGAGAGACCTCGCGCGGTATGTCTCTGTCTCTTATTACATTGTATACAGTTATTTTCTTACCCACCCCCCATAGATATTATACACCAAATGCGAATCGCGCACCTGCTCCCAAGAAGATTCAGCAGAGCGAAACAGATCTGGATGCAGCCGAATGTGCAGTTGAACCATTTGCTGTTGCAACCAACTCTGAAGGGGGCCCAGACGATACAAAGTTGCTGCAGCATGATGCAACATTGGCTGCTTTCACGCAGCTTGGAGCCTTCCGACTGAATTGCTCTCGGTGTTTTATCTCTCTCATGGATCACGATACCCAGTACATAATTGCTGAATCAACAAGGACCATTTGTATAAATGATTCAGACTCAGGGCGAGGCACTTCTGGAGATGCTGTCTTTCTTGGGCCGAGAATGTTAGACTTTGAATGGGGGCTTTGTCCCAATACGATTCAGGTTTTCACTCAAGTGGGCCACCACCTTGACATTGACACACCCAATATACGAGCGAATCGTGATTACTACTTTATAAAAGACCTTTCAGCAGATCGCCATTATAAGCATCGGTCTTATGTTGCTGGGTGGCCATACATGAAATTCTATGCTGAGGTTCCAATTCGCAGCCCGACAGGGTATGTGATAGGAACCTTCTGTGTCGTCGATGATAAGCCAAGAGACAGCGTCAACGAGCGGGAAATCAATGCACTAAATGAGATTGCATGTGCGGTCATGAAACATCTTGCTGTTGTTCGAGAACATCAAAATCTCAAGAGGTCTGCAGAGATGGTGAAAGGATTAGGTCTTTTTACTGAGGGAAAATCGAGCGTGCAGGAATGGTGGACACATGACTCAAAAGGAATGGTGGACCGACTGAACACTTCATCTATCTCTTCAGACCATCTCTCTAGCACCGTTCAAACGCTTCCGGGCGAGTCGGATCATATAGGGGAGCCTCAGAAATTCGCAAATGCCACCACGCTGTCATCGCCAACATCTCCATCTCAACCTCAGCCTCACGATATTTTAGATATAAAACCAGTCCCATCGCCAAACCAGAAAATTCTCAGCCCAATAGAGCCTAACCGACCAGAATTAAAAAGGCGATTATCATCTAGAGCCATTACTACACGACATGAATCCCTTGCTAGCACTGACATAAGGGCATTGTTTTCAAGAGCTAGCAATTTAATAAGAGAAGCGCTCTGTCTCGATGGGATTGTTTTTATAGACGCTTGCTCTCACGAGACGGCCATCGGTCCTAGCAAACTCGTATCAAGTGGGAGATCAGAAACGCTTAGAACGGGATTTCTTCTCACGCCATCATCAGATACTGGCGATGGGCCAGGTGATGCTTGTCAAAGTTCAATGGCCTTTTCTATTGATGATGTCTTACGGAACGATGGATCCGACGTCAAAAGAGTATCTCCAACAGTAGTTGAAAGCGACATTTTGGCCTACTCCCTCTCCGATAGCATCGATCCCCCTGGAGGAGAAATGTCCTCTTTCAGAAGCCTGCCACAGTCTACTATCCGAGAATTATTACGTCGATACCGCCATGGACACATCTTCGAATTTGATGAAGAAAGGCTTCTGGAACAAAGCGAAGAAGAACTAATACAAGATGGTGTAAGTCTAAGAGACATAGGAGCTGATCGAAGCAAAGCCCAAGTTTGGGCTCGTCAGATGCTTGAAATATGCCCAAAGGCTTGTACTATCATATTCTTTCCTCTAAGGGATCCGCAGAAAGATCAATGGTTTGCAGGTGGCTTCGCATGGACAAGTGATCCAACCAAAAGCCTGATTGCTCAAGATCTTACCTATCTTGCAGCTTTCGCGAGCTGCATCATGGCAGAGAAGTCAAAACTGGATGCTCTCCTAGCAGATCGTGCAAAATCCGATTTTATCTCATCTGTGTCTCACGAGTTGCGTTCGCCTCTTCATGGTGTTCTTGCTAGTGCGGAAGCTCTTCAGGATACCTCAACGGGATTTGTGCAAGATGACATGATTCGCTCTATCAATATCTGCGGCGAGGTCCTCCTTGACACGATGGATCACATGTAAGTTTTATTCTGCTCTCCCGCAATCATTAAACTAACTGACACCTCCCCCGAGATTGGACTTCGCAAAAATGAGCAACACGAAATTTCCGAGCTCAGAAGTGGCAAGCCAGGCCATCCAACAAGTTACAGAATTCAATCTCAGCAATCTTATCGAGAATGTTGTAGAAGGCATTTTAGCTGGCAAAAACTACCGCAAATCCACCTTCGAAGCCCCAGGTTCCCGCGACAACGATGTTGAGCTGAATAGCTATGAAGTAGGAAGCCTCACGGATCCTAGTGGGAAAAAAGCCAAAGTCATGATCATTTTGAGTATTGATTGGCAAGCTTCTTGGATGTTTAAGTCTCAGATCGGGGGGTGGAAACGAATCATCATGAATATTTTCGGCAATGCGCTGAAGTACACTGACGAAGGCTTCGTCCACGTCTCTCTTCAAGCAGAGAAAAGCGAATCAGCTAATGACATGACCATAATACTTGACGTCGAGGATTCTGGTAAAGGCATGTCTAAAGAGTACCTGAAATATGAGCTTTACACGCCTTTCGTACAAGAAGATCCCCTCTCTATTGGAACCGGACTTGGGCTTAGTATTGTTCGACATCTGGTTACTGATCTCGCCGGTAACATCGACATTCAAAGTGAACGTGGATATGGCACTAACGTGAAAGTATCTGTACCTTTGACCTCCCCTGCGAAGGACCCGGAGAAAGAAAGCCCCGAGAGTGAACCTCTGATATATTCTACGCGAGCACGATCTACTGGGCTTGTGCTGTGCCTTGTGGGTTTCCACTTATATCCAGACTTGTCCCAAGCGCCGACTGGCATTTTAAATGTCGAAGAGAGACGCATGATCGCGCTCAAGTCTTCTATCACCAAGTTTGCATCCGATTGGTATGGAATGAATATCATCACCGCGAATTCATTTGGAGCGGCAACAGGGGATATCCTGATTTGCCTGCACTCTCAACTTAAAGCTTCAGACCAGTTCCCTAGAATACAGCCTTTGATCGTCTTGGATGATGTCGTCAGAGACGATCGACCTCAGAATAGCGAAGGCGTGTACTATCTTCTTCAGCCGTAAGTGGGCCTCACCTTTTAATCATACTCAATCCTTGATACTTCTGAGATCTCTTCTCGATCCCTTCTACTCGAATCATCGTAGCACTAATGCCTCTAACAGGGTTGGTCCACATAAACTAGCAAGGGTGTTAGAACAGTGCGCTGAATACAGACCCTCCGCCTCAACCCTCGAAAAATATGCCGGTCTTACTCCACTGGAAAAAGCTCCTGAGTCAAACCTTTCCCCCTTCATCGGACTACCAAGCCCCCCAACGTCGTCCGAAGATCCCGAAGAGGGCCCTACACCTCCAACCAAAGATGCCGACGACCCATCTCCTTCGGCTGCTAATTCTTTTCCATTCCAAGCTGACCTACCTCTGCGTCCTGTCGAACCCGGTCCATCAGATGTCGCAAAAACGCTATCTATCGATACGAAGCCTAAGACGCCAGCAAGAGAAATTGTGCTTCTTGTCGAAGATAATATCATTAATATGAAGGTAACGACTCATTGCATTACTATTTTTTACTCACCTGACTAAGTCTTTCCAGATACTCATTAATTACATGAAAATAGCAAAGCAACAATACATCACCGCTTCTAACGGTCTCGAAGCACTACAAAAATACCAAGAAGCATCAGCAACCATCAAGGTCATTTTCATGGGTAACTTCTCCTCCCTTCTTCTCCCCCTCACCCACTAACTGGGAACCCCAGATATCTCCATGCCAATAATGGATGGCCTAACATCAACCCGCCATATCCGCGCCTACGAGCGAGAGAAATCTCTCGACAGAGTGAGGATCGTAGCTCTTACATGCCACTCGTCTGAGGAATATAAAAGGAGTGCCGATGCGAGTGGTGTTGATTTGTTTTTGGTCAAGCCGGTGCCGATGAAGAGCTTGCGGCCAATTTTAGATTTGGGGAGCAAGAGCAATGGGGATAGTGGTGTGGCGAAGAATACGGTTAAAAAGGGATAGAAAGCGATAATCATCTTTCGCAATCCAAAGTCTTGGAGCGGGATATTGTTCACGGAATCTATTTTAATATCATTTTATTTTATTTTCACTATAGCGCCTTAATATTTAGAGCCGAAATGCTTTGTACCGCCCGTCGGACATTCATTAATTCTAAATAAAACTATTCTTCTTACTTATAGGATGGGATAGTCGATTTGTTTTATGATAAATGAAGTCTCCCAAACTCAATTCTTCTCACTCAATCATCCATAAACTGTCGAGATCTCCATATGCTCGTCCTACCTCTACATCCACAACTACAGCGTCCTTAGCTTCTTCATCATCTGGTCTTTCCTTGAGACAGCAAATCTCTTCTAAATCTACTTACATCACTGTTGTTGGAATCATCTACCCTATTTCTTGCCGTAGTTACTAGTGAGACCGTTCTTTCGCATATCTGGAAAGCTTCTTGCTAATTTCATCCTGACATAATTTTCACCACTCTATGCCATATATCCCTTGACTCCTCACGAGACATTCGAAATATTCATCAGTGTATACATATAGTTTCTATATAGCTCGAATATTAATTATAAAATGATAAGTTGTATTATAATAAAAGAAAAATATCTAATAAAAATAAATAATATATAAGTAGCAAGGATTGCCGCAATAAAAGAAAAAGAATTGCATGTGATTTAATTTATAATTTTAATTTTAGAAGTTTTTAGGTAGTCATTTTATAATAATAATTATTATTGTTGGGGGCAAGAGTTGTGAACAACCACTCGGGATCATAGTTGAGGTTGATTTACAGTAAAGCGCTAAATATTTAGCGAGTTGGCGCTGGTGATCTATCCTAACCCCCTAATTTTTATCTTCCATCACTAGCATGAACAACTCATGCAATCTCCATTACAAGTCAATGCTTCGAAATGCTTCATCGAGAGCTAAACACTACTCGCGCCATGTGTTCCAATATTATGGGCTTCTGGGTACAACTAACCGGGCGCTTACCTTGAATGCCCATGCCCCTTCAGCCAAAATCCTCAGCTCAAACACGTATCGCACGTCTTGTCAGAAGTCACTTTACCATCTTCTAGCAACGGAGACATTGTCTTTTGGAGATGATACGATATATGCCGTTTCTACAGCCTCAGGAAGGGCCGGTATAGCAATTGTGCGAATATCTGGTCCTTCTTGTTTAGACGTGAGATATATCGAATATTCTTTCCTTGCTCTGGGTCCTAACTGAAGGATAGATATATACCAGCCTTTGCCCCTCAAAACCAGTTCCCAAACCCCGATTTGCATCCCTACGAACCCTCTACGACCCCTCCAATCCCTTAAACATCCTCGACTCCGACGCCCTAATCCTCTACTTCCCTTCTCCAAAAACAGTGACAGGAGAAGATGTTCTCGAACTCCATATCCATGGTGGCTCAGCGACGGTGAAAGCAGTGCTAAGCGCAATCCCACACTGTACATCGAACTTACCTATCCGCTATGCAGAACCCGGCGAATTCACACGGCGCGCATTCCAAAATGACCGGCTAGATTTAGCACAAGTTGAAGCGTTGAGTGATACATTAGCTGCAGAAACGGAGCAGCAGAGACGTGCAGCTGTACGGGGCAATTCTGGGAAGCTGGGACGGACATACGAGGCATGGAGACAGAAATTACTGTATGCGCGAGGGGAACTAGAAGCACTGATTGATTTTTCGGAGGATCAACATTTCGATGAATCGCCAGCAGAACTATTATCGAACGTTAAAGGTCAGATTGAAGTGATGCTGCAGTCAATTGCAGCTCATGAATCTGCAAGTCATCGAGGAGGGTTGTTGAAGAAAGGAATCAGGATCTCACTCCTTGGGCCGCCAAACGCGGGGAAGAGCTCCCTGCTGAATCAGATTGTGGGGAGAGAAGCTTCGATTGTGAGTCAGGAGGCGGGAACGACGAGAGACATTGTGGAGGTTAGCTTAGACATCCGCGGGTATCTGTGTACGTTCGCCGATACGGCCGGGCTCAGAACCCAATTCCAGGGTGGCAGGGATGAATTAATTGGACATATTGAGCAGGAGGGAATTAGACGGGCAAAAGCTAAGGCCGGCGAGTCAGACGTTATCATTGCGCTGGCGTCTGTAGAATGGGAGAATGGCTGGAAGATTCGCTACGACGTTGAGACATTGACGCTGGCAGCGAAGGCACAGAGGTCAATCGCTGTTGTCAATAAGAGCGATTCGGTATCCTCCGAGGTTCTCACCAAGCTGCTTGACGAGTTTAGGGAAGAATTATCAGGCGTTTTTTCAGAGGACACACCTCTGCTCGCTATTTGCTGCAAAGAAGCGGAATTGGAAGGATCGAGCCGAGGGGGGATCGACAAATTTATCAACGAGCTTGTCCATATATTTAAAAGCATGACCTCCCTTCCAACCGACCTCCAAGATCTCCTTGGCGTCACAGAACGCCAACGACAACTACTCTCATCATGTTCTAAGCATCTTCTCGCATTCATCGACGAAGCGCAATCGTCGGACTCAGAGAGAGAAGTCGATATTGTATTAGCAGCAGAATTCCTCCGATCTGCAGCACACTGTCTTTCTCAAATCACTGGCCGAGGTGGAGCTGGCGATGTCGAAGAAGTCTTAGGAGTTGTTTTTGAAAAGTTCGTTTCTTTTCACTGCTTTCTCTCTCCTCGTCTTACAATCCGCCATCACTCACTAACGATATTAGGTTTTGTGTAGGTAAATAAAATCCAAATACAGTTGAATTGCTTCTTCTTGTCGAAGTAAAACTTTCTATAGGTGTGGATTGGATGTTGAATGAAGAAAACAGGATTCTATAAATCTATTCTAAGAGAAAAGAGTGTGAGGAAAGGAAAAATGCCAAAAAAACAGCCCGCCTAAATCCAACTCCGTCCAATGCTAATGCTCTTCCTCCTTTCTTCCTCTTCCCCCATTCTTCCTCTTCATCTCCCCCTTCTTCCTCCGCCACCTCATTAGAAAATTCTCGACAAAACAATCCTCCGAATACAAATACAGCACTAAAAATACAGACAGAAAATGAAAAGGTTCCAATTTAATGTAAATGCAAAACAAAAACAGCCACCCTCAGAAAATGCGATGAAAAAAAAGTGCCTCGCGGCAGGAAATGTATGGTATGTTGTGTGTTCAATCTAATGCGAATGCGATGCGATGCTATGCTGAAATGCCGAAGGGAAAAGGTATCGTATGCAAGGCGGTCTTGCGACCTATGATTTCTATTTTCGTTTTCTCCGTACTGTTGTATGCCGTCTGTTCTGTTCGTGTTTCGTGTATTTCGTCCCCCAAATTGCTCTCCTTCGTCCAAAATCCGGCCCCAGAATCCCTCAGCCATGGAGCCCCACAAGAGATCTTAGTGGGGGGGGCAGAAGAGGAGATGAGAGGGGGATTTAGTTGTATCCACCACGGCCGTCTTCAGCTTCATCGTCGTCGTCGCTTTTCTTGGCTGGGCTGTTGTAGCCTCCTCGCCCGTAGTTTACGGGTGCGAGGATGAGAGAGCGCGAGTCTTCATCGTCGTCGGAATTTTGGGAAGGACCGTTGTAGCCGCCGCGGCCGAAGTTGACGAGGGAGGAGGTGGTGAAGCTGGTTGATGGAGACATTGCTGTTTGTTTGTTGAGTTGATTGTTTCTTTGGCTTGTTGGTAGTGATGTTGAGAGAGAAGTGAGTGGTGGGTGATGTTATGAGTAGTGGAATGGAAAGATTGGATATGAAGTGAAGTGAAGATATAGATAGCAATACAGATGGTATTAGAAACTGATGGGATCTGATGAAGACAGTGAGGTCGAGAGAAGAGGACTTGATTGCTTGTTGTGTGTGTTGATGTAGAAATCAAGAAATCTCCATCTCCGGGAGTGAACGCCAGATATATATACCAAAATTCCTTGGTCTCAAGAGTACCCAGCTCAACAAAAGTAAACTAATTCTAAGCCCCCTCTTCCTCCGTCTTACATATACACTACGCATCGTCATTTTCTCACCTCAGTTCACTATACCCAAATCATGAGTGCCTGAAAAACGACACTTACTGTACCTTTGATGACTATGACTGAACTAACAAGCAGCTAGCTCCAGCTAGCTGGTTCCGTACCTGATTCATCCGTCCGCAATGGAGAAATCCCTTAGCACTCCCTCACCATGACGCATTTGGCATGCAAGAGAATATTACAAATCAGCGCCCTTCCCTCTCCTTCCTCCTCTCCCCCTGCGATATCCCCCCCTCCCTTGAGCCTCCCTCTCCATTCAGACCCCGAAGGGGGGTTTCTAATCACTGCACAGTTATTTCTCGCACGACACGTTTTTAGGTTTCCATTGCTACGCTCTCAAACCAGCCAAGCAACCCGTACAGAGGACCCATCCCGAAATCAACTGTTACTGTACCTTGCATGAAGATAGGCCCGAAAAGTCTTGCTTTCCAGACCCAAGGACAAGATCATCCTAGAATAAAACGTGCATCGTGGTTTCTAGGGTGGGAGTCGGTCGAATGAAAGGGTGAGAAGTGTGGTCATGGAAAAGGCGATCTGCAAGTGAGACGTTCAGCCCTACCTTTTGGTCTAGGGTTAGCCTTTAGGCGCAGTGTCTAGCGGCAAAGGATATTTTTGGGTGTGTTGTAGTAGTAGTAGTAGCAGTAGCAGTAGCAGTAGTAGTGTTGGGTTTTGTGCGTGGCTGGGGGGCAGGGAGGGATGGGGAAAGGTAGGGGTTATAGGGATGGATCGATGATAAAGGGGGGGATGATAGGAGGTGTATTTTGGGGTCCGTAAGTCCAATAGAGATAGAGATGGGACATTTTAAGCACTGCTCCCCAAAACAACTCAATCAAACCCACCAACCAACGAACGAACGGAGGGACAATACGCACATGCAGCCTGCAAGACCACAAATCCCGAAGCGGATGTAGGAGTAGATATCCCGAGGACTAGCGACAGATCTGCCTTGGAAACGGCCGTTGAAAGGGACGGGCAGTTTTAGTCATCAGGAAGGGAAGGCAATTGCAAGGCACAATTAAATATCCTGTTTTGTCTATCTTTGGTCTCATTTTCGTTTTACGAATTGGGTTGGTTGGGGGTGCGTCTAGTTTGCACTTCTGAGCGGAGAGGAGGGGGATATAGCACGAGGTAGCAGTAGAGGGGTAGGTAGGGTAGGTAGGGTAGGTAGCTAGGTAGGTAGCGAAGTAGTCCAGTCAATAAGCTTACGCATTCAATACTTACTTCCAGAGGAAGTGTCGATATAACTACAAACTGCATAGTTCACACTGCATAGTTAAATAACCCACTCCTCCTGCTATTCCCGATCGTGATTGTCCTCGACTAAAATGGACGGAATAGGCAATCAACTACCCTGGTAATGGATCACTTCTCCATATTTCTTGGTCATGAGAATCAGAACTCGGCCTCCCCGTCTAAGCTACAGCAGAGTTACAAAAGAATCATTCTGGCTAGGTTGGAATGGAATGGGATGATGGATGATGGATGATGATTATTATTGCAATCATCATCGTGTTGTGAAAAGCAAAGTGATTAATTCTCCGATGGGAAGCCAAGATCCGCTGGAGTTGAGGAGATGGAAGCTCTCTAGGTAGATGGATGACAATTCCATGCAATGACTCTTTCGCCGGACCCCCTCTCCCTCCTCAAACCCGCTTCTATCCTTCCGCCCTCGAGGCCAGACCGATTACAATGGCAGTCCTTATCCCGTTACCCCCACGCTAAACCCGGGATCGAATCAAGAACTCGCTCACTCGCAAATGGCAGAGGGCCGAGTATCCGTTTCATTCTCCCTCTGGAGGCTATATCCCATCCATCCAGACACGTCTCAGATGGGAGATACTCTTGTAGTGTCGTAGTATAGTGTAATAGGGTAATAGTGTAATCACGACAAAACATCGCCGACTTCCCATCACACTACCATCACACCACCATCGCACCCAAACAAGCCCAGGCTAAGCCCTGCGGGAAGGAAGTGAACAAATCCTAAACGGGTCCATCCGGATCCACCCGTCCGCCCGTTCGTCGAGTCGATAACTTGGCATCGTCTCCATCCTCCGAGAACATCGAATCACCATCTCCTAAACGCCGACGCACGCAGCACCAACCTCGTTCTCAAGTTACTTAGGCTTCCACTCCCCTTCAGCTACGGCATCATCATCCCAAAAATCCCTATTTCTGACTCCTCCTTGGCACTTGTTGCGCCTCGCGGTAACGTTCCATACGTATCTGGACTGACGTCGTTCAAAGAGGAAAATTAAACCCACCGCCCGGCCTCAGGAACCATCAAGCACGGCCTTATGAACACGGTTGCGGGACAAGCACAAGTACAACAGCGGAGAAGGGGTAAACGGTCCGTCTTTGCCCTTACTCAGCCAGCCTAAAGTTTTCAGGGTCGTACAAGGTGGGGTTTTGGAGTGGAGTGGAGTGGAGTATCAAAGTACCCAGCCTCACTGTGGCTTCGTCCTTGTGCGCTGTAGTCGTCCGGATGGGACGGTGGAGGGGACGAGAGAAATGACACTGCTTGGGGAACTTCTGCTCCCTTCCCCGCTCGTAATCTGGTCCGCTCAGGCAAGCCTGGTCGCCCGTTACTACCCCGTTCGTATACTTGTCAAACTAGGAAGTATCTAGCTAGATGCGCCGCAGAAAACGAGATGAACTGACTTTCTGGGGGGGGGAAAGGGGGTTGTTGTTTATTATATGGAGTACTTTGAACCTTGAAGGACACGGGGAAAGGATAGAACCACCTCCTCCCCCTGAATCCGGCCGGCACTGCAACAAGCGAGCCCTAGCTAATTGAGTCTAGAGCGAAGTACGACGACAACTCCAACGACCCATACAAAGAACAGTGAGATTTTAGAGACATCCGAAGTCAAATGCAACAGGAACATGGGTTCTAAAGTAAGATTTCTCTTCTAGCGCGCTCTTTCCCCCGGCCCATGTCCACATCTTTGGTTCGTAGCGAAATGGTTTTTATTTATAACCTTCCATTCACATCCACAGGACCCCCCAAGCTTCCTCTTTCCTCTGGGGAAAGTTCCGTTTAGTGGGAATCAAATTCCATCGAATGCCTGCCCTGCCTGCCTGCCTGCTTGCTTATTTATTCGCAATGCCAACCTATCAACGGAGGGGGAAAGACAGACACATGTAAGAAAAACGTGATAAATTTAGATGGCACATGCAAGCTTGCACCAGCTGTCTGCATCGCATATGCACAGTGCGTATCTGTCTATCTTAGTTTCGTTTCGTTTCGCTTCGTTGCCTTCTTTCCACACCCAGCGACGAAGATCCGTCTGAAAAAGGTTATAATTTGCGAAGCATTTGCGGCGAAGGCCATGTGGCGAGGTAGCATTGCGATTTTCATCCAGGCTGAGGATTCATGGTTCTTGAATTGCATGCATGCATGCATGCACATCGGCGAGATGAAAGAAAGATCGAGCTTGCAATATTAGCAGCAATACCGCTGTTGTCGGGCGAGAGCCATGTGTCGACGTTGTGTCGCTGCCCGCTGTGGTCTTCTGCTTTGCCACGTGCTGAAGTTGTATTCGGCGTGCGGTGGCTGCTTACGTACCACGCCTCAGTATCCCTATCATCGTAGCATCAAAGTTCCCATGCACAAGGCCTTGGTAACGACCAATGTAACACCACTTCACGAGGAAAGATGAGATGAGAGAGAGAGAGCCAGGCACAAGTCCCAGAATCATGGGCGGGGAGGCTCTTTGGTTCGTGTCAGACGTCGTGGAACCCTAGGTGGTTTCGTTTCCTACGGGCATCAACTTTGGCCAGCTTCCTAACAAGGGATCGAGGTAATCATGGTGAGCTTGTGGAACGCTCATTTGCAGACCCTACCTACACTTCCCCGTCAAGTCTCATGTAATCACATTGGACGACGGGGGGAAATCAAACGGCCTCGAAAGTGTATTTGGGGCTGTGTGAAGAAAGGCGTCACGCACTGTGCGCCGTGCCCCATTGTGAAGAAAACGTGGAAACAAGGATATTAGGATGGCAGGAAATGGACTTCCGGAGCGGAAAGGAAGACGGCGGTATGGTTGAGCCGTGTTGACGTGTCTCATCTGATCGATGGCATGGGAAGCCTTATGCACGTCAGGAGGATGTCAGATTTATAAGTACATACATACGGTGGATTTATTAGCCTGATATTTTGGGTGGTTATATTTGGGGGAGGGGGGGGCTGATGTTGTGTGTAGGATGGGATGGGATAGAGCCGGTGATGGGGGAATTTGCGGGATGGATAGGAAGAGTATGGAGAAGAATACGGCTCCGATAGTGTCAGCCGATTCAAGTGCCTTGGGGGTTTCGGAATACAGGTCCAATTAGTGAGAAAGGACGAGCAGAGGGCTGAGCCGTACGAAACGAGGAGTTTGGGGTCGAGAATGTGATTTGTAAGCAATGACTCCTCGTGCAGTAGTTGAAGCCGAAGACTTTGATGAGTTGCTTCTATCTGTTTGGACGAAAGAGTCTTACCGAGTTGGTTTGTAAGATGGGAATGTAACGCAATGATGAAATCTTACAATGGATTGGGATGAAACTCCTGCCTGTTTAGAGAAACCCGCACAGGTAGCCTAATGAGGGCCGAGAACGAGACAAGGGGGAAATGTCAAGCCAGAGAGATTGAAGAGTTCTATATTTGTATTGTATATGGATTTGTATTAACCATGACAGTCGTTAACCATGACAGCCGTTGGAAGAGATGAACAATATCAGATGGTAATAGAAACACTCATCGTGCAGATAACCCCAATCCCAGATATCAAATGATATCAAATGAAAATCAACCGGGAGCCTTAGCGTTTAGCTATGCCATCTTTCATGATAGGGCTTTGAAGGACTTGATCCCAATCATGTAACATGGTTGTATTCACTACACTGAGATGAACTTCCTCTCCTGCTCGCGCCTTCATCTCTTCCTCATATTTGTTTATCGCAGACGCTTGTGAGTCTGCTGTTGCCAAGAGCTCCACGAGTTTGCAGGCGTCTGTTATCGAGTGATTTAGACCTTGGCCTCGTTCTGCATTTATTAGCTTTTTGTTCTTCGAAAAAAAAAAAAGGAGATGAGAACCTCAAGAGAAAGGTCGAACATACGATAAGTCATCGGATGAGCTGCATCTCCAGCGAGAGTAGCTCTCCCATTCATGTTATCCCAATTGTGTCCCTCTTCTCTCGGGTCCCAGAAGGCTAAGCCGTGGTTGAAAATAAGTTTCTCGTTTTGGAGCCATTCAAAAGCGCTCTTCCATGGGTCCGGAAATGGTTCTCCAAGAATTTTCAGTTGTTCCAGCCTCTCTCGAGGTCCATACGTCTTGCTCTCCTCGTCCTGCTCTTCCAAACTCGAAGGCCACGAGATATAGAAGCAAAAGGTCCAATCTTCCGGCTTCTCAACCTCCGGTGCATCTTGTAAAGCAAAGAACGCAAATCGGTTCACGGGATGCGTCGCAGCGAGGTAGAGCGGATGAAAAGATCGTAGAAAAAGAGCTTGCTCCCGCGTATATTTGGCGTGTGTGAATGTGGCTTCGTATGGTAATCTCGTGCATATGCTCTGCTCAGGTCCTAGAAGAAGTTGTCGGACCGTCGACCGTGCGCCATCTGCACCAATTATCAAACGGCTAATTATTTGTTCTCCATCTTCGAAGACTGCAGTGGCGGATTGTCCGTCGGGAGAATAGATGATGTTTGACAGCCGTTTGTTCCACCTTACATCAAGGTCTTTGATAAGATGAGCGCGCAGTTTGGCTCGTCGCAGACGATGAAAGTTCGGCATTGAATGCGTAGCGAGGACTTCTCCTGTGAAGCCATTGAGGAGCTTGAACGTATCGAGGGGTTTGGTGGGGGTATGGGGATCGGCTTGACAAGTTTGGAGTTGAGCAAAGGACGATTCGGGGATTAGGGCTTTCAGGAATGGTACCGCCCAATGGAATCCCATACTCCAATCGCGCTGGTTTGGAATGGAAAGAGCTCCATTTTTCTCGAATACGATTGTGTTGATTCCTGCCTTCGGGACAGTTAGACAATGCCATGTTAATGAGAAGGGGGTAGCGAACTTTCTTCAGTCCGTTCGCGGTAGCAAGTCCAGTGCAACCTGATCGGCGGCAGCGTTAGAAAATCTTGATGTTTGTACTACAATGGAGATATTACCTGCTCCAATGATGATCACTGGGAGTCCATTATCGTCTCCAGCAAGGTTAGCTGTCTTTGCATGTTCCCCCATTTCGTGTAAAGTGGTACGGTTTATCCTCGCGGATCTTTTTCAGGCGACGATTTGAAATCTACAATGACTTGAGGGCTTCGAATATCGTTAGATCCATTCATCGCCCTCTTTCCTACGTGCGATTCGGCCAAATGCAGGCTTTGATAGGGGTCCATGCTGCTCCTGTGAGGGGTAATCATCCCACGCCGAGCTGTGCCTCTATATGGGAGCATTCGACCTCTCAATATTGAATTATCATCTCCTTCAGCGTCAGGTAATTCTAGGAACTATCTCAAAGTCTCCAAGGGTTGAAATTTAGAACAAGCGTAATGCCAGTGCTTTTTGAAATCTCCTTTGACCATGTTTTTTTTTTTCAGTAGTACATCATTGAGTGCTATAAAGCTTTTCATGCCCACGCAGAGATCTATTGTCGTATTTTCCTTTACTTTTCATATGCAAGGTGCTGGAAACAGCTGGGCTATGGCCTAACAAGGAATGTGCTATGTGCCAAAGCTGAATGATACACAATTCTAGATTAGGGCGCGGAATGGGTTGGACTTTGGACTTCTAGGTTAATCCAATGGACTTAGTCTTAGAAGTTAGGTTGGGTTAATCCAGCAGACCGGATTCTTTACTTGGATATATTCAATCTACGGAGTCGGATTACAATGGATTGGATATATTATTTTAGTTGGATTACTGGGTTGGAATTATTTTCTGAGTTGGACTTATGCGCTTCCCCCTCCCACAATTTGAAGTTCCCTTTTATAACTTCGAGAATATATAAAAGCCAGAAAAGATAAGACAATTTACTTATTTTAGTATTATTATTGAATTATACATAAAGTGTAATCCAGTAATCCAACCCAGGAGATTGGCCTAATCAAAGAACCAAAGTCTAAGGTTATTGAATTAAACCCAAATTAAAAATCTATCACTGGGTTGGATAGCTGAAAAGGTCCAAGTCCACTCCAATCCGCGCCCTACCTAGATCTCTCAAATTCCTTTCTACTCAGTATGTCCAAAAATTCGAGGATAGACATACACCATCACTTAGAAAGAAAGCAAAACCATCCGGACCCTTCTACCCAAGAGCCGCAGAAACACTAGAACATACCCCTTCAGACATGTCTGAAATGCATCAACATCCCAGACCAGATCAGCCTATGCACATGCACATGCAAAAGAGAACCTTACACCAATTCCAACCGCCCTAACTTCCTCCCGTAGCTGGGCCCTAAGCTAACCTACCTCTTCCTGAACCCGCCCCGCCCCGCCCCGCCCCGCCTGCTCACCAATCCATAGGACTACGCATGACAACAGCACCGATCCCTTCGACGATTCAAATCTCCAGCAAAAAGACAGACTCCTACTCCTCTTCCATACAACACCAAACAAGCTCTCCAGGCTCCCTACAACCACTTTTCATCACCCCCTGCTACATTTCATTTCAACCTCTTACACCTGCCTACCCTACTGATCATTTCTCTCCGCTTACATTCGTGACCTCTTCTTCCATTGTATTTCCTCTTCTCCGCCTTTCTAATTACACGTGTAACCCACCCCCCGGGTCAATGTTGAAATCCTCGAACATAGGTAAAGTGGGTGTTACGTCAAATAGGGAGGAGGTGTAGTGACTTATATCTCTTCTCCTTTCTTCTTCCCCCCCATCACCTCTTTCCCTTCACTTAAAATTCATTGCTTAAGAAATGTCTCTTCGAAAGGTGTACATACAGTACTGTATATCTCCATCCTCTCTTCCTTCCTTCTTTCTTCTCTTACCCATCAAATCAAATTCCTTTCCTTTAGTGAATAATTAATCCCTAGCACATATAGAATAGTAAGGGAGGTAGTTTATAGCCCCGCAAACTAGGCGGGAGAAAAACCCGACCATTTTTAAATTTGTATCTATAGGGTTGAATTCTCGAGGTGGCTAGATATGCATTATGTTGTGACCTGTTGATGCGGGGGTTCTGGGGATGAGGATGGAGATGGAGATGGGAGAGCTTTTATATATGCAGTTTATGATTTATGATAGAAAGAGTAATGAGCCTTTAAGTAATAGTCTATGAATTGAAACTCACTTCTGGTACAGCCACGTAAAAGTTTATAAGCAGAAAATCCGAACAAATCCTTTGGCTTGCGTGCCCCAAACTACACACGATACACCACCGTCACTCATAGACATACTGATCTTCGCCTCTTTCCATTTACGTACTCCTAATTCTCCCCGCTCCCCTCCCACCAAAGCTTTAATGAATATAGACAATCCCATCATCACGCCCAAACTCCAAACCATGTAAATATGAATGAATTCCGCCTCCAAACCGAAAAAACTCCCCTCCATTCCCAAAGCGCCAGTATTTCCTTGGCCGTCCATATTCAGACCTCCACCCCTCTTCCCAATCTCAATTCGTAACTCAATATCTTCCCACTCTCGGCCCACCATTAGGCAGTCCTGGTGCCTTTCTCGCACCCCCAGGCCCACCATTCGGCAATCCCTGCGGTCTACTTCTACTCGAACTCGGAGCAGGAGCCGTATATCCACCCCCACTAAACTCACTCTCATTACTAGCCCACGGACTCGTAGCAGCCATGAATGGCCTCTCCCCATTCCCACCCGGCATAAATCTATCCTCATAATTCCCCCCTCCACTAGTATTCGATCTCGCACTGCCACTATCATAACTGTTTGACCTGGCACTCCCTCCCCCAACAGGAGTACTCCCTATATCCGTCATACTCGGATTCTTCCTGTTAACCTTCGCTTTCAGCCTCTGCGCTGCGGTCATAGGCCCCGCTAGCCCTGAAGAATTTGGTGGATTCGGTGATTGCGCATCATTCCTATTATAAATTCCTTGATAACTGCCCGCCTTTTGACTTGGTAAAGGTCTGGGTGCTATTTCCTGCTGCTGCTGTTGTTGCTGAGCGAAAGGATTCGGTCTTTGTCCTCCCGCTGCTCCTGTTCTACCTCTCAAATTGCTGTTCACGGCTTGTTGTCCTCCTTGTGCAGGCGGTTGGGCAGACCATAGAGAGGATAAGCCGCCGGGTTGTTGGCCTGGCTGCGAAGGCATGCCATAGGATGCCCCAACGCCAGGATGTGAATATACGGGTTGAACGATGACGGGGGGAGGGGCACGTGGATCGGGGGGAAGCCAAGGGGGGAGGGAGACTTTCTTTTCATCGGTGTAGTAGGTTCGTAGGACGCGGCAGAGGTGCGTGTCGTCGGGGGTATCGCCGTCGGCTTCAGATTGAAGGAGGTTATGGCGGATGGAGGAGACTTTGGAGGTTAGGGAGGAGAGATAGGAGGAGTACATTTTGAAGAGTTAGGGTCGCCCGCAGACTCTCAGAGCTGTGGTAGACTGTTCGTGGTTCGCTATTCAGTGTTCGCTGCTAGATGTAGTTGTGTTGTTTGTGGAAGGACTGTTGTCCGGGTGCGGTGAAGTCTCGTTGGATTGAGATGTAGCTCGCAGATCGGAGAGAACAGGAATGGCTTTGGTGTTTGTTGTATGAGATTGAGGACCTGTGGAGAGCGAGCGTCTAGTATAATTCCTGCGTTAAGTAGTTTTGTAGAAGTTGAAACTTGTTTCGCGAGATCGTGGGCTACGGTGAAAGAACCCCCACCTTGAGCTTGGCCTTAGTAGGCCCTAAAATAGACTTACACAAAGAGCTACCAAGAAAGGTCACAGTAAATAAAAAGTATGAATTTAATAAAACAACAGGAAGAATAATCATGATTTTTATGATGCAATGAATTGTGTGTTGTATTTAAGCAGCGCAGTAATCGTAGACAATTTGTGATTGTACTCCATTGCGCCCGAAGGAATTGCCTAGACCGAATATGAGACGAGACCAGAGAATGGTCAAGTAGCTAATTTCTTTGGTGCAGACTCCTCCTCGTACTCGATCTCCATTCTTGGGAACTTCTTTGCTGGCTTTCTCTTTGTGACTGGTCCCTTCTTTCTCTTTGCACCGGCAGCAACCTTCTTCAACTTCTCCTCCTCACTGCTATCACTTTCACTGTCCTCATCATCATTCTCATCTGTGACCCCTTCTCCCTCACTACCAAGCCAGTCCTCAATATCCCCCAAATCTTCCTCATCTTCGCCCAAATCACTAACATACTCCACAACACCCACTCCCTCTTCAGCCTCAAACTCTTCTTCCATCTCTCCCTCCTCAATCCCTTCATCCAAGTCCTCATCCCTGGTTCCCTCACCTCCTCTCTCAAGGCCCTTCAAAACCTTCTTCCAAATAGCCTCACTAACATTCAACGGCTGGTCACCATATGCCCCACTCCTCAACCTCTCAATTAACTCCCTCTCGATAGCCCTCTCTACTTTAGCAGCAGCCTCTGCCTTCCTCTCCCTCGTCTCCTCTCTTCTTCTAACCTTTGGCGCCAACTTTGGCACAGTCTTCTCTCCCAATCTCTCATCCTCTTTCGCTAATCTGCGCATTCGAATGCCCACTTGTGTCAATCGAGTAAGCCTCTGCTTGCATTTATGAACGAGGAATTTCGGCCAGTAGATCAATCGCTCGTCAATTTGTTCCAGAGCTTTAGCATAATTTTGCGACAGCTTGATTCGTTCCCAGAGTTTGGCGGGTGTGTGCGCGCGTTCGATAGTTTTCATGTAGAGGTAAAGGGTTCCAGAACCGGGATGCGCGCGGACGGTGGCATAGCGGGAGTTTGCGAGGGGACATGATTGTCGATTGCAGAGACCAGTGACGTTGTATTCATTGCGACAGAAGTTCTTTTCTTTGGTGGTTCTGCTATTGTTAGGTAGATTTACTAGAGGGGATGGGATTAGTAGATGCGTACTTGAGTTTGAAGGAGCAGAATTGCTGGTTGATAACCTGCCAGACGATCTCATCGGACGACATATTGTATATTGTATGTCGAATGTATGTCACTAATGAGTTGTGTGTGTGGAGAATGAGAATGGAAGTTGAATTTGCTAGTTGGTGAGCTTTAATTCTTGTGCGCTTGCAGATGAAGCATATTTTTTTCATTTTCCATTTCATTCTGCCAGGCGGTGGGTGGGTGTAAGGTTAGAACGTTCTATCATGTGATCTACGTCCATCAAAGTCTTGAAGTCTTGTCTAACGTCTCCTTCCCGTCTCTCCCATTTTTCATTATGCATTCCTTAATGCCACCTATTCATTTTCTGATCCAGTGGTCCGAATTAGCTGGCTAAGGTAACCAACCTTAGTAGAACAGAAGGCAAACCAAGAAAGGAATTCAGGAGTCTCCGAGTCAGCAGCTTGAACTTGAAATTTTCTGGTCCAAATCCCTTTTCAGATGTCAAGAGACTGACATGAATCTTTAAGTTGTTTAATACTCTTCTTCAATTGCTTACAATCGAGATGCAGTTCCATCTTATCCAATCGGAGTTCCCTTTCTTCCGTAATTGCAGGTTACCTTCGTGGTCCAGCCCGGCACCGTCTAGACCTAAAACCCTTGCATAATAGTTGAAATCCATAATTTTCTAGGCCCAGCGGCCTTTGGACGACCTCACAGCTGCATTCTATCTGTTTGTCTGTTGGTCTGTTGGAGATCCAACAGGCCGTTGATTCCTCCCGCGCGCCTATAGATAAGCTCATCCCTCTTCCTCATCCTCTAAGCAAAAAGCAAAATTAAACAAATTTGACCTTCTTCCTTTTGTCACATTTCTTTAATAATAAGGATTTGCTGGCCAATCCACCGTTACTGTCTCTAAGTGCAATGCCATCATATACACCAACATCAGCTCTCTCCCAAACCCCCCCAACCACTTCTTCCGCTTCTTCGACCAACATACCTATTGCCTCTCCCTCCTTAAAATACTGCAACGACCATCCTGTCGTCTCCCAAGCACAGTCATCACCCTCAGTATTCCCAAGACTCTTTCCCTCTACCCGTCCTATCTCCTCGCTTTCCCTCTCCTCAACACGATCGACCTCCTCTTCCAACCCTTCCAGCAACCCCCATTCAAAACACCGCTCTACACCATCTGAAATATCCGCTTTAGCCGCAACCAAACTAGGTTATTACACACAACGGAGGAATCAAACACATGCGGACTTACTGGTGTTGGAGGAGGAGATCGAGTTCACGAGGCAGCGATTACAAGATTATGAGGGGAAGGTGGAGAAATGGGAGAGGATACTGAATGGACCGAGTTTGGAGGAGAGGAGGGAGGGAATTGAGCAGGAGTTGGAAGTTCCAAAGAGGGTTATGCTCGCTGGATAAATGGAAAGATACTCCCCCGAAGGTTGATCCTGGGTTCGGAGAGATTGATTGTAATGCTTGTGTTGGAATAAGAAGTCATTTGTTTCTACGGTCACGAAAGGTCGTGATTTAAGAGTGTACTTGTACAACATACTAGAAATTAGATTAGAGGACAGATACCCATGTATTTGTTCGAGAGTAGGCAAAGAACCTCGTTATAAGATATTTAAATTAATAATTATTCATGCGTATTGAATGGCTGACGAGGAAGTCCATTCTTGCTCGTATCTCATGAAGTAGTTATCATCTCTCTCGTATTATGATTTGTCTCGCTTTCTAATCTCCTTTGGAACTTGAAGTTCTGCCTAGCTGTCTCTAATGTGAAATTCTCTCCATATTGCACATGTCCAGGGATATTAAGCAAATATGTCCCCTCTTCATCCCTTCCGCCCTCAAAAAATTACCCTTTCTCTCTCCTCTTCTCCGCTACTGGTTATGGTAAAGAATCATAAGATCTACCCTGTTCTCGAGCATTTTGTGCACGGCCATCAATTATTAAAAGCACGGAAGTTAATCATTTTTACGTGTAGACTTACCTCTTTTCCTATATCATTGCCATTACTAGTGAAGTTTCCATAGGATGGTTCACTTTCTTCAAGATGCCGGTTTTATTGATCCTCAAAAGTATTTGTTTACGATGAGGATATAAGTCCCTCCTTCAAATTCGGCTATCAGATGTTCTCCAATTCGAGAAACCCTTTTTCTTTGTTTCACCCTATACTTCTCAAGTTATTCACTAATCTAACTCAGCCCAAATCTCCCCCAAGGTAGCCAACATGAGTTTCTTCACATGGAGCATGGGGCGTCGAGCTCTCCAAAGTAGACGACATGGTCGCCATCCACACAACCTTGACCGCGCAATGGCGAGCCTCTTTGGACTACTAAATTGTCATCAATTTCCTCACCAACACCATCCTGCTACTGCAAAGCCTGAATTCGATTCCGCCATCGTCAGGGTGTTAGGAAAATTAAGTAATCGTGAAGAGTACGTCAAGTTTGATCCTGATGTAAAGGTGCGGCGGAATGTGAAGAATAATGATTCGAGGCCGAAATGGAGGTTTGAGGATATGTATGAGCAGAAGAGCTTGGGTAATTTTGGCTCGGTTGGTTACTTTTGAGAATTGGTTTGAGGTTTTGCATGTTCTTTTCCTCCCTCTTTCTTGCTTTCGCTTTTCCTCCTCTTCTAGGCCTCTAACTCCAAACCCAGGAACCAAGCACGACATCCCGAACGAAAAAGTATATTTCCAAGACCCAATCTCCGACTGATATGGCGTAGCTTTTCTCGAAGAAAGACTTAGCTGCAAAGCTATCGACGAACCCGTAGTAAACGATCTGATCAGAGAAAATGTTTTCCTCTTCGCTATCCTCGTCGACGAACCCGTCATGTCTGGTTTACTGCGAAGCTTGCTTTTTCTATTATACAATCCTTGTATGTGTTTCCTCGTTCGCTTGCAGATTTTTTTGCTCTTCTGAATAAAAGTAGCCCATATTAGGATGTGGTTAAACCCTTCTTCTCGATTAGTCTTCGTCGTAGAATTAGGCCTCTTATAACTAGATTCCGGAGTGCTGTTCTGGAATTATCGAGCTTATACGAGGAGTATCATTGATATAATCTCACGTCAATATCGAGCCTCCTATATATCTCATGCTACACTTGACTTAAACACGAGAGCCAGTTTCAAATATCTGATTTCTATTCTAAATTAACACCTGTAATTCTTATTTATCCATGAATTTAACTGACACTGTTGTGTATTTTTCATAGCGAATGGAATCCTTGACACGTTTCCCGTCGTTCTACTGGAAGTTCGACGACGATAGAATTCCTCCCGAGAAGAGCTTATAAAATGGATTACGCCTGATGGATATTGTGCACTGCAGGGAATCGTTGAGTGCGCGATCTTTGCGCGGTGTAAAGAGATACGGATTATCATTTGAAGGATTTTGATGAGGGCGATTTGGATGAGGATGCTATATGAGGTTTTCAGGAGACCTACAAATAGGAAGAGGATTGTGAGGCCGAGGAGGTTGAGGACGAATCCTTTGGCGCTGTAACATTTAGAAACCTTTCTCCTGTCGGCGTTAAGAAGATAAATAGGAACTTTTTATGAACAATATTCTATAAACTATGGATAGGTATATTTTAAGGCTTCTAACAAAAGGGGGTCTTTTCGCTCAGTTTGAGTGACTCCTCTCCTTCACTGAGTATATTCAAATGATCACTCAGCTCTCCACCGCCAAGTCCTCGTCGCTCAACAGGATAACGTGGTAATCACCTCTCTTTGAGTAGCTGCATTATAGAACGAGTCTATTACTTGCATTCGAGCGGTTGCATAATAGGTTCAATATTATCACCTGTATTTAGCGTGGCAGCTGCATAGTAAGATCAGAGGAAGTCCTCTATATTGAATTCTCATTTTGCTTCTTGCCTTGTCATATAGATTGTCCAATTTTGAACCCTAAATCCATGAGTCTCCGGTCCGGAATACAATGATAATGGCAATTCTGCTTTCTCTGCTTTTTCAATAGCTAGATCGACGAGTCCGGTGCTGATTCCAAAATGACCGTAGGAGGAAAGGATGTAGATGTAGGTGATTACTAGATCGAGAGTGTGTAGGGGGAAGAAATGGAAATCACCATAATGTTCAATTCCTTTCTTAGTATCCATCTTTGGAATCAATTTACTCACTTCTCTGATATTCTCCGCATCCCCTTCTTCCTTTACATTCCGAACTTTACTCTCCGCAAGCTTTCTTAGGCAAAACGAGATGTCCAACAACCTCTCCCTTCTCCTCATCAGAAACTTTAGATATATTTAACATTCCAATTGGGAAAACTACTTTCCACGGCACGATTATAGAGGGACCGTTGAGCAGTTTCATCAGGCCAATTGGTGAAGAGGAGACGGGTTGATTGTTAGGGATTGATTGGAAATGGGTGGGGGTTGATATTTTGGATGTTGGATTTTTGGTCGATTGAATTGAATAAGTGTATTTTGCGCTCTGAATTTAAACACGCACAATAGATGAACTTGTCTAATTTAGGCATGCAACCAAGTAACGCCATTGATTTTGAAGTTATTAGTAGCGAGGATCCCAACCCCGGTTCTAGGCGAATAGTCTACAAGGTGCCAAGTGGAACATCTTTCCGGTCTTGTATAAGTAGGTGCAAGAGGCTCATAGATATGAAGAAGCATGAACTATACTTCGCATGTAACCTTAAACGCGGATCGATTTCTTTGAACATCTCAGTTTCTGACTTCACTCAAGCATTTATTTATGTTGTCCAAAGGCAAGACCGATGTATTATCAGGCTCTTTCATGAAAACATGTGAGAATAGGTGGGATCTAATAATACATTGCAGCCGGATGTAAGTGCCATGAGAATTCTGCTGTCTGCGGAGAAAGGTAGTATCCACCATCGTCTTGGGCAACTAGTATAGCATATTTCTGACCTTGTCAACAATGTGACTTTTCGAAATGCCATCCTATCAAAACGAGAGAACTTCTTCGCATAGAATTAATTTCAATTGAGATAAATAACTCTCCCAGGCACCGGCAAACCCGTAACGAGGGGGTCCGACGAGATGTCTCCTACGTTCTAGTATCGTTCACCACTGATAGATAAGATATTATGATCAGCTTCATTTCAGACCCGACAATGGAAAGGATAAATATAAAGAATGTCTTAGCAGGGCCACATACTAGCAGAGCGGAGAGAGTCTAATGTCTCATTGATCCACACGTAGTTGCTGGCTTCATGAACAGCTACGACATTATAATTAGCTCTATTATGTATCAACAGGAGAAAGATAAGGATGCTTAAACAGGACCACACACTATCTGCAGAGCGACCAGAGCCTATTGTCACATTAATCCATGTATAGTTGACAAGTGGAGGGCGAATTTCATTCTCAGCTTGGGCGCCTATGACATTGTAATTAGCTTCCTTTTTTCACAGAGAGTAGAAGGTTATAAATCCGAGCTTGTTTAACAAGGCTACATACCACGATCTGGCGATAGTGCTCTACCACGAGCAACCCCATCTTGCCTATCAAGTAGCCATTGAGCAGTGTTTCTTGAATGAGGTCGATCTCTGAGCGATGCAGGAACCATGTCTCGCGTGAGGTTCATAGATGCGAGATCCTCTTTGGAGAACAGCGTCGCTAAGTAGCTGAACTTCGAATAATATTCGCCCCGGCAATTGTATACTTTGCTTGCCCGCAGGTGGCGCTCAAAAGACGGTAAATGACACAATAACATGCGTTGTCTATCACCAAGATCTTCTCCTGTGCCAAGGGGAAGCTGTAATGCTTCTTGGTAAGACTGTGATGTGATGTCTCTGCAGACAACACGACGCTTGAGTTCATTCGCGCCGTCATTGGTAGGTGTTGATTCCATGGACATTGCGTCGGTGTGTTCTGTGTAGATGATGTTTTGTTTTGTTGTGAGAGATGATTTATAGTATTAAACTTTTAGGGAATAACCTAAGGCACCAGATGGATCGGCTGTGAATCAAGATCCTGTAACGTTTCCAGAAGCATACCTTTCGCCCGAAGAAGAACAAACCTAGAAGGGTGGGGGACGAGGAAGTTGAACGCAGACCTCTTGGAATTTTAGAAGTAGCACATATATTCGCGGTCGTTGTACTTCTTAATCTATAGAAGCCTATATGGTCGATATAGTGGCTCCTGTCTAATTTCTTCTCAAAAGAAGTCACTCGAGCTTGAATACCTACCTACAACTACTGCCGAAGTGATATGAACCATAGCACCGACGAAATATTCAAATCTCAATATATATGAGACTTCAATTAAACATCCAATTAATTGCCTTGCATGCAAAGATACTCCAGCCATCGATTTTCGAAGATTACGAGGACCAGCAAGAGCATATCTACTCTCAGCACTCCTCCTAGTGGGTGTAGCTTACCTGCTACTTGTCGATTTGGTTAGCATCTTGTATTTCTTTATTCTGGCTACCCATTACTAATGTCTCAAGTGCTTGCAGAACGTTCAAATACAGGGCTTCAATAGATTTCTTAAGTTGACTTCGATTCTAATTATTGTGGTAACGGCGGAAGAGATAGATGCGTTTTAGAATTGTTCTACGAGCAACAACAATATGATGAAAGGGTGGAGTCTACGAGGTCAAAGGCTAGGGAGGCTACAAAGGTTGCATAACATACTCGCGGATTCTTTGATTGATTGAAAGGGAGAATTGCAGAATGAAGTGGCGAATGATACTCCCTTTATCAGAGATGTATTTGGGAGCTCAGAAATGGAAAGTCTGCAGTTAGAACAGTGTCGTTCGTTCACACCAAGCAAGGTTGATACCTGAAGAAAGAAAGAGGAAGACCAACAGCCAAGCACATACATGTTTCTTCGTAAACAAAACACCTTGAAAGCATGCTATCATCTCTACAATGGCAGTTAAAACAGTATCATTCGTCTACAGTACACCTTCATTTAAAGAAAACAAAGAAGACCAGCTAAGTATATATATTTTTCCTATTAAGAATAATATCTTGAAAGCAAGCTTTTGTTTGGGCAATGGATTGCAATCGCAAAAACAAGAGTCTGCACTATAAGCTCTGACCAGAGCTAGATGGACTGTAGACAGCCCCGGAGCAGTGACGGTGGCGGGACGGGACCGGCATGGGGATACTGCAGGAACAAATACGGACTAGGTCTGGACACATTTGAATGAGGAGAAAAGTTTTGTGCATTTTTATCACGATTTAAAGGTTATTCTGAAAACTTTAACAATATTCGATATAAGTGCTATAGCGAGCATTTAGTGCTTAGCATTCACTAGATTTTTTCGGTTATGAAAAGGAGTTAGGAGTTAGGAGTCAGGAGTCAGGAGTCAATGCAACAGATAATTTTAGAGCCGCTAACCGAAGTCCTGCTCCAAATCACGTGGATTTTCCAGATACCTCTGATCTTTAAAAATTAATTATTAAATAATCACACTGATCTATAAAATGTTCAAACAGTCTCGAAATCAGGAATTCAACACTTGATTAGCAATGATACTTAGTAAGGTACGCAGGCATGTCCACATACGTAGATATGTATGCTGGGCAAATACTAGCCGTTGCTCTGTTTTAGAAGAAGACGAACAATTAGCATTCTCTGTTTGGTGCTTACTTTAGCGGATATCCGAATAGCACGACACCGGTGAAACCAACACTGATCAGTGGTTGCATAGCCACAAATTAGAAAGGTGACTTCGAAGGAACGACATTCGAAGCAGGAATCACATAACAATGCATCCTACTTCTACTCGTGCCAGAGAGGTGATATCTACAGTGACCGCCTAACACGGCCCGGCCCCCTGCTGCAGATATGCACTTCAAGGATTCAAGAAGGTTTGGTTTTGATTTTAGCTGATTCGGTCAACAGATTCGATTAGTCTTGGAAAGCACAACAATTACGCCTAACACATCATTGGGTAAACGACTTTATGATCACGACTTTATGATCACGACTTTATGATCATGAAGAAGTGGGAAATACTTGATCTTATAGATAACGATAACTTAACAGAGCTAAGAGTGAATGGGTGGGTATATTATATGGATACTAGACGCATACCACCAACGAGGATACAAGGACGAGGAACTATGGAGATGGTTTATTAATTTTGAAGGCTGGACGAAAGAGGTTTTTGATATTGCAAACAGATTTGCTCTACGCGATTTACGAAACTATCTCTGAGAGAACGGTGTTTTTCTCCGACGAGAACAAAGAATATTAATGGCCAAAGAGCTTACCAGAGTAGCTAGCTAGGAAGAATATTACATTTAGGCACCCAAAGGAATTGATAATTAAATGAAACATACTCTCTTCAACTCAAAATTTAACCCAGAAACAACTAGTATCAGTCGCCTCAAAAAAATTTCAATATCAACAACAAAGAACTGATACAATATCAAAAACAGGGCAAGAAAGACCGAAAACACCATCACCACCACACATCGGATTGGCTGACAACATCCCCTATATCCAAATTTCGCACGTCGAGATGACTCTATGCTTTCTCTTTAAGAGCCTCCACAACTTCTTTATGTCCTTCCATCAAAGCCGTTTCGAGGGGCGTTACTCCATAAATGTCTGGTATGCGAGGATCAGCATTTTTACTTAAGAGCCATTTCACAACTTCGAGATTTCCATAGGATGATGGCAACCAAAGAGGTGTCTTCCCTTCTACACATCTAGAGTTTATTTCGACTGATCCGAAGTCCAAGAGTCTGTCGAGAACTTGAACATTGTCGCCATAGCTTGAGCTTGCAGCAAGCCATAATGGGGTGCGACCGGCTTGGTCTGGTATATCAAGCTGATCAAGGCTTTGTTCTAACAAAAGAGAGACGAGCTCAAGATTCCCACTTTGGGCAGCAAAATGTAAGGAATATTTGAACTGGCCACCAGGGACATCCACCATCATCCCATTTTCAAGTGCTAGCCTAACTGCAGACTCGTCGCTTCGTTCCACGCAAGAGTGAAAATCCATGATCTGAGCACCACGATCAAGTAGAACCCGCACCGTCTCATTTATACTCAATGACTTCATAATACGATTTTCAGTGAAGTACTGATGAAGACAATCGGTATCTGCATCATATTTAAGCAACAGCTTCGCTACCGCCTCGTGCCCTTTATATAAAGCGGCCTGGAGTGCGTTGCCATATCTTCCACCTTGAGCATTAAYATTAGCTTGCTTATYAAGCAGGAGCTTCACAATCGCCTCGTTTCCTCCAGCAGAAGCGGCTTGAAGTGCATTTCCGTATTCTCCACCTGCAGGAGCTTCACAATCGCCTCGTTTCCTCCAGCAGAAGCGGCTTGAAGTGCATTTCCGTATTCTCCACCTTGAGCATTAACATTAGCTTGCTTATYAAGCAGRAGCTTTACCACTACTTCATGCCCCCTATATGAAGCTGCCTGAAGTGCATTGCCATATTCTCCACTTTGAGCATTAACATCAGCTTGATTATGAAGCAGGAGCTTTACCACTACCTCATGCCCCCTATATAAAGCGGCCTGAAGTGCATTTCCATATATTCCACCTTGAATATTAACATCAGCTTGCTTATCAAGCAGGAGCTTTACAATCGCGTCATATCCTCCAGCAGAAGCGGCCTGGAGTGCGTTGCCATATCTTCCACCTTGAGCATTAATATCAGCTTGCTTATTAATCAGGAGCTTCACAATCGCCACGTTTCCTCCAGTAGAAGCGGCCTGAAGTGCATTGCCATGTTCTCCACCTTGAATATTAACATTGGCTTGCTTATTAAGCAGGAACTTCATAATTGTGTCGTATTTTCCAGCAGAAGCGGCCTGAAGTGCATTTCCATATTCTCCACCTTGTGCATTAACATCAGCTTGCTTATCAAGCAGGAGATTCACCACCGCCTCATGCCCTTTATATGAAGCGGCCTGAAGTGCATTGCCATATTCTCCACCTTGAGCATTAATATTAGCTTGCTTATCAAGCAGGAGCTTTACTACCGCTTCATGCCCCCTATATGAAGCTGCCTGAAGTGCATTGCCATATTCTCCACCTTGAGCATTAACATCAGCTTGCTTATCAAGCAGGAGCTTCACCACCGCCTCATGCCCTCTATATGAAGCGGCCTGAAGTGCATTGCCATATTCTCCACCTTGAATATTAACATCAGCTTGCTTATCAAGCAGGAGCTTTACAATCGCCTCGTTTCCTCCAGCAGAAGCGGCTTGAAGTATATTGCCATATTCTCCACCTTGAGCATTAACATCAGCTTGCTTATTAAGCAGGAGCTTTACCACCGCCTCATGCCCCCTATATAAAGCGGCCTGAAGTGCATTGCCATGTGCTCCACCTTGAGCATTAACATTAGCTTGATTATCAAGCAGGAGCTTTACTACCGCTTCATGCCCCCTATATGAAGCTGCCTGAAGTGCATTGCCATATTCTCCACCTTGAGCATTAACATTAGCTTGCTTATCAAGCAGGAGCTTCACCACCGCTTCATGCCCCCTATATGAAGCTGCCTGAAGTGCATTGCCATATTCTCTACCTTGAGCATTAACATCAGCTTGCTTATCAAGCAGGAGCTTTACTACCGCTTCATGCCCCCTATATGAAGCTGCCTGAAGTGCATTGCCATGTTCTCCACCTTGAGCATTAACATCGGCTTGCTTGTCAAATCCACTTTGTCTGTCTTGAGACGATGCGGGATGTAACGCCGCCTCATATGGCTCAGCTTGTACGTCCAACAAATCACAAATTGCAGAAGCATTGAGCGTTGAACGATAATGTGAAGAGTTCTTACTGAGAAGCGCATATAGAATTGAATCGAAGCCTAAAAGTGAAGCGTAGTAGAAGGGCGACGGTACTTTCCCAAATCTTCTATTCATGACGAAATGATCATCAACATCCCAGATTGTCACCCATGTATTAAATGAGCCCTCTACATCTTGAAACAGCTGCATCACTTGACTCTCGAGATGAACTCTTCTATCACTATCCTGGAAATGATGTGGCCAGTTTTGTGCAGCATAAAGTGCGAGCGGATACCTGTCTTGGATTTTGAGTGGGTGCTTTATCCTTAGCAACTCGGGATCCAGTAATAGCGTCAAACATATACAGGCTATCTGTGCATGTGCATCTTGCTTTCTCACACTAAACAGTGCAACGCCCTTATGCTGGCGTATTTGCTCTGATTCTAGGTATTCCTGAACAGAGAAATGGGCAATACGTACAGTAGCCCTTCGTGTGAAAGGGTTTATATCCAACTCAGTAAAGCCAGGGCAGACTTGTTGGATAGCGTCGATGTTCTCGAGTTTGCGCTTAGCATTGAATCTGGGCGTATCTCCAACCTCGACAGCAATGCCGTCAATAAGCTCCTCAACCGTCAAAGGTCTCTTAGCACCGCAGAGCAATGTCAACACTTGCTGAGCATAGTCCTGGGACGTGCGTGGGATATTCTCAAGCATCCGTTCATATGTTTCATCCAATGTTTCAGGTAGAGACTCAAGTAGCCGATCGAGTAGATCCTCGCTCTTTGGGCAACTGATTAATGCTTTGAACTGACACTCTACCCATCGAAACCTAGATGAGAATCAGTGAGTATGTATAAAGCGGATATTGGATACTTACACGCCCTTCGCGCGCTCGGAAAGCACAGTCTTAATTCGATCATGGTGCTCTTCCCATTTTCGAAGTCGCCGATTATCACGAAGATGCTGGGAGACAAAAGCGGTGATGTCCTTATTGATGGCATCGTTCTTCATCGTAATAGTCTCCTCTCGCATTGCATGAAGCTCGTCGCGAATGTCAACTTCCTCTCGACTTGTTACTAGGAGGTGCAGCCCGGGCTCTGACCAGGTGCGTAGATCGGCTAAGACATTGAGCATGGTCTCTCGGTGCTTGGCCCGCGGGCTTTCATCCAGAGCATCCAAGATAATGTACACTTCTCGAAATGCTCGAACGAGTTGATGGAGGCAATCTAGGAGAGCCTGGTCTGGCGGCGTCCCGTTGTGGTAGCTATCATACAACCGCGAGAGAATAGCGTGGTGACTATCGAGCTGGCTCGATAGCTGCAACACAAGCGCTCGGAGCATGGCAGAGGCATTCTGCTTGCTCTCATCATTAAAAGTGAAGAAGAAAAACGCGATGCCGATTTGTGAATTAGACCTCCGGTGTCGAAACGTATGCTGAATTGCTGTAGAACACAAGACAGACTTGCCACATCCAGCAAAGCCGTTAAGCCACAAGAAGGATTTGGGCTTTTCGAGCCAGTCTATGAAGGAAGAGCCTCTGACAAACCAGAGCCCGGTGCCAGGGTGCGTCTTTTTGCACGCCTCGTTAAAATTGATGGTAGCATCAGGGGCCTTTAGCCATTCGCGAATAGCGGTGGAGATCTGGCTGGTTCTGATCATGCTAAGCACAGCCTTGATATCTTCAACACCGTCTTGAACATAGCCAATATCGTTCTGCTGTAATAGTTGCAATGCCAAAGATAAGTGGAAGACTATCTCATCGATATCCTCGTCGAGTTTTTGCAATGTGCTCTGTCGGAAGGGGTACGCGACACGGCGGGCCGTAGCTCTAGCAGCGGCCCGAAACCCATCAGCCGAGTTCTGCTTAAACTTGGCTGTCTCGTCCTCGAGTTCTTTGATACATTCCTCACACTGTTCAACGGAAGACCCGATGTTACTCAGCAACTTCTGCTCGTCTGCTCGAAACGTGCGGTCGTTAGCTTGATGGCGCAAAGTCTCAAGCATTCCGAGGAGGTGTTCCAATTTCTGGATCGTGTGTGTAACATCAGAGTTCTGGTCCTTGACGGCCATATAATAGTTGAACAGACTCTGCGTCACTTGAATGCCGAGCGAGATGATTCCGACCACTGTTCCAGTCACAGATAGTGGGTCCGCCATGGTTACCTTTAGTTGTGGTTGTGATAGCGAGATGGAAATGAGAGTAGAATAGGAGACTAGAAGTAACCTAAATCATTGTGCAATAGCGAAGTGGCTCAACCGCCTCCGCCTCCCTTTCATATTGCTTCGCCACAACTGTCACCCCTAACAAACCAATCAAACCCATCAGAGCAAAGCAGACGAAGATTCCAATTTCTTCCTTTCTGGGATTCAAGGCTGATTCGAAATAGCACGGTAGTCGCATATTACACAGAAGTTTTTTATTTTCTTTTTTCACTTTTTTGGGGAGGTAGTGTCTTTAAATAGATTGCTAAGTGAGAAGCCCCCTTCCCGCCCGCAAAGGAGCGTTCTAAATGCAATGTATTGTTTTTTTATTATGAAAGAAAAGCAAGAAGCGACTCAGGAGCGCGAATACTCACACTCAGTTGTCTCTCTTAGAACAGCTCAGTTCATTTCTAAGCCATAAGCTTTTTAAAACAAAGCACCACTCGATGATCCCTAAGAAACTAAGGTACTAATGAAGAGATTATTTCTGAAGAAAACTAAACCGACGACCTTAGCCTTTGGTCTGGCCCCGCCGAGCCTGTCCATACATACTTGCACAGCCTGTCAAATTGAGGTAAATGTGGTGTGGGTTACACATTAGCTCAGCTAATTCGCTTCTATATGTACAGTTAAAATGGAACTATTTGTTTTATATAGTGTTATAAGTTATAAGTTGACTAGCTTCTTCTCTGCCCTTTATCTCCCTTCTCCTTTTCCTAACCCAATATTTTTTCTGCTTTTCCTTCCTTCACCTAGCCACTAAAATTTCATAGTTTTACCTTATCTAAGACATACCTAAAATATAAAATGGAGTAGAAACAGCAAGGGCAATTAATTTAATACTTGAAAAATTAGAAAACATCATCCTTATTTGTCACTAAATCGTGGTTCAGGTAATACAATGAATTTCCCCATCCCAACCCAGCCTAGAATAAGTTAAACCTCTCTCCTTATCCTCTAAGAAATCCGCTAACCATCTAAAATAAATATCAAACTCCCAACGCTGACTTAAGTACAAACGAATAGGCAAAATTTTGAATTGGAATAAAAACACATGTATGTAAGGAATATTTGTAAAAAATGGACTGCCACATGTAGTCGATGAATCTTGGCCTCCTGGTCGGAAAATCATGGTAATCCCAACCCTATCCCATGTCTTTTGATCCAGTCAATATACATGCCATCTCACCCTACACTACACTACTCTACCCTCAACCCTCCACTTCCTTCCTACGGAACCAATTTTCCCAAACCCCAAACTAAGCACCGACTGAGCTCGTAGTAGTAAATTGAACCGAACTCGTAGTACTCGACTCGATCGACGTATCCGTAGACGCTGGCAAAGGCATCGTAGTTGTAGCTACCCAATCATTACTGGCACTGGGCGGCAATTCGTAGAATCCAAAACAGGTCAGGTTTCCGTCGTAATTTCCGATAAAGGTATCTATTGTTGTCTGGTGTTAGTGGCAAACAGATGGGTAGGAAACGAAGGAAGTGGAAGGGAAGGGAGAGGCTAACTGAGATCGATAGACACTTTATTGCCATCACAAGTACAGGCATACTCAGTAGGAGTACTTCCCATTCCACAATCCGTGCAGTATCCCAATCCCTGATCAGCACTAAAATGATTTATTTCATTAGCTTAAACTTTTCTTTCCTTTCTTTTCCTTCCCTTCTTTTCCTTCCTTTCTTCATCTTTCTCAAAAGTTCAACTGTGAATTAGGAAAAGACATACGAAGTAATATCTTTCTCAGAAATCGCAAGCAAGCCACCATCTACATAGATAATACAAGAAGATAAAGGGAGATAAGACAGAGCGGAAACTTGAGCATTGTTCTTGCACGCCGCCGTGATGACGTTTTGGTAGTCGCCAGGGACGAAAATCGAGTAGGGCTCGCAGCTGCCCGAGAATCCGTTGCTTCCTGTGATACCGTCGAGCCAGAGCGCGGTTGTCAGGAGAGGGGTGGTGAGGAGAAGAAGTTGGAGCATTGAGTGATACATGGTTGGAACGGGTGGAAGAATTTTTGAGAGTAATTTACACTTGTAGGAATATTGGGTGCAGAGAAAGAGAAGGTTCACACGGCTGTTATTTATGCTGTCGTAAGTAAACTTCCTTGGCAGATGTTAGTGATAACCAACAAACTATTTCTATTCCAGAATATTACAACTCGTTTATAAAACTTGTTGGATAACACTAACATTCCTGTGACCGTTTGAGAGGCCTCGTTCACCCCACTCTCAATTAATTGAGATAAAAGCAAGTATTTTGATAGATATAGTGATTACAATTTAGGTAATCGAATTGTTTTTATTTAAAAGATCATCTTCCTTCTGGAAGCGAGAGACTATAACCGCCTGGAATTGTAGGGAAGAAGTAAAACGATTTAACTCTTTCAAGTTTTACTAATTAGAGAAATTTTTAAATAGGAAAATAATAGAAAATTGTAATATTAAATACTTTCGCCAATTGATAATACTTGATTCAATTTAATAGAAATTAAGCTTTACAAGTATGTGAATAAGAAAAAAACACAAGACAAAAGCACTTGCTTCTTGAAACTTACCTCAAGCAGGCTTTACAAAAATCCCTACACCATATGTAACATGATATATATCATAACCCCCGATATCTTACACCCCACCTTAACTACAGCTTCGACTTAGGAAACAGCTCCCCCTCCCTAATCCATTTCTCCACAGCCTCGACGCCCTTCCTCGCAACCAGTTCATCCTGCGCCGGCGTGCCCGTACTACACCCCACCGCCCCCAGCACCTCTCCCTCTTTCCCCAGCACCGGCACTCCTCCCCCAATAACCATAAACCTGCCTCCATTACTGCCATTGATGCCATAAGCGGCGCCTCCCGGCCACACCATCTCCTTATAGCTTGATGTGGGGATTCTGTGCCCCGCGGCTGTGAAGGCTTTGTCGATGGCGATGGGGATCGATGTTAGTTTGGCGCCTTCCATGCGTGCGAATGCCAATAGGTGCGTGGAGGAGCTGACCACCGCGATGTTCATAGGGATGCCGAGGGAAAGGGAGGCTTCTTCGCAGGCGCGGATGGCCAGTTGGGCGGCGGAGAGGGTTAGTGTTGGGAGGGAGATTGTTGGTGTGGGTTTGCTGGGCGCCATTTTGATGTGTCTTGACTGGGAAGTTCTAATTGTTTGGACTTGAAATGGTGTGATAATCTAAAAGCTTTGTGTTGATGCTAGAGCCCCTCGGCTCAAGGGAGCCGAGGTTCTACACGCACCGGATCGTTCCGCACGAACAAGGTCCTAATTTCTTGATGTATATATATCTCTTCTGAATTTGAGAAATTACGACATGATATTGTTGTTCTTCGAATTTGATAAATTACAACATGATATTGTTGTTCTTCAAATTTGATGGACATTCGCAGAACACTCAGGTTCCTTCAACTTCTCATTTAATAAGGACAACGAGGTCATCAGCAATGAATCCATTATTTTAGTGCATATTTAAGGCCCTCATGTCCTTATACAATGTAGAGGACTATTCCTAATTTCTAGGAAAGAAATAATATCTCTACTTTCTGAACCTGTACAGAGCAACCCCGCTTAAAAAGGGGACCGCCTTTCTCATATTTTCGAAGTCCTGCTCTTCGATTTGGCTATTTGAGGATATCAGTAACGATTGATTAAAAGCCCAATGAAAGGGGAGAAAAGAACTCACCCTCCATCTCCTTCCTCTTCGCCGCAAACCTTTCATACGGCACTCCAGCCACAAACCTCTCGGCCAACGCATCCACCGAATTCACAATCGCAACCATCCTCCCGTCCCTCAACGGGGCATTCTGCAACCTCTTCATCTCCATCATACTCCCCCCATCATTAACACTCAACATCTCCTCCAGAAATGCCTGCACCTTCTCCCCAAACCCCTCTTTCTCAAAAACCCTGTTCACCAGTCCCCATTCCTCAAGCTCTTTAACATCCAATTTCCTACCAAACATGAGGAAATCGTTGGCGCGATGGACTCCCATGCTCTGAGTGAAAGAAGTGGCGGACCCATTCTCGGGTACCAAACCAAGGGCTGAAAAGGGAATTTGGAGGTAAGTTGTTGTAGAGGCGAGCACGATGTCAGCAATTCCAGGGAACCAGGCTGCTCCTCCTCCCACCGCGGGGCCGTTCAAAGCGAGGATGAAGACTTTTCGATGGTCAATTAGGGAGCGGACCAGTTCGAGGGCTGATATTGTTAGTTTCCTTTCTCTTGTGGGATATGAGAAAGGACATACCAGCAGAAAATTGAGCTACGAAAGCTAGTTTCTTCTCTCCTGCATTGGCGTATTCTATTGGAATTGATAAACGATCACCTTATTTTAATCAATGTCCAGCTCTATGATGCCAATTAAGAGGAAGGGGGACATACCTCTAACATCAGCTCCAGCAGAGAAGAATCTTCCCTCTCCAGTTAGGACTGTGAATACGGTATCAGGGTGGTCATTGAGTTCTCTGATAGCGTTGACTGTTTCTGGGATCATATTGCCTCCAAAGGAGTTGAGAGACTCGGGACGATTGAACTATAAAGGGGTTAGTGATATGAAAATTAAGGGGATCAAAAAGCAAGAGGACCTTGATAGTTCCCACACGATTCTTGATCGTGACAATAATATCTTTATAATTATTTATAGTCATTGTAAATCTGTGTTGGCAAGTAGAGGTTATGGTTGATTTTTCAATCAATCGACGAAGTACTTCTACAAAGAAGATAATATATAGGTTCTACTTAGATGAGGAAGACCAAAGTATAATTTTGAATGAAAGTCCTATATAATTGATGTCAACTATTGGTTGTACTGGAGCCCAAACGAGGGGAAAGCTGCCGAGGAAGCCTTGGAGCTCGGGATATTTTCAACATCACTAATCATCAACAACAACCATCAACTATGACAAATCCCTCTGTCTCTCAAAGCAATCGCCTATCTATACCAATTCGACCTCCTTGACCATATATCACTATAGGAATGTCCAATCTCAAAGACCCAATTCGCCTCTAAATCGCTCTGGTAGCAGAAGATCTCGAACGCGTGAAACACCTCGTAAATCTACACTTCGAATTAAGCTGAAGAATGTCCGCAGACATACATTCTCAACAGAGAGATCGTATATGAAGATTCTCTTATAGCACAATAGGGACTGAGGAATTTCCTTGGTACTTCTCCCCTTCCCTTCCCCTTTCCCTCTCCTCCCCCCAACGTCCCCTCTATTACCCACACCCACTAACACCTTACCTCTCCAATAAAGGTTCCCCTAAGTGTCGATCTCCTCGAAGTAGTCTCCTCTCTCATTCCCAGCCCTTCCCCTCAGCTGGTCGTTTCCTCCTCAAACACCGCGTCTTCTCCGGCGGATACATACAATGTCTCTCCACTTCCCCTCGACATTCATACATCAAATTGAATAAGCTTGGGAAAGCAATTTTTAGCTGTGAGGATGAAGAGGAGGAGGTAGAATGTGTACAGTACCATCCGAAGATGGCTCCTGAAGGGATTATTACCGAGTGTGATTCGCATGGTGGGGGTGGGGAGGGTTGGAGAAGGGGGTGAGTAGGTGGCATTCTTGTGGAGGGAGTGTAAGGGGTATAGGCTAGGAGATGAGAAGACTTTTTCCTAATGGAAAAGAGAGGAGATAAGGTGGGGTTTTGGGATGGAGTGGAATTGGGATTCCTAGAAGGGGAGAAGGGGCCGAGAGAGGGAATTGAGATCATAAGGCTTGATGTTGACTAGAAGGAGAGACTAGATAGGGCAGGGAAGGAGGGGTCGAAAGAATTGGCGAGAAGAGTATTGAGATGCTTGGAGTTAGAATATGTCCCTTAACCACATTTAGATTCAATAGCACGGAATCGAGTCATGAAGGAAACTTTAATTTAGCATTTTTATTCAAATGCTATTCAGAGAGCATGCCGCCGCATGCATTAGAAATTTCATCTACTCCCTCTCATTTCTCCCCTCCTATTCCCTACCTCACCCCCTAACAACCCATTTCACTTCCCACCCCCGGGAGCATCCTCACCAAAACACCACCCCTCCACTCCCCATCCTTCCTCCCCACGGCTCCAAACCCCCACGGCATCAACCTCCTCCTTCCCCAATTTCAGCTCATTATACAAGTGCGGGAAAAATCCTGCTTTCCCCTCGCTATCCCAACATCCACCTGGTTCGTCGGCCGTTTTGCCGATCGCTTGTTCCCATCTAATGTCCTTTTTGAGGGGCGCGTAGGGGAGTCGGAGGATGTAGACTTGTGGTTCGTTTCTATGTTTAAAATTAGACGGAGGGGTTGGAAAAAGAGGAGGGAGGGGGAAAGAGGGACAAGGATAAGAACGAACGAGAAAAAAGCATTCAGGGTGGAAATGAGTTGCGACGATGTAGAGAGGTGGATAAAGTTATCCCGGCGATCGAGATCAGATACGGGCAGGGCGAGAGGGAGGGGATCGGGTGGTGGGGTGGAGGAGGGGATGATTTTGTAAATGTAGGTTGGTGAGGTGGCTGTGGTCATTTTTGGAACGGGGTGAGAGGAGGTGAGCCTGGCGAGTGAAGAGTACCAGTTGATTATATGGATATGGAATGGAGGGGTTGATAAGTCAGGATATAAGTGAGGGGATTGAAGTAAGATGAGAGTGAGGGGCTGATTCGCGAAGTCCGATTTTGGGCAATGTAAGATCAGCAAAATCAATTGATATTTTTCTTGTTTATAATCATATTATGGGGCAAGGTTAACGGTATCTCAAGCAAACAGATTCCGGTGAAGCACGCTCGTAATGTGTTCAAGCTCTCGAAGGCGTTGCTGCAAGATGTCTACGACGACAGCGAGGAGAAGCGGGAGATGAAGCAAAGATCTACTTCAAATGAGGAGTGCCTAAGCTAGGTAATTGTGGTTCTGAGAACGCATACAATAACCTGATTCCGAATTTCTGGAGGTGAACAACCCTAGCTGGTCTATAGCATTCGCTAGGTCATTGTAAATTTTGAACATACTTTGCTTTGTCTAAACTGTTAAACTACTCAAGCGACAAGGGCTTAGCATCTTTCACCCCTCTAAGACCAACAAACACACCAGCACAATACTTAAAATGCCCATCCTCCTTCCACCTTGCCAATCCAGGATTACCAAATACCCATATGATACCAGCCGCAGTATACATCTCAACCCCATCTCTTCCACCTAGCTGATCTTGTGAGAAGAATAGTCCAGTACTACATACCAGCGGGTCAGAAACACCATTAAATCCAATTTTTACTAAAAAAGTTAATAGGGTCTGAGCCAATTCCTCTCCTTCACCTTCTTTAAGACGGAATATACCACCTCTGATCTTGCCAGGATGACTTGGATTTTGATACCCGTACAGAAAAGTCTCAATAAATTCCTTACCCTTATTGGACATTGTTTCAGCAGGTCGAAGCCGTACCATCCTCTCTAAGTAGAAGCCTGTTGGATTCCGATGGCCACTCTGGGTCTCCCACATATGCCAGTTGGCTACTGGCACCAAATGAACCGGTTCCTTCGAATCAGCTTGAGAAGGATTGGGTCTCCAGTGCTTCCCAGGTTCATCACTTCTCACATCCTGTGTATAGATGAAAGAATAATCATTATTCGCCTCGCAAATCTGCATCAAAGTTTCCGAGAGTTCTGTCAACGTTGTTGATGGCGGGCCCCACGATACATTCTGCGTGAGAGCACCCATACATGCTAATAGTCTATTCTGTGGATATTCAGAGTCGAATCTTCGAACTGCGATGTTAGACAGTACGCCCAATGCAGATCGATCGAGATATCCGCTCATTTGAGCATCCGCAAGAGTGTCTTCTAAGGTACTGAGATTATGGAAGGTTTCGAGGACTGCATTTTCGCCTTCTCCGATGCTCTCTTTCCATGAATCGAGAGAGAAACCTACGCAGCTGAAGAAGGTCACGGCTGGGATGGCGTGTCCTTCAGCGTCGGGTTGTAAGGTTGTGAAGAAAGCTTTACGGCTGTTCACGATTTCTTGATAGGTCCATACTCGGCTGATCCAGGTGTCGAGTTCTAGGATTTGCATCTCTTCATAGGTAAGAGCGCGAGGTGAGACTGAAGATGAGACAGATTCGATGATTTTCCATATTTCTCCTTGGAGGACAATCATGACTGATACCGCTGCGCTGTAGATGAATCCCATGCTTGAAAAAAATTCAGCTTAAAAGACAGCGATAAAGGGCGTGCCAGGGTTGAAATAGGCATACCTTTCCAATGTCTTGTATCGTTGCGGACACTCCAACTGCGGAATGCATATTGCATCGATCCAAAACGCTTCCACCTCATCCTGAGCTAAACTTGCAGCCTTGATAACTGCGCTCAGCGCCGGTCTAGTTTGATTTGAAATCTCTCTTTGGCAGTTAAAGAAACTGCCTTTCTTCTCAGTACCTGGTCCCCAAACATAAGAGACGCATTGGAATTTTAAATTCTCCATACTAGCAAGGTTGTGTGGCCCTGTTACTCTCCATATCTTCCCGTTGATATCTTCATCTCCGGTTTGCTTCGTTCCGTCGAGGACGGGGACAATTAGATACAGCTCCATTGATGGCAAGAAGGGCTATAGGATTTTGAAATTAAGACAACAAGAAAATGGAAGAGGTAAGCTGAGGTCTGCTGATGTTGAACCGCCTCATGTTACATTACCTTGTAGCATGCATGGGAGCTTTCTCAGATCGAATCTGATATCCTTTTGGACGAAATTATGCCCTAGTAACGGTACGCCTTATGACATGAATTTGGAGCGGTCATGTGCGATTAACGTGGAGTAGGCAATTGTAACTTTTATTATAGAATTGGCACGTGATCAGGCAATTGCCAGCGCATTTTCCTCGCGATCTGGACCTATTTCTCGCCCAACATCTTCACATCATAAATTTCTTTCCTCAATCTAAACATTGACGAAAAATTCACAATGGCACAACCACCACTTAAACGCGCAAAGCGCCCAGACAGCAAGCAAATCTGGGAAGAGAACGACCGCCGCGCACCTACTCGAGACCGGGAACAACCACCACGAGACCGTCGAGAAGACCGCGATCGACGGGACGATAGAGACCGTGAGCGTGAGCGCAATCGCAGATACAGAAGTCGTTCGCCACGCGATTCTCGAGACTCTAGAGGCAGAGGTGGTAAGGTAGATCGAGGAGGAAGAGATGAAAGAGGTGGGGATCGACGAGATAGAGACAGGCGGGAGGATAGAACAAGAAAAGGCAGTGGTCGCGATAATGCGCCAGTTAGAAGTGAGTACATGTCTGCTGCAGATCCGCAGCGGGAGTTGGTTACTCGGAATCGGTTTAATGGTCAGCAAGATGATGTTAGACAATCTCGCGAAAAGGCAGATGACAGTAAGGTTGGCTCTGGAAGAGGTAGAGGTGAGTACACAAGTTCTTCCCATGAGGGAAGCGTGGCTTTGCCATACAGACTCAGATCTAACTCTCAAGAAGACAATGTCCCACAGTCTCGCGAGAAGCCACGACGATCTAGAAGCAGGAGTCCACTACGAGATCCCAAAGAAGACGAGGCGGAAGATTTTATCAAAGCAAAGGCACCAAAGGCAGAAGAGGAGTTTGCAGAAAGCAGAACTGCTACGCCACCTGTTAGCTTTAAGGTTGGAGCTGGCCACGCAGCTGGTCAAGATCACGATCGGATGGATGTAGACGGGGAACCAGTCAAAAAAGGGAAAGGGTCCAAACCCAAGAAGCCAGTCGTGGAGGTAGAGAAAGAAGAAGAAGATGACATAATCATTGAAGATGATGGACTGGCTGATATGCAGGCTATGATGGGATTTGGTGGATTTGGAACGACACAGCAGAAGAAGGTTCCTGGCAATAATGCATATGCGGTTAGGAAGGAGAAGAAGACAGAGTACCGGCAATACATGAATCGAGTTGGAGGGTTCAATCGACCATTGAGTCCTCCTAGGGAGCATTGAAGGCTTATTGTGGGAGGAGCTATAGAAGGCTGAAGGCTGCAGCCGTTTCGTTGGAGGAATTACTATTCTGCGCATCCACTTGCACAAACACACCATTTGTCTTCCATTATCATGTAGACAGATTACGCATGAAGGAAAATACTATCATCAATGTCCTTTCAATATAGCACCTCGTGAAAATCCAGTTGTGACCAATTACTTCACTATGATGGTGATGGCTATTAATCTCTAACCCTGCAGCCTCGCCCCTTCAGGCTGAACCACGCGGCTATCCTTCCTCCTTAAACTCGCAACGGTGTTCACAACCCTCTCCTCTACTTCCCCCCCAAAGCCCCTCAAAAACGCTTTGCGCTCCTCCATTCTCCATCTGTGGAGCTGTGCAAAGACCGCATCTTTGCAATTGGGGTACCCAAAACTTCCCAAAGATGTTTCTCTCTCTGCGACTGTCAGTCACTGCTCTAGTCGCAGTCCTCTTTTCCATCGTGCACGCGGCTGAGGATATTTCCATTCTAACGACAGAAATTGCGAGGAATCAGAATAATAGCTTATTATGGGGTCCATATCGCCCTAACTTGTATTTTGGGGTTAGACCTAAGCTACCAAAGAGTTTTATGGGTGGATTAATGTGGGCGAACGTTGATAGTTTTCAGGATGTGCAGAATAGTATGTTATATCGCTCTCTTAGGACTCGTGATTGAGACTGCGAGGTTACTTAGACTATACCAGATGCTAATTTGGGGGATTGTAGGATTCAGACATACCTGCGAGCAGGGCGATGGTATGAAAGGTTATGGCTGGGACGAATACGATGCACGGAACGGAGGTGTCCAAACGATTTATGATGCGAACAATGGCATTGATATTACGACGATGTTTGTGAAAGTCCCTGGTGGAAGCAATGGCGGGAATTGGGCTGCTCGTATTCGGGGGAAGCTTAGGACGGATTCCCCTAAAGACCTCAAGACGGCTGTGATCTTCTATGCTACACTGGAAGGACTAGGAAGTCTTGAGGTTGAGAATGAACCAAGCCCAATAGGCTATGAGGGAGATGTCACATTGAAGGGAGAATCTGAGGGATTAGGAAAATACCGGTTGACAGTTACAGGAGGGCGAGGGTTCCATCCTGAGAACACTCACCCCAGCTTCGACAATAAGCCATTGGATCGCACAATGGTTTTCTCAACTACTGTAGCTCCCGAGCACTTGTGGCAGATGAAGCCACTACTTTTCAAAACCTTGAAGGAGGAAATTGATCTTTATCTTCAGCAATATGGCGAAGAGAACACTCCCCCACCATGGCAGGTTTATACAGTTCCCAACAACCCCGGAGCTGGAAACCTTCATATAATTGAGAAAGTATATGAGGGCGATTTTGAATTTGATATCATCTTCAACAGCGCATCTTCTGGAAAGGAAATCACCAGCCAAGAGATTTCAAAGTTGATTGGTGCTACTTCAAAAGCGTACTGGACCCGATTCGTGGATACATTCGATTTGAAACCCCCTTTTGAAATCGAGAATCTTCAAAGATTTTCAAGTAACATGTTCTCTAACCTTTTTGGTGGTCTGGGGTATTTCTATGGAGACTCGATTGTTGATCGATCATATGCCCCAGAGTATGACGAGGAAAATGAAGGGTTCTGGGAAGAGACTGCTGAAGCTCGAGGACGAAGACAAGAAAGACTTGAAGGACCTTCAGAATTGTTCACAACCGTTCCATCTCGACCCTTCTTCCCAAGAGGTTTTCTCTGGGACGAGGGATTCCATCTTCTACCAATTGCTGATTGGGATATTGATCTAACTCTTGAGGTTGTTAAAAGTTGGTTTAACCTTATGGATGAGGATGGATGGATTGGTCGTGAACAAATTCTTGGCAGTGAAGCTCGCAGCAAGGTTCCATCTGAATTCCAAGTTCAATATCCTCATTACGCCAATCCACCAACTCTCTTCTTCATTCTTGATTCCTTCATTACCAAGCTTGGTACAGCGAATGGATCGCAACCACTTGAAAAAGAGAGACTTTCAAGAGAACCATGGCTCTATTCCGCCCATGTCAAGAACCCAGAAGTAGGCATCGAATACCTCCGAGAGCTCTATCCCAAATTGAAGAAGCACTACCAATGGTTCCGCAAGACCCAAGCTGGTGATTTGAAATCATATGACCGGGATGCATTCAGCTCCAAAGAAGGCTACAGATGGCGTGGCCGTACACCCCAACACATCCTCACCTCCGGACTTGATGACTATCCCCGCCCACAACCACCGCACCCAGGAGAGTTACACGTCGATCTCATTTCCTGGATGGGGATGATGACCAACTCCCTTAAAAATATCGCTACTTTACTCTCCTACCCCGACGACATCGCCGAACTAAATACCATTTCGACCGCCATCTCACGCAACATCGACGATTTACATTGGAGCGCTGAGCACAAATGTTATTGCGACGCCACAATCGACGATTTTGAAGAGAATTCTCTCGTTTGCCATAAAGGATATATCTCCATTTTTCCCTTCTTACTTGGCTTACTCGATCCCGAGAGTGAAAAATTGCGCCAGATTTTGAATTTGTTAGGGGATGAAGAAGAGTTATGGAGTGAGTATGGGATTAGGAGTTTGAGTAAGAAGGATGCGTTTTATGGGACAGGAGAGAATTATTGGAGGGGACCAGTTTGGATGAATATGAATTATCTTGCTGTTTCCCAATTACTCGTACGTCCCCTCTTTTCTTCTTTATCTCCCTCTTCCCTCTTCCACTCCACTGATTGCTAATATAACGTGCAAAAAACAACAGAAATACGCAACAACCCCCGGCCCGCACTCCCCCAAAGCCAAAGAACTCTACACAGGTCTCCGTCTCAATCTAATCAAAACCGTCTACGATTCATGGACCGAGACAGGGTTTGCATGGGAACAATATAATCCTGAGACGGGCAAAGGACAGCGAACACAGCATTTTACGGGTTGGACAAGTTTGGTGGTTAAGATTATGGGAATGCCAGATTTGAGTGGTGGCGCGTGGAAGGCTGATGGAGCTAGAGTGGGCGGGAAGAAGAATGAGTTGTAGGTGTGGGGAAGGAGGACGTGTAAGGTGGACGGGAAGGGTAGGGAAGGAAGAGGAAGGGGGAGTCTGTATATCTATGAGCAAATGATCGAGAGGGAGGGAGGAAAAAAGTTATTTCCAAAGGATTTACTGCGTGCGCTCTGTGGATAGTTATTGGTTAAGGTAGTACAGATATAAATCACATATGTCCAATCGAATTTCGAGTCATCGATGGTGTGAGAATAGGAAGATTTGTAGTGTTTCAATGAGTGCATGGTTGCATGATTGCATGAAGATGTCTCTGTCCTTTTATATCCCAAAATTTCCACCTCCCCAATCCCCTATTTCCCTCCCCCAAATAGCCCCCCACAAAGCAAGAAAGACCAAGAAAAATCAAAGCTCATCCTCCTCCTCATCAAAATCATCTCTATCCTCGCCCCCCATCTCATAAATAATCCTTCCTCCCTCCCCAACCCCATTCATGCCTCCATCCTGCTGCGCATCGAAATACGGTAATATTACACCGTCTCTATCTCTCTTTTGTTTTTCTGTTAGGCTTAGGGAGAAAGAAATTTCTCCTTCTGCTCCGGGGTTGGATGAGGAGGTAGGAGAAGAGAGGAAAGGGGGTGCGAAGAGGGGATGGAGGGTGAGCAGAGTAAATGTGCCGAGGGAGGAGGTTGTGGGGGTAGTGGAGGGGGGAGAGGAGGAGGAAAAGAAGGAAGAAGGAGAAAAGACAAATGATTCAATGATTCCTCGGCCGGATTTTCGTCGGATTTCCATCTCTACCACAATTTCTCCCCTTCCTTTCCCTCCAATCCCATTCATTATTCCCGAACTAAAATTCGAACCACTCAAACCGACAAGTACCCCTTCCCTCCCCTCCTCTAATCCGAAGCAGGGAGGATCGAGAGATTTATCCAAATAAGATTTCTGGATGAGGGTTTGCGAGAAAGAGGATATAGTGAGGATGGCGGTAGAGAGGTAAAGGAGTGTTTGGAGGGGGGTTGGGGCGTAGGGGTTGGGAGTGGAAGAGGGGGGAGGGAGTGGGATAGGGATATCGGTATGGTATGTTGCGACAAGGGAGATTGATGGGGATATGAGGAGGGAAGAGAGGAAGGTAGAGAGGTGGGGTGAGAGTGATGGGGAGGAGGAGAGGGGATGCAGAGTGTCGAGGATTAAAATTGTTCCTAAAATATCAAGTTCATTCATTAGTCTTCTTGTCTTAATTAAGAAATGAGGAAGTAGGACTGAAAAGCTAATTATAATAAAAGAGAAAAAGACATACGTTGAGTAGAAGGATGAACAGGTAAATGCGAAACTATCTCCTTGTGTAAAGCGGAAAGAGATTTATCATGTGCGGAGATGAAAGTGTCGGGTGAGAAATCTAGTTTCTTGCGGAGGGTAGCAAATGAGATGAATATTATTTTGCTTTTGGATATCTGTGTGTTTTGATTAGCATAAGTTCATGGGATAGTTCATGAATCTTAAAGTAGGAAGGAAGAGGAAGGAAGAAGGGAACATGAATGACTTCACAGTCCTCAGTATCTCCTTCTATTTCCCTTTACTTTAATTGTATGTCTGCTCTCCTCATTCTCTTTCCTTCCTACCTTTCACCTCTCATCTCACATAATCCACATCATCTCCCACCGCTACCTGCAATATACCAGTAAAAGAAAGAGTAAAAAAGAAAACTCACCTTCCCCCTCAAAACAAACTCCCTCACCAACCCCCGTCCACTCTGCTCAAGCGTATCTAAAATCAACGTAAATGGACTTGCTCCTTCCCTCAAATTCAGCAATTTCTGGAATAACAGCGTGTTGTGAGCTCGTCGTTGTTGGAGGGGTGTTGGTGCCATGATGGCGGGGTTGAAATCTTTGCTCTTTGTTCTTTTTTTCGCTTTTCGGGATGTGTTATGTTTAAGATTATCTTCTAGTTAGGAATTAGGAATTTAATTTATACCTCTTCGTCTGATATAAGAGGAGGAAAGAAGGATCTTCATGGGTTGTAAGAGAGGAGACAATGTGCTGGGAAGGGGGAGGAGGAGAAAATAAGATCGAGGTCATATCACGTGACTGGATATTTAAAACCTCGCTTTTTCTTCTTGTCGGGTTTAGAAACACCATTCTTACTTAAAGATACACTCTCTATCGGAATGATTAGCTAGCTAGTGACTACATCCAGTTGTGTAGTTGCGTCAACGACAGCGGTGATAATTCCATATCGACTGACGAAAAAGGCTCAGCCTTGGATGCTACGCTTTTGAATCCACAACGATTGTGGAATCAAGGTCCGCAAATTCGATGTCAAAATGGAGTATCAATACGCCAAACTACAGGGCCACTCTGCATTCCGCCTCATCCTCCTATACCCTTCTACCTCTCTCTCATCTCCCGTCCATTGCAGCCTCATTACTAGCGACCTTACTCATTATGACAACGATATCATAGACCATTACACTGCACTCTCATATGTATGGGGCGATCAAAGCGACACGCGAATGATCAAAATCGGCGACAGAACACTTGAGATTACAACGTCACTGGAGACAGCCTTACGACATATCCGTAATTCGAGCCGAGAAATGAAGGTTTGGGCTGATGGGATCTGTATCAATCAGCGGGATGTCGAGGAGAAGAATGGACAAGTAGAGCATATGGGGAGCATCTATGAACTTGCTAGGAACACTATCATTTTCCTTGGGCCGCAAACTAAGGAGTCCCGTCCTGTGATAGATGCTATTTATGAATGGCACACCTCACATGATGCGAACAGTGAGCCAGGATACTTATCCAATCTCTCCGGATCTCTGGCTTCAGATAGTCTCTCAACCAAGGATCATTTTGATCATTTATTATTCGGTAGGAAGGAGACTATTGAGCTAGCGGAAGCAGATGTCTTGAGGCGATCATGGTTTTCTAGGGCCTGGGTCCTGCAAGAGGTTGTGCTATCCCTGGATCCTTGGCTTCAAATCGGACCGCAGCGTGTGAGATGGCATCCATTCTGCCGTTTTCTACTATCATGCATCTCTCCTGAAGATCTCCGGCTACTACCTGGCATGAAGCGTCTCTCTGATGTGAATAACGCTCGCCAAAAGTTTGGACCATCTGCGAAGAAGAATGGATTTTACAGACATGGGCAGAGATTGAACATTGAGGATGAGGGCAAGGCTCTTCTATTAATGCTACTCTCGCGAAGAGGTGTTGGTGTGACAAATCCTGCGGATATGATATATGCCCATCTAGGCATATTAGGAATTGAGCCTCGGAACGATATCCTAAATGAATTTGCGCGGGTAGACTACAGCAAAAGTGCCAATAATGTCTATGAAGAACTTGCTTCTTATTTAATAAGGATTAATAGGGGATTTAGCATCTTGTCGCATGTTGAGGATGTACCACTAGAAGACCGTCGGAAAGGGTTACCTACCTGGGTTCCGGACTGGACTGTGCCAAAGTATTTTCCTGATGCTCATATCGACCTCAGAGAATATTTCGATATTAAAAAACCCGACTTTAGTAAAATTTTCAGGAGCCCAGGAGTACTCACATGCCCCGGCTATGCCATTGGAGTCATACGATTCATTGTTGATTCCATGCCATCTGTTTGTGATATGAAAGCACTACATCAAGAAATAATGTCTGAGAGGAAACAGGTCTCCAGGGAAGACTCGAAAGTGATAGCATGCGAAATGGATCGCCGCATATTCGAAATGCTAAAAGACTGGTGGAGGAAAAGTTTGCCACCAGGTTATGATTCCAATGAATTTTTGGAGTTGAAGCACGAGTATAGTGGCTGTAGTGATGGTAAGCCTTGGCTCACACATGGTGGAATTCACCGACATATGAGAGAGAGAATAGAACGAATCATGAGAGCTATAGAGTCGCAAAACTTCTCACCCCTGGTAGTTCCATGCCAAAACAAACCAGGACAATTCCCAACGAGAGCTCTCCACCATGGAGACGCCGCTCCTTTATTGCATTCTCAGCTTCTTGGGAAACGACATGGAGACGGTGCTCCTTTATTACACTCTTTACTAGTTAGTATGACAGATCAACGTGGTCAAGGCTGCTTTCCTGGAAAGTATCTCGCAATATTAGAAAACGGAGGCTTTGCACTCGTCCCCAAATTTGCGAGGGTTGGGGATCATATCTGCTTCTTCAACAATAGCCCTGTACCTTTCGCATTACGAAAACTTGACAAAACGAATAGCTCAACTTCAGAAGTTTCAATCTTAAATTATAAGGGTGGTCAGAATGAGAAATTCGGTTAGTCACAAATCAATATGAAGTGTTTAAAGAGTGATACTTACCCTTCGGGCTTAGATGAATCTACACTCCCCAATTCTAATTTCTCTTCTCATCGAGACGTAGAGTCCTCACAGTCCCAGCATTTGGAGGCGGATGAGATCGAGCATTACAACTTCGTGGGAGAGTGTTTTCTGGATTATAGGTTAGATCTTCATGAGATTTGGCCTAGGTTAATGACAAAGGGGAAGAAGCAATTTGCTATCCATTGAATCAAGGTCAATTTGTGAGGTATGGAGCAATATATCATGGCCGTTCAAGTGCATTTCAAAGGAAAGCATCTCAACGACTCTTTCCTGAGAGGAAATAAGGAGAAGGAGGAACGTGACAGTATCACGCTAGCTCTAAGCTCATCCACCCCAATCCGATGGTTCACCAGTCTCTGCTAAATATTGTCCACTCTTTTGGCCCTTAAAGAATCTAGGGGTATTTGCGCTTACACTACAGTGGTGGTACCATCCCCCTCGGCACCACCAACCACTCAGCCCACGCCTCCCCAAGATACTCCTCAATAGCCGCCAGCAAAAACCTCCCCGCATTACCCACAGCCCAGTATGACCTCCTACTATGCAAGAAAATTGAAAAATACGCCATAACAACCAACGCCTCTGGCTTCCTCTCATCAAGCAACTGTGTAAACTCCGCCGATACCGTGATCGGCCAAGCCGTAACCGTTCTCGGATTCGGCGGTCCATCAAATACATTATCTGCAGGTTGGGAATTATATACCCAAATCAAGCGCGTGATAGCTTCACAATAAACACTCGATTCGAAAGCGGAAAGAGCTTGGGAATGTGAGAATTTGGTGTGGAGATCTTCGAATGCGTGGATTATTTCATCGTTGCGATTCAGGGCTGTCTCATCGATTTGTAATAAGCATTTGATATCGGAGTTTTTGATCATTTCCCAGGAATCCCCGATGAGGGCTCGTACGCCTCTCAGGAGACGGATGGCTTGCACAAGGCGGTCGAGAAATGTGTTGAGGTCCGGACTGGGCGTGCGGAAGGTGTCGCAGAAGAAGTGGAGCCCTAGACCGCCTGAGAAGAGGAAGGCTGGGATAATATTTTCTTGGGTCATGGCGAGAGTGCTGGAGTTGAAGAGGGTGAGGGCTTCTGCTTGGAGATTGGAGGATTCGCGGAGGTAGAGGGCGGATTTGGAGGGGTGCTGGATGCTGAGGTGGAAGGCGGAGAGGGACAGGGTTTCGTACATTAGGTAGGGATATGAGAAGTTGTACTGGTAAAAGTCAATATAATGTGTTCTTTTTGAGATAAGATGTAAATAAGATATTGAAAATATAGGAAGAATATGTTGTACTCTGAACAATTTCTCAGGAACTGCAGATCAAAAAAAACTCACTCTCAGCACAGTAGCGATCCATTCATCTTTAGCCGAATCACTAGTATCAAAGAAATTAATAGCACCAGAAGCAATATTCTGAAACAATTCCAAATGAAGGAGATTGACATAAGGTTCGACCTGAGGCGGCGTAGGTGTAGGCGTAGGTGTTAACGGCTGAGGACTTGAATTAGACGAGATACTCAGATGAGGACTCGATGCACATCCAGATGCATCCCGATCATCGGGAGTCGAGAAAATGAACTCGATCTCATTGGGACTCTCGCTCCGACTGCTGGTGTTGTTGCATTTGCGGCTATAGGAACATTTTTTCTTGGCGGTGAGGCAGTTTACGCACGAGGGGTGCGATTCGTCGCACTGTGAAGAATTGTCATCCGCATTGGTTGGAGTGTAGCAGTAGGATATATATAGTACCTTTTTATGACTCTGCTTGCATTCTACACAGCCTTGTCTGGATTTCCTGTGGCTTCGGCGGATCATGGAGGCGGTGGGGGTAATGAGGGGTTAATTGGTGGTGGGAAGGTTGATGTGCGAGGTAGTATCTTCACAAATCGAAGGATTATGTATGATTCGGGGACTTAGGTACCTGATCTCAGTGGAAAATGATGTATTTATTGGATCATTGAGAATTGGGGAGTTATATGAAGAAGTTCATGCATGACGAGAGTTTAGTCGGGATAGCTTGAAAGGGGGGCTAAGGATGAAATCCCCGACATATGCCTGCACTGCCTCTATGGTTGCGTAAGCATTGAAATTTTGAAGATCTATGTTATTTTGTTTTAGAGTAATATTCTTTACACTGTTAAAATGCCCATCCTATTGTAAGAAGACTTCATTTATTTCTATCTTTGGTCACAGAGGTAGAACCTCCTTACGGATAAAATCTTGTGGCATGTGAGTTAGGTGGAATGGACGGCGGAATGCAATATTTAAAGAACTTGTTGATTAGAATAAACATGGAACGATCTAGAGCTATATATATATGGTAATGAGAGGCTACCAGCGTTGGGGCGCCAAGGTAATAGATACCACCTACTTCTAACAAATCTCTTCGACGAACCCTCTATAAAACACAACTGCCCTGGCGAAAGAATCTCCGGTATAAGTGGCCTCGAGTACTTGTCCAAAAGCCCATATGGCATCTCATAATCTGCCAGATGTATCCCTACTGTTGTCCAAGTCCCGACATGCTCAATGGCAGATCGAAGATGTATCTATACTGTTGCCCAACTCTAAAGCCTCAGCATCCTCAACGTAAGGTTGAATGCATCCAGGGTGCCAAACCCCAAAAATAATCGTAACAACAAACATCGGCACGCCATCAAACACATAAAGCGTCCACTCGTGTCCCAGCGAATAGCCATCTTGACCCTGAATATACTCTACCACACGAAAGGTTGATCTCGCAAAGATCAGCACGCTAACCGTATAAATCATATAAAGAGTCTGTTTCCAAGGCACATCCTTCGTGTAGGATGCCCTCGTCGGATTTTTCCCCAACCGGATCTGGAAGAGAGCGGCCGTCACAAAGAACAATCCCAGCAAAGCGAGCTGAATAAACAGCCCAGCAACCACGATATCCTGTCCCATCTTCACAGTCTTCGTATTAGATGTCAAGCTGGACGCTCCTCCTTGTACAGACAATGATAGTACATCTCCGACAACGAATGTTTTTGTGAGCCGATCGATGCGCACAATGGATAGGTGCTCGCCTTTGACACAGCGGATGATACGGCCGAGAGTCATGTAGATGGAAGCGGCGTAGAAGGCGGGTGCGATGACGAGAAAGAGGGATTGCAGGAGATAGGGCATGAGACTTTGAGTGTCATTGTAGGCTGCTGCCCGGGATATATAACCTATTATTTCGCCTGGATGGGGTTAGAATATGGATTTTAGGGGTTTGAGGTAGAGATGGGAAACCATACAGATACATCCGATGGCAAAGGAAAGACAGAACCAGCTGCGGAGTTTGTAGATGCGCCAAAGATGGAGAGCGGTAACGATAAGAAAGAGAACGATGAATATTATAGATGCTGCCGGGGAGGGCAGGTATCTCCACAAGTAGTAATTGTCTTTGAATGGCTTGAGGACTGCCATTTCTGTGACTGAGAGCCCAAAGAGACCGTTTTAGCCTAGGCCCTTGCAGTTGAGTGATAAATTGGTGATAGATGTTAGAGGGATTGTGAGTGAAAGAGAATGGGGAAAGCAGTCAGTGGAATGAAAACGAAAGATAATAGAAGAAAAGTGAGAAGAAGAAAATCGGGATATATATAAACCGCAGAACAGAGAATGCGAAGTCTTTTAAGTCTCCAACCTTAGTCCAGTAACTCAGAAACAACGAAGGCATGGTATCAAACCTCCAAGAGAGGCATACGATATGCGTATACACGAATACGCGTATTCGAATACGGCATTATGCGGTACAAAAAATGGGCAGCAACAATCTTTATATAGTGAGATTGGCCCCAACGTAATTTCCTACAATTGTTATCATGAAATCCGGGTGATTATAATAGGATGCCTAGAAAAGGGGGCGGTGTTCGGCTAAGACGGTGTAGTCCCAAAACAGTCGACACGCGTATCTGCGAGGGACGTGCCCTCCCCAAGAGATTTTGGATTATTGCCAACAAAAGTATTCTAAAGACATGGGTTAGTAGTTGACTCGCTCTAAAAAGGCAGACTCGTGAAAGATACCTTTCCTAACATATAAATCTCGGTTTTTAATAAATGTAGCAACAAGCTTTGATTAATCCTTGGAATCTAAGACTCAGGAGAAAGAGAAAAGACAAAAGTAATATGCGAGAGAGCGCAATACTAAATACATCGTAGGCACACGTGACATGCTAACTCAGCCATTCACAGCCATCTATGATGACTAATCCGACTGAATTGAGATATGAATATTTTTTGATAGTTTAATTATAGGTATTTGTGCGCGAACCAATTTTAGCCTGGCCTTCATTAATCCTTAGCCCTTAAAATCCAAAGCTAAGGAGAGAAGAAAAGAAAGGAAGAAAAGGGGCTAAGCCCAATCTAATTTACATGAAGTTAGGTCACCTAATCCTACTAGCGGTACACTATAACGATTTGGAAAGTATATGAGGTTAACAAATCGTCACACCCTGAGAGCTTGCGTAATCTCCTAGCCATGCTGACGGATGGTTTATGCGGCCAAGATATGAACTTAAACTAGGTTCAAGATGACGAGTCTATCGCTCTTATTTAATATTCACTTTAGACCCTAAATGTTCCACCGCTCCTAAGTCATTCAGTAGTAAAGCACCTAGTTATCCGGAAACATTTACCCTTTCATCCAGAGAAAGTCACGATAAATGCTTTATGAAATGTAAGACATTTAACCCTAAAGCACCCTGCTATTTAGAAGCATTTACCAAATCTCCATGATTCCGAGGAAATATTTAGCTATAAGCACCCTTTTCCTTACGAACTCTCAAATGTCCTAACAAATCCATGAACCTTTGCCGAAGCACCCTAAATATCACCCTAAGTCTAAGAAGCATTCACCTGAGCATTCTTAGGAAATTTACGCATTACTCAGTAAAACTCCCTTTTGTTTGGCTAGAAACTTGACTAGGTTGTCCATAAAACTCCTCGCTAAATTACAGGGGTATTCGCTTAATCAGACATAAAAACAAACCCTCCATGAAACCCCTAGTTCTCTTCTTCGCTTAACTCCGCGTTCTCCACGGCCCAGATCTCCTCAAAACTAGCTGCTAAATACTCCTCAAACTCTCCAGCAGTACGTCTTCGGGATGCTCCCAGAGCTCGGTTTAACCAGCCAGTCTTGTATCTGCCGTACTCTCCATCCTCTCGAAAAGCTGCAGCGTCCGTGGCCATAATATCGCCACTAAATCCTACCGGAGGGTAGGTAGGATCTGCTTCTTGGAGAATGACAATAGACAGAGGGTGGGATAGGACATTCTAAGAACGGTAAGCAGGTGTGTTAAGGGCTAGAGAAGAGTAAAACTATACCTTTATGTTCGTAGTGATCGAATAGATTGGAGAGTCGTCTTTTGCCATCAAAGCTAAGACGTCATCGTACACGTCTTTAGCTTTCTTCGCAGCCCGAGCTACAAAGCTTCCTCCAGCACGCTTAGCACCACCCCCACGCATCGTGGTGATGTCTCCAACGTTATTTTGACCGCTGTTGAGATGAGATGAGGCCAGTGCAGTAGCGCCAGGAAGTGAAATAGTATTACTAGATCGAGTAGCTCGAGTCTTCGGTGGGGATAAGGATGGTTGAGAGACCGTGGGGCCCATGATTGATGTGTTAACTGGAGTATTGTAAGGTGTGGGAATGTGTTGGCTATCTGAGCATGGCGAAACACAAAGGCTGTGGAGGTAGGTATTTATAGGGGAGTGCTGTTCAAGGCGTTCAAAGCTAGTAAGCCGAAAGATCTTAAGCGAAAGCTATCAAAAGGGCAAGACGTCATGAAATGAAGAGATGGAGGACTTACTTGGTTGGAAGGTGAAGCTTGGCTAGTGAAAGAACGAGTAGTGTGCTCTAATGGACTGTGAAAATGATCGTTCGTACTATTCCTGCCACTAGTGATGCTATTGGCGCTATTAACGGTGAAAGGTTCGAGAGCAGCTGCAACAAGGCTGGCTGAGTTTGGAGGAGTGGCTGGGGCTTGACCTTGCAACGGCTTAGGTATGAGATGGCGCGATTCCATAGCGGCTTGAGATGGTTGTGGTGAAAAGGGAAGAAGAATAGCTACGAAAGACGCTGAAGAGCGAACGTAGGATCAAGGGTGTGAATATGTTCACCAACAGCTTAGTAACACAAAGGCTTGATGCTGAAAGCAAAGGGTAACTCGCAATCAAGCCAGAAAAGAGCGTGTTGAAGCAGAGTTATCGCGATAATAAAGAAAATTGAAGAAGTTTAGGATTGAAGTTGAAGAGAAGATACGTTGGGAAAAGTGTTGGAAAAGAAGGCTTTGTTTGTTCGTAGCCTCGCATGCCTTGTGAAGTCAACAGCAAAACAGGGGTTCTCTGGAGCTTTTGGTTATTCCTCAGAAAGGCTGTGAGTCGGCTAGAGTTGCCTCCCCTGGTCCAAATTACATCAGGCTCGAATGAAGAACATCAAAGCAACTTCAAAAACACCAAAACGCTAAAGACATCGAACTCACCTCTAGTCCTCTACCTCCCCCTTTGTCTCTTTCCGACCTAACCACTCTCTTTAATAAACGTATCCGCGACTCTTTTACTTCTGCTGCACATACACACATACCCTCAACAATTCTCCGACATCCGATAAAAGTTATCGCCAGCAGATGATTTAGTCAAAGGCCGGTGAATCTCTTCGAATCTGCCAGTAAAGAACAACATACAGCTCGAGACCATCCACAATGATTAAATCAACTCAAATTGCGAGGCTTGATGGTATGGCTCATCTCTGCTGCGGGTAATAAACAGCTCTGTTGTTGCTGACTTGGAATAATCTGCAGGCCTGATGCTCTGTGCATCCGTCGACGACGAACAGGTTCGAGGGCTTCCGCAACTGTGCCTGCTGCCGTAGCTAACTCGAGGCGAATACAGACTGAGTCCTCATTGGCAGAAACTAAATCCCAAGTCAAATTGATACTTCGAAAGCTCGATCGCAACTCGGAGACTGAAGGAACCCTCGAGGGCGGCGCATATACATTACAGTACGTGGATAGATTTCCATAGTCTTTACTTCCCGCTACAAATGTTTCTTGAGGTTTGGACTGTCGCAGATGCTGCTGAAACATTCTGTCAACTGTCGAGGATTGTCGTACATTCCGGAGATATGTCTGTACGACAAAGAGTAATTGTTATGGATCTTTCTTAACGTTGTTGAGTTAAATATTTATTGTTCTTGAAGGGGGTTTGGTTCAGGTGTGGTGCTGGCCCTTTCTCCTCGAGGAAGCCAATCCCTCCTCATTCGTCTCCTACTCGCATGCCTAACTGTGGAAGTTAGCACAGCTCAAGGACTGCATGCAGCAATTAAGTGTTGCTACAAACCTCTCTTGGACTTGTTGAGTTGGCACATGTTTTCCTATACGTTCTCCTATCCAAATCAGCTCAATCCTAGGAAGAGTTGTATCTAGCGATGAGTGTAGCGAACCTTGTTGAGTTAACAAATAGTTGTTCATGGAAGACTGTCTTAAGCGGGAAGCTAGTACTCTATACCCCCCCTTTCCTCGTCGCTACTTCCTCCACATATTTTCTATTCAGTCAGCAACCACGATCTACTCCACTCAATCTTTCTCCTCGCATACATCATTTTCCCGTCTCTCTTCAACTTCTCCTTCTATAACCCCACCAGCAGCCACCGCTTCTTCCCCAAGAAACCCCACAACTGACCTCTCTCACTCCAGCTACCTCATCCTCAACGACATCGTCTTCCTCTGCATCTGCGAGCGATCCTACCCCCGAAAACTAGCCTTCACCTACCTCAGCGACCTCTCCACAGAATTCACCACTACCTATCCTCTCCAGCAGGTCCACTCTTCCCACATGAGACCCTATGCCTTCATGGAATTCGACACCTTCATCCAACGCACCAAATCCACCTATTCCGATTCCCGCGCCACCCAAAACCTTGATAAACTCAACGACGAGCTCCGAGATGTTACGAAAGTCATGACTAAGAACATTGAGGACTTGTTGTATAGAGGAGATAATTTGGAGCGAATGGGCGAGGTTAGTAGTCGGTTGAGGGAGGACAGTAAGAAATACAGGAAGGCCGCTGTTAGAATCAATTGGGAATTATTGCTTAAGCAGTATGGACCTCTTGGTGGATTAGGCTTATTCATTATTATCTTCATCTGGTGGAGGTTCTTCTGATTATCAATCTTGCTCTTTGGGCCCTGATTGCTTTTCGAATGGATACGCGGTCTAATTGGTACAATATGCGTCTGTTTTTCACACACAAATAGGCGTTCGGAAAAGGCATTGAAAAACAGGATTAGAGGATCAGCGGGCCTGCTCGATTCTACTTTATGTAATGATTCCCCAATGAAAAGCAATTTCCTGTGCCTCTCGAAAAGCGTTTTGTATTTGCAAAGGTGTTTCCTATTGCGTGTTAGTATGCTTGACACACTCACAATCTTTCTATCTACTTTTCACTCTTCATCGCAATACCATAATTTCTTCTGTCGTATGTGCAAGTGAAAATCTTTCACCAATCCTCAATCACTGTTCACTCACAAAAATTCCATATATTCCCGTAACAACTTTCGCTACATCACCTAATGCATATACTCAATCCACATCCTTCTCACCTCCTAACAGATTGTTTTGCAGTAAAGAGGGGGTAGAAGGAAGCCGTCTTCCCAGCATTTCACCTCGAACTAGGCGACATCTGGCAAGCTAGAACTCACTCACACTTCAACAGCAGGCTCGATATTGTTTATGTTTATACAAGTTAAGCTCTACATTTTCTCTTTTCTTTCTATCAGTAATCCTTAACAGAAGTCTCATCATTGTTCTCAACTTCCTCCTGCCAGACCTTTTCCTTCTACTCCTTCTATTTTTCATGGCATAAGATCCTGGCTACTCAATCAAATATCATAGACTCAGTAACACGGTATGAGGAGAGATTCTTTGGAGAAAGACGTGTGTCTTTATCTCTGAAACAAACAAGCCAGGTTCGCTATCATTCCCCCTAACTTCATACCATCTCAAAAGCATCCGTATCATAGCTCTCATCTCCATATTAGTATCTTCTCTTTCTGGTTGTCTCCTTCCAGTGATCATGTTTTCTTCATCTCGCATGCTCAGCATTCACCTGAGATGCATCGCGGGCTGGTGATGGTGGTGCAGCGTCTACACGACGATTGCCTACAAGAGGCTATTTGCTTCCAGAGTTCGTCGCTTGAGATTTCTCACTCTTGCCGGATCAACTTCTTGCAATATTATGTTGATATCACAGGGTTGGTAAAAGTATGAAATGAGGTCTTGATTTATGTCTCCTTAGCACCGTAATCCTAAGACACCGAGTTCTTATGTGATCAGTTCTTAGTAATTAGGTCTCTTCAGATGAGATCTTGCTGCTCTGTGATTAACTGTGATGTTAACCACTGATCAGTGTTGATATCACAGGGTTACTTTCTTAACTTTCGACAGAGCTTCGATCTCTTCCTTCGTGACTTCCTCAGTCCACTCCATGCCATAAGTGAGTTAATCCTAGAAACCTCCTAGATTCTACCTAAATGTCCATCATGCTCAGAGGTTTGCATCGGACGGCACTGTTTCACGACGAAAAACAGCACCTTCTATCCCTGTTCTTGATTGGGGTCAATAGAACGTTGGTACTAGTCTCCATCTCTGCATCGGTACCATCGAGAATCGCAGCCGAAAGAAACGAATTTCTATCAGCACGTCATTAAGTGACAATTGCTAATTCTTTCACGGCGGCAGTGGACTAGAGCAGGCTTACACAAGAGCCGGGATGTAAGACCCCAGTTGGGGCGGAAGCGAAGCCATGCCATACTTATTAGCTCAACGTTCTGTTCCAATTTGAAGTCCTTTCTCAACAGTATTTAGACCAGGATCATGCGGAGTGGCAGTCAAATATTCCATCAGGTCTTGAACATAACCATTGGTGTTATCAACCCCGTTAACGGTACATTTAGAAATCTTCTGTTTCTTTGCAAATAACGACGAAAAGCTGCCAGCCCACTCTCGGATGGACAGATTTGCAGGCTACTTGGTGTGTCTCCTCGTGGAAACCATATCTTTCCAACCTATCCAGGCCAGCATTTGGCGGGGCTTGTCCAGAAAAATTGCTCTGCCCCTTAGGTCGATCGAGGCCAAGAATAGTACGGGTTAGATATTTTTTTCCGTACATAGCCAAAGTGACTCTCGCAATGTCAGGAGACCCTTTATGGCTGCTGATATGATCTTCGTTGGACGAAATTTTCGGGCATTCTCGTCCCTTCACTAATAGAGGGCTTTAATCAAGTTCTTCCTCGTATCAGGATCTTTAAGCCAGAGGTTCTCCAAGTCTCCCCAATCTCTCAACAGTCTCTCATCAAATCAAACAGCCTAATATGACAAGAGAAGTGGCTCTCATATAGATCAAAAATAATTGACGAGATGATTATAATTCCAGAGAGCCAATAGTGCTAGTCAGTGACGCACTACTTTCTAACCGGTATAGCCCAGTATTAACTGACTGCTAATACGTCTCCATCTGAAGCTTAGAAATCTAAATCTTCAGTAACGTAGGTAGAAGTCTCATTTCAGCCGTAATAGTTGTTGAACGCTATAATTCGAAGAGATTTCCGACAGAGGCTTTGTTAGTACTCTCTGGCTCATTCGATATGGTGATTTGTCTGCTTTTCGATATACTCAGTTGCCTTTCTTAACATGGTGATAGACCAGGTCAGTGGAGAGCTCCCTCATCCGAATATCGATTCCACATCCGCATTCCCGATCCCCGAAGTTTGTATCCTTCCATGAGTTTGAATCCAGAGAGTAAATGGGTCGGAGTAACAGTGTGACTGCTTGGCATAGCAATATCAAATCCGGGAGAATCAGGGCGGTTTGAGAGTCGTCGCAGGCAGACGTTGTTGAGTGGACTGATGCAGCCGTGGAGTGATGGATTGGCGTGGCAGGCCAAGGAAGGTAAGGTGCGGCGAAAGCGACGGGTTTGCTCAACAATAGTGGAATGTGGGAACTGTTGGGTTCTATTTTAGTTATGAGTTCCCAATAGACTTCGTCTGTATTCCGATATTCGAGGATCCGAGGCACAGCCGTTACGGAGATGAGGTGGTGGTTTTCTACCACCACCTCATAATGATATCTGAAGCCTAGATATTCAGAAGTCCATTATAACTTTTCGATAGTCCCTCCACTCAAACACCTCCCAGATTTGTCTAATATATATTTATATATTTTATATATATTATATATATTATATATATTATATATATTATATAACTATATATTTATATATATTATATATATATTATATATAATTAATATTCTTTGAGATAATCGAATCTCTAGTTTAATATCCCCTCTTTCAATCTATTTTTTAAGATTAATTAATTGCTGAAGAGTAGCGATATCTCTCCTTTTTCTATATGAAAATACTACTCAGTTAGCTGTCATTCTTACTAGTTATTGAAGAAAAGGAAGGAGAAAGGAAAGGGAAACGAAAGGGAGAAGAGAAGAGAAAGAAGGAATAATACCTTTCTTCTTCTATATTCCTCCTAGAGATTTAAATATATATATTTATATAATATATATTATATATAAAATATATAATTAATATTCTTTTAGATAATTAAATCTCTATTTCAATATCCCCTCTTTCAATCTATTTTTTAAGATTAATTAATTGCTAAAGAGTAGCGATAACTCTTCTTTTTCTATATGAAAATACTATTCAGTTAGCTGTCATTCTTACTAGTTATTGAAGAAAAGGAAGGAGAAAGGAAAAGAAAAAGAAGTAATAATACCGTTCTTCTACATTCCTCTTAGAGATTTAAATTATCCCATTGCTTAAACATGAAATGACGCTGCCTAAGGGAGATTAGATATTGGCATATTTTTGTCTTGAAAGCTGCCAGGTGAGGAAGGGTATAGCCATACTGTGTATCAGTAGCTGGTTTTACTGTCGATGTATATGCCAGCGTGTTTCATTGTGTTGCGATACGGGCCCCTACTGGGTTCTTTTCCCTTTTCCCCATCGCCGGGAGGAGTCTGATGTCAGTTGTCTTCTCACTTGTTAACTTCATAATTCTTTGGCCCGAGGAGCTCTAATGAGTTCTTTGCCCCTTATGGTTTTACCTCCCCTAATGCTTTTGCCTCCAATATTTCTCCCCCCGAGAGTCTTCTCCGCAATATTTTTTCCTCCATAATCAGGAGGGAGTCTAATGTCAGTTGTCTTTTCACCTTTTAGCTTCCATAGTTCTTTTCCCTCCTTGCAGAGAGGGAAATCTCTTCTCTCAATCAGGAAGCCAAAAATCGACGAGTTCTTAAAACGGCGCCATATAGACTGCACGTTCAGAATTAGGCTTCCACCAATAGTAGAGCAGAGCAAACTCTGCACACACGGTCTTGCCACTTCCAGGAGGAGCTTCCACGAATACAGAAGGTAAAGAATTAAATGTATATATTTAAATCTTATTAAAGCATTCCCTTTCTAAAGAAATAGTTGAGTGGCATCGACTTAGTAAATTCGACGAGATATTCATTCATTTCGGCCTGGGCAAAATCTTTTTGTAGAATAGTTATGAAAAGGATTTCCTCTTCATCGCTATCTTCGGCAATAATTTCGAAACTTTCAGTTATCCTGTGGATCTTATTGTCCCATTTGAACTCCGATATAACTGTCAACTCTACTCTGAGTATCGATTTTGTTATTGGCTGGATTAGTATCTAAATCTCCAACAGCGGAAATTTGGAGATTAGAGTGCACACTGTTTGGCCTTTTAGCATAAGGCCAAGGGTGTACGATGCCGCCTGAGGCGAGGTCCCTCCGAACAGGATGGTCATCGCGACCTTCAGTATAGGTAGATTCTAGAAGTGAGGGCAGATGTCGATTGGAAGCTCCTCCTATGTTGTAATTAACCCCAACATCAACGTCACGCTCATAACACGTAGCGATAGTGAGACGGTTCCCAGCACGGAGGTGCCGGGGTTATCGATGAGGTAACAAGGAGTTCCGAGCGACTCTGCTCCTATCCACGAGGAATATCGCGAGGGACTGGAAGGTGAGATCAGAGAGATGAATGCGGACATGGAGCTGTTTGATTCCGTGGAGTCGCTCAGGTCGTTGGCCGAACCCAAGGTCAGGAAGGCGTTTGGGCGTAAGCGTTTTCTTTTAATGAACAAGCTTCATAACACTTTTCACAACCTGTGGAGTAAGAGTCTTGGTCTTACCGAAGTTGAGATTTATCGACGTGTGGCGCGCTAAAATCTCGACATCGTCAAGGTCAAGCTGACAAGGTCTAATCGTTTCTATCTCCGGAAGGCTAGATTCAGGAACTACAACTACTGCAGTCTGAGACAAGGGTGATGGTCGAACAAGATGCTATCCAGCCAAGAGTTTGTGTGATTTGAGACTTCTCGGTCTTAAGACCCTTGGGGGGGTTGGTGGTCCATTTTTTCTACTATCTCTCAGAGCTTAGTAGGATCGACTCCGTGAGGTACGATATGTGGAGCTTGTATAGGAGCTCCAAGAGGTCCAGATACGACGAGATTTGTTGTTGTTCCGCTCGTTCCGCTTGGGGCCGCAGTTAGTAGATGTTTTTTCCGTACATACCCAAGTTAGACTTAATGGTGGTAGCGGCTGTGGAGGTCTGCTTGCAATTACAAGTGACTCTTCCACTGCCAGGTCTAGCCCAGCTAGTGAAGACTCTCTCGGTTGGACATGTGGCTAATAGATTGTCAAGAAAGAGGAGCGGTTCTAGACAATCAATCCAATCAAGACTAATAGTCTTGTCAGAGTGTCTGACGACCAATTTTCAAGAAACAGAATAACCCTCTTGGCTATACATCCGATACTAGCTTTGGCAGCTTTTGCATTTCGATGGATCATCACGGAGCCATTTCAAATAGGATCTCCTGAAGGAAATTTGAAACTATGTAATTGCCCTGTGCATTACAACCTTTTGGAGCCAAGAGTTCCGAGATGAATCACCTATGAATGAATATCAGCAAAATCCGGTAATGTGATGCCTATTATCTTACCTTAGGGCTAGCAGGCTTTTCCTTCTCTTGTTTGCAACATCTGAGTGGGGAATGCGAACAGAAGCAATGCTAACTTGAAGTAGAGAACCCAGCTTGAGCCTGGAATAGTTGAGTTGCCAATTTCGTTCTTTTTAGTACCAAAGTTCGATCTGCAAAGGGGAGCTGCAGAGGGGTTTAGACTTTGTGACGTCTTTTCCAGAGAGTTTCCGGCGAGAGACTTTTGGGTGAGCAGACCATGATATACCAGACTCTCCAGTGGTATCACGAAGCTACTAGTACTTGACCCGAATGAAGAAAGTGCTTGCGATTTTTATCATATTTGAAGAGGGCTTTCACACTTGGCGAATTAGTTGGCAATGAGGTTGATGAGGGCCAACTGTACGATATCTTTGGACTCAAGAAGTTGAAATCCTTAGCTCTTGTAATTTCTGAAGTCTCTATAGAGCGTCCAATTTAAGGGCAGTTGAAGGGTCTTTAGAGACATGAGTTGCGGATGTAAGATTAAGAGCTCGAGCGGACAATAGAGGGACGGAACTCATTAATACTTTCGACTGGTCGAAGAAGCGGTGTTAATTGATGGAGCTGTTGGTCTGACCTAAGATCTCTTAGAAGGCTATATTTGGCGTATCTGCAAGAATTTGGTGAAGTTAGCAATGCCCTATTAGCCATGAGCTTAGGAAATCTTACCACTAAGCGTTGACGAACTTGCCGCTGGCGAGCGTGTGCTTATTTAACATTTCAACGAGGTGTTGGGGTTGGAAATGTGGCTGTTGTACAGTGCAGAGGTTCCTCTGATAAATGTTAAAGTGTGAAGAGTTCAGATCGATCGCTGTCAGATTCGCGCGGACTTGCTTTGAAAAATAACTGGTATTGTCACAAGATCCACGAACGGCATGGTCATACGAGAAGTACTTGTCCAAAGCTGATTGAAAGGTTGCTCCGTAACTGTAGAAGAAGGCTACAGCTTCGGGCGTCGTCAAGATATAAGATCTATTGAGAAGAATTATGCTCAACATGGGATTGATTAGGGATGATGTTGAATTGCCTGTAACTTCTTGGTTAGCTTCGAGCCTCCCAAGCAAACAAAACAAGACCCGGGATGTCTCCCGTGACTAACAGGGATGTGGAGCATAACGAGATGCAGTTGCGCAAATCGTTAGCTCAAAAGTGGATACGAACGTGGATGATAGTATGTCCAAGTACAGAAGTGTAACAGGTAGATCGAGATTGGCTTGTAAACAGAAAACGAGAGTAACCCAAGATGCAGAAGGGGGACCAACTTTGTAGTGGTATGAAGTGAAACGTGGTAAAGGTGAGCTTAACGAAAGGCGTTCGATTGCAATTTACTTGTACCCCAATGCGCCGAGACCTCGAATCGCAGCAGCATGCATCAGTGTTGTCGCTACTGAAACCACGCCAGCCAGGTGTAAGCTTTGCAATAGGTACTCGCAAAGTTGAGGAGCTCGGCTTATGACAAGGCAGGTACACTATCAAGCACAACGAAGACTCAGTAGCTCTTCTTAATCGAAAGGAGAGAAATAAAGGAATGAATGCTTACTAAAAAGAAGCCGAAGAAGTCGACGATGATTTTCGTTCTTCATTGAGGCACACAAGTATGTGAAGAGACGCATGTTGTTCTTCCTTGAGACCAGAGAGGATTTATATCCACCAGACCTCGCGGTGAGATTCTGGGCACTTTTGTCGGCGTGGGAAGCATGGGAGCTGAAATCGTACGAGTCGCTCCCCCAAACCACCGAGCGCGTTCAATGATGCCGTCAGAAGACATCTGCAGGTGTATTAACTCTTCCTGATTCCATTTAGAAGTGCATGGAAGATGCGACGCATCATCGTTGCGATGTTCATGAGCTTTGCTAGTGGAAAGTCAGAGTAACCTCTAGAAGGCTTGACTTTCCATCGCAAAACGCGGCAGAGGGAATTAAAGAAGTGGAATACCTTTCTTAATGTTCTATTTTGATTTATTTGAAGAAGCTTCCGATGTTCTTTCGTGGCGGTTCAGTTGCTCCTCTGGTGAAGCTGATGTTGAAGTTTAGAAGTTAAGAAGATCGAAGGAAAAAACTTCCTCGACTTTGTGGGATTTTAGCGACCTCAGGTCTCGTGGCCAGCTGAGTTACCCCGGGGCTCTAATTGGCTCGATGAAGATCACATGGAGAAGAGCAAGGGTTCTGTAGAGCTCCCCTGCCTCTGTTGAGCTTTTCTGAATCTTCCGGAAGGAATTAGGACGCAGGGGTTGCTCTAGGGATCAATTCACAATAAGTTTCTGTACTGGAAAGTGTACAATACAGCTGACAGGACCCGGGTACTTACACAATGGCTGTGACTGTGGATAGAGTGTGATGGGGCTTTTAAGAGCAAATAATCATGATTGTATTGAGCATATATTCACAGTCCCCATTGCCCCCATCGTTGTAGTAACTGATGGGATCACCACATCTTCCAGTAGTCATTCCTTCATGCTTGTTATAGGCAGCATGCACCATCATAAAGATGAATTGAGCCCCCGGTGATATTTTTTCTTCGTTGGTTCGAACTCAATTCCTACTTTACAGTTTCCAAGTGAGTTGAGCCCTCCTTAGCTATGGTAAAAATAGGAATGGCCTACTGTGTAGTAGAAGCATTATTTCTCAATAACCTGACCCGGAGATAGTATCTCTTGCTAGGAACATTGGACAGACCCCATTATACTAATAGAGGCAGCCAGCCCAGAGTTTTATTGTTGACGCTCATGCATGTTCCCAGAGCGATGATGATTCAGTGGCCATCAATAATGGCACCGGCAAGCAACCGGTATGTTCTTAGAAGTTAAATGTCTTAGTTAAAGCATGCATGTTGTTTGTTAGATGCTTCATGAAGATGCAGGGCTGTTCTTGGTACTAATATTATGAACGATGGTGCAAACAGTTCTTTGAAATTGAAATTAAAAGCTGATTGTGCACAAGTATCTTGAGCGTGATATGCTAGATATGTATACAACATCATCGAATATCACAAAGCGAACATGCATGGTGCTAACAAATGCTATTTAGTCTGGTTATTTAACAAACACTTTTAAAAATCCACTTATTGATACACCGCTAAAAGATGAAGATTACCGTTATTGGGTCCACTATGTTTTCAATATACCCAGAAATTAGCCGCAAGCCAAGAAATACACTGTTGCAATTCTTATCACCTCGACAAGTTCGTAGCGCTCGGTGGCCTTATTCATAAACTTTTGTTAGCACACAGATGGGCAAGCGAAGGGGCTCAGATGTTGACTTAAGTTACTCAGCCTTTAAAATTCAACGCATGTTAAATTGAGATGACAGTGATAATGTCAATTTAGTTTTCCACACCATGGTTCCCATGGTTCGAATTGGAATTTTTCCTTTGATGGCATTGATATTGAAAATGTTGACTAATGAATTAGTTAGCATGGTATCATGCATGTAATCACTTTTCAAAAGCTCTCTATTCATATGTCACCCCATCATCTTTCCCACGTCATCGGCACCTATCTCTTGTCTTCAAGAAAAATGACTGGGCATCTGCCTCTTAATACTAAGTATTTTAATTGAGCAATATCAATCAATGGTTTACCCGCTGAGCCATTTTAAACTAGGTCATTCCACACTTCAAGTTCTGAATGTGCATTCAAATGAGGACCCACTGGGAACGAATTTCAAGATCCACTTCAATTGAGGGGATTGGAATGGAAGCGTGTTTGCATCAATTCACTGCTTAGGAGCTATATCATCTCCCTTTGATACGACCGCCCCGGGTGAAGTGTACGGGACTGGGTAGTTACCATAACAAACATTCAATGACTGGAATTGTATGTGTAACCCGATAGATCTCAGTGAAAGATCCTTGGAGCTGAAAATGTCGATAGCTGAGTTGAGACCATTGCATCACTGCTGAGATTATAAATCAAACAGCTTCTCACCCAATACGCACACCATTTCCGCCCCTTTTATTTCTCGTTTATTCTCGTTTACCATTAGCCGCAGCTCAGGTTAATCAGCACAGATCAGCACCAAACCAAATCCAGCTAATCGGTCATTCTCTGTTCACCGCCAGATCTCACACGACTACCCCTACACCTGCAGGACAAACAAAATAAATTACTTCAACTGGAGTCACTCACCACCTTTTCTCCCACACCTCTATTCCCTTTCTTTCTAATTATCAACCATGCACATCCATAAACCTCAAATCCTCTTTATCGACGCCTACGATTCCTTCTCCAACAATATCATATCCCTCCTCGAAATCGAGCTCAATGCAAAAGTCCACACCGTCAAAATCGATCATCCTCTGCTTACGGCAGATGACAATGCAGCTCTCCATGAGGAATTGAAGCACTATTCTGCGGTTGTCTGCGGCCCTGGCCCCGGAAACCCAGGAAATGCTAAAGATGTCGGCATAATGAAGAGAATTTGGAGCTTGGGAGAGGACCAGTTACTGCCGGTACTGGGAATTTGTCTGGGGTTTCAAAGCTTATGTTTGGAGTTTGGGGGCAGGATCCGGAGATTGAAGGGTCCGCAACATGGAATGATTAGAAGGGTCACACATGTTGGGGAATCTGCTGAGAAGGGCGAAGAAACCATATTCAGCGGTGTGGGAGAAGTTCGGGCAGTATTATACCAGAGTTTATGCGCAGACGTTGGTCAAGATGACATCTTGGACGCGGACTGGGAGACTTCGAGGTGGAAGGCTTTTGGAAAGAACGAGGTCTTGCTACCGTTGGCTTGGGTTGAATGCAACGATTTCGAGGCGGATTACGATCGAAGTTGCGGTGTGAAGGACAGGAGAGTCTTGGTGGCTGTACAGCATAAGATCAAGCCTTTTTGGGCATTACAATACCACCCCGAGTCAATCTGTACGAATGACGAGAGCAAGAAGGTCATTGTCAACTGGTTCAAGGAGGCACAACAGTGGAATCGAACATCCCGCCGGTCGGAAATCGTCTACGATGGTAAGATTCTTGGAGAATCCCCAGTTCATGAAAGTCTACTACATCAATACGAAAAGCTTCATCCACAACAACATTCAGCACCCAGCTCTCCAGAGAATTCTGAACCCAGCTCTCCGCAATTTCCGCAAGAACCTCGACCTGAACATATATACCTGTCTCGTACGATTCCCTTACCAGACAATTTGTCTGTTCCAGATATTGTCGAATGTATTCAGGACATGAACAGAAATCACATCATTTTAGAGTCCTCAAATTCCCATGAAACTGAAAACAAATCGGAAGCTGTTACAGGACGATATAGTATAATTGGGTTGGATGTTGACGACTGTCTGAGATTTGAATATTGTACTGGAAATGAATACGCTACCAAATTTCCTACTCGAAGTTCGCCATATTCGGGTGCAAGTGAAGATATTGACTTGCAGGAATTTGGGGGCATTTGGCCTTTATTGGCTCACTATTTGGATGAAAGACAAGTTGTCGATGGCAATAAAGAATCACCATTTTGGGGAGGCTTCATGGGTTATACTACCTATGAATTGGGACTGGAAGATATCAAAGTGGAAACAGAGCACAGAGAGCCTCGAAAGAACCGACCTGATCTCTCCTTCGCTTGGATCACTCGAAGTCTAGTGGTTGACCACTTGAAAAATCTAATCTACCTTCAGCAACTCGCATCACCAGGTGATCAAGCAAGTGAAACAGCATGGATGGATGCCGTTCGTCCACAGCTAGAAAAGCTCACACAACCAAAAGCTGCTCTGAAACCTGCATTCAAAAACACCCTTCCATCAGGAGAGATAATCATGACATGCGAACGTATAAAGTTTAGCCGTTCCCAAAAGCGAGCCTGGTCACCCATCCGTCGGCCTACATCAAACTTCGCCCAAACAATTGTCCAACCCAAACCCGAGACTTATGAATCCAAAGTCCGACGATGCCAAGACAGGATCCGTGCTGGGGATTCCTACGAATTATGTTTGACAGATCAAACAATCATCACTCGTCTTCGTAGCGACCTTGAATCAACAACCCGCATCTCCCTAGACGACATCCTTCTATATAAAAAAGCACCGAAGCCACATCCTCCGAAGGGTTCCTGGACACTATATAAAAACCTTCGCAAGCGCTCTCCTGCTCCTTTCGCATCATACCTCCGTCTCGGTTCCGCAACATTGATCTCTTCCTCCCCAGAACGATTCCTAACATGGTCTCGTGACGGAATCTGCTCCCTCCGCCCCATGAAAGGCACCATCCGAAAAACACCCATCGCCTCCCCATCATCTTCCTCTTCCTCCTTAGAACCTATCACCCTCTCCCACGCCACAACACTCCTCTACGTCCCTAAAGAAAAAGCCGAGAACCTCATGATCGTCGACCTCGTCCGCCATGATCTCCATTCTATCTGTGGTTCCGGCGCCGTTACTGTCCCCAGCCTCATGGCCATAGAAGAGTATTCCTCCGTCTTTACCATGACATCGACCATTACTTCTTCTCTCCACTCCCAAACCCCCCCTACTATCACCAACCCCTCCACAAAATACACCGGCATTGACATACTGCGCTCCTCTCTCCCTCCAGGTTCTATGACCGGCGCGCCCAAAGTCCGCTCCTGCCAAATTCTCCAAGAACTGGAATTCGAGACAGGTCCTCGCTCTATGTATTCCGGCGTTGTCGGCTATATCGATGTCGGTGGACGCGGTGATTGGAGCGTGACGATTCGGAGTGCATATCGATGGGATGACGATAATGAAACGAGGGATTGTGAAGGCGAGGCGAGGGAGGTCGAGAAATGGCATGTTGGTGCTGGTGGGGCTGTTACGGTTTTGAGTACGCCCAAGGGAGAGAGGGAGGAGATGGTCACGAAGGCTCAGGGGGTTTTGGGGGTCTTTAAGTGATAAAGGATTTCTCTCTACTCTCCCGACTCTTTCTCACGTCTTGCTTTAACCCCTCTTAACATTGCGAGCATTTAGTTTTTATTCGGCGATATTTTTCTTTCCTTTCATTTCCTTTCATCTCCTCTCTACATTTCCTTCCTCGGCCTGCATGCATAACAGAAGACAAAAGCAAAGACAAAGACAAAAACCGGCTCAGGCCAAAAATTTCTGGCGTTTTCTTTTTCCTTCAAGCATAGAGAGAGATCATACTTCAACGTATAGTTTAGATTGGAAATTGGAAATTTGGGGTTTTCTTTTTCTTTTCCTTTTTAAGGATACGACATTCATTTCCTCACGATTGGGCGGTCTCAATTTTCCATTATGTTTGCTGGATATTGGATTGTCAGGATGCGGTGGGGATATGAAATATGGAGAATGCGTATACGAAGTCATGACTGGATGGAAGAGAGAAAAAATTGGTGTAAAAAATTTGCAGGAAAATGGAAGACACATCTAAATGAAATGAATGGCAATGGACATGGATAGGAGAGGAGTTATTTTTAGATAGATAGATTGATTCTACACAGAGCCACTGACATAAAAACAAAAAAACAAAAAAAAAACAATGTGGACTTATTCTTTTTACATTTATATTCCTATCTATAAGCAAGCTGCCATGTTCCCACCTATTATGGCTAATGCTCGAGTTGCTCTACCTATAACTGTACAAATATTTCCTCCCTCCCTCTCTCTCTCAGTAAAGTACTTCTTCCCCTACAATTTTTCCTCTCTCCTTCAGATTCACATCCATCTATAATACCTACTACCCAACCCCTCTCTCTCCCTTTCCCCCCTTCTTCCCCTCGTCCCATCTCACCCCCCTATCTCATCCTCCCTGCTCATTCATAGCTCTAGCTCCCACTTATCCCTTCTCTTCTCATCCATCTTTCGAGGCTCCCTTCCCTCCCTTTCTTCCCCGTCTCCCCCCCCACCCCCCTTCTTGCCAAACCTCGCTCCTTTATTCTATATCTCAAACCCACAGAAAAATTCTTGAGTCACTCATATGGATAAATAAATAAATATACACTATGATTCGCAAAATAGAAAGAAGGAGGGGGTGAGGGGAGAAATTTGTAATTTATCTATCTATCAGTCTATCTATATAAAGTATCTATCTAATAACAAATCTAGGTCGGTGTTGGTATATGCAAATCTATCCTACCTCCAACCACAACTCTCTCCTTTTCTAGCCCTTTCAAGTATACCTACAGGAGAAAGAATCTATGTATACTACCATGCACGCTTGAAGAGAAATGACCTTTTCCTACCCATATATAACGTTTTTCTTTCGTTAAGTTCCCTTTCTATCCAATCCACCAAGCTGGGCGATGAGACAAGAAATTATTCATTACTCATTCCCCCACTGCAAAGTGTATCTCCCCTTAGCAAGCTGATATTTCCTCAACGCATCAACTGCTTCTTCTGCTGTTTTTGCTTCAGAGAGGATGTGTTTTTGACTATTGAATTCCATTCTATTAGCTGCTTCATCACTATCACCACCACCATGATCGAGAAAGAAAAAGAAGGGATAGACGCTATAAACATACTTTACACCAACAAATCCCGCCCTAACAGCACCCCTAACCCATTCTAATAATCCATCCCAGTAGCCTTCTACGTTGAAGACTACGACACCCCGGCTGTGGATGCCCAGTTGGTTCCATGTTATCATCTATATAAATATTAAAATTTGCCATCTTCTATTTTCCTAAGACACTAAGAAGGGAGGGACAGAAGGGAACCGCTCGAGAATAAAGGAAACATGTTTTCCCTCCTCCCTCAACCGTACCTCCCTCCCGCCTCTCCCTTCCCCGTCTCCACCAAAATTATAAAATAAAAAAATCTTACCTCCATCAATTCCTCCAGCGTACCATAACCCCCAGCAAGCGCTAAAAAGCCACTCCCCCTCCCCCCCTCCACAACTTCCCTCGCCATCATTTCCTTCCTCGAATGCATATCCTTGACCACGGTCGTCTTGCCATAAACATTTTCAGCCGGAATTTGGCCCGAGGATTCGAGGGAGACTAGGGCAGAGGGGATAATGCCGTGGACGTTGGAGGGGGAGGTGAGGGATACTAGAGTGCGTGCGAGTTCGCCCATGATTCCTGACGTGCCGCCGCCGTAGACAAGGTGGATGTTTTGTTGGGCGAAGACATGGGCGAGGGAGCGGGCCGCTGCTACTATAGAGTGGAGGGGGGGTGTTAGTCTGGGATTTCGAGTATTTATAATATATAATATATAATTCCGATGCGGAGGAAAATTGAGGGGGGGAAGAGGTGAGATAATTGAGAGGAAACTAACAATGAGCTGGAGAAGTCCCAGGATTAGAACCACAGAAAACACATATTCTCGTTGGAATATCTTCGTCGATTTTCCCCCCCCGAACCCCAATAGCATTCAAATTCGCATCTGTTATGGCGGAGAGAGGAGAAGGAGAAGCCGGGGAAGTAGATAGGGAGGAAGGTTGATGCAAGGAAGTCCCAGAAAGAGAGGGTTCTTTTGATGCCATTATTATTCGTTCTTTTTCCTTGTTTTGGTGGGAATTGTATGGATTATTCGAGTTGTAGAAATTCCGAGATATTGGAGGAGACAAGGGAGAAATGTAGTGGGTTTAATATTTGCGGGGAGTTCGGGAATAGAATTGACGCGGCTGCGCGAGTATTTTAATGTGCTGGCGGCAAGGCTAATGTTGCGATTGCGATTGAGATTAGAGTAAAAAGAGTTGGAGGATTGGGGAAGAGAAGGTTTGTAAAGATTGTGTATGTATGGCAATAAAGGGTGTCTGTTTTGTAAGATTTGGATACGACTTGTTGTGTTGTCATTGCATTTGCTGACTCTGGCTGGTACGAATGAAGGTCAGAAGCATAACAAAGCATCTTCCAAGTCTAGATATCTCTCGTCTCATATCTTTATGTTGTGTTGTACAGGTCATGAATCCCTTCTTCTCTTTCTACTTTCCCCTACCCTCTCACTCCTATTCTAGCAAGAAGTAGGTATGCCTACGAATCAACCTGCATAGTCTCCACCCCCTCATTCCCATCGGCAACCAAATCCACCCACTGCTTAACCTCCTGTCCATCAAACAGCTTGAACCCCTCAATAGTCTTCTTCCCCTCCCCCCTAACCCCCACCACACCCACACTCGTATTCTCCACCGTCAATTCCTTGTCCTGAGCCAAGCTCTCTTTTAGTGCCTTCAACCCATGAACCACCAATTCCTCCCTCGTAGCATCCCCAAACTTCTCCAGATTCCTTTCTAGATAAGTTCTTGCCATCTGACTCCTCGCTCCAATCGCACATGCCACCATTTCTTGAGTCATCCCCGACGGTTGGAATTCAAATAAATGCGGACCGGTTTCATCGACGCCTGTTACTAGGAGTCCCACGCCGTAAGGTCGCTTGCCATAGTGTTGAGTGTTGGTTTGGGCGCGGTCGCCGATAGATGCGACGAGCCGTTCGATGGGGATGGCGCGGGAATAGATCAGGCGGCTGGACAGTGATTGTTGTTTCATGAAGTTGGAGAGAACGCGGGCGTCGGAGGCGAGGCCGGCGAGGGACACGCCGACGTGTTCGTCGATGGCGATGATCTTTTTTTGGTAGGAGGAGAGTTCTTCTGCGTTGCGCTAGAACCATTCATCATTAGCATCGATGCCAATCCACAAAAATAGAACATGAGATAGAGATAAAGATAGGGAGAGGAGGAGGGATGGGAATGGGGAAGGGAGTATACCTTCAGAGCAACAAGAACAGCATGAGTCTTGCTAGCTATTCCAACGACAACTGAACCTTGCTTCACAGCTTCAGAAGCATATTCAACTTGAAAGATTCGTCCTTGTGGGGAGCTACCAATATCCATTAGCATATTGCACATCTTCTTTCATCTCCACGCGGAGCTTCCTCACAAAGTAACAGAGTCATTGTCGTAATTATTTCTGAACATCTTGACAAAAACTTGTTCTGCTGTAAATGAAGAAGGGGTATTAGTTTGAATCGCCGTTCACTTCCCGATATTCAGAAGTGAGGATTATAAAGAGAATAAGATAGAGGAAGAGGGAGAGAAGTTGATGGAGGCAGCAGAGACGCTGATGAAGCTCGAGTTCAAACTCGGTAGCTAGAATACAGGGATCAATCTGCATAAAACCTTAGATCCTCAAATATGAGGCATCAGGCAACGATTAGGTCAGCAGCTTTCAAGCTCAGGCGGCTGTGCTATTCAACACCACTTCTTCTGAGCGAACATCTCTCTCTCAACTCTCTACTCTCTCAACACCATCAAGAAACATCGAAACAGTCACAATCCGGAAATCCCATCGCACACCTTCGAATTCAATTCTAATATATTCGCACATGAGCCACGAACCCTGAGCGCTGGATATTACGAGCTGACTGCGGACGAACGAGGTGTTTAATACAAAGATCCCCAAACAACACAGTCAAACTGCATTTCCAATTCCCCGCCATGGCCGCCGGCCTAAAAACCATTATTTCTCTCTCTTTTGTACCTGACCCCTCCCCTCTCTACCCCCCACTACATCCTCTCCCCTCTTCCTTGCTTCTTCCGACACCGCCTCCCACCACCCTTCACTAACCTTCCTTCGCAGGTCCTCGCTCTTGGTTTTCTCCTCGTAATCCTCTCCTGCGCACTCTTCAAACAATACCTGCCCCTACTCGTCGTAGCAACCTTCATTCTCGCCCCTCTACCAAATTGGATCGCCGGACGATGCGCGAATCCAGATGATTTCTCTCTCGAAGGGGGAAGTAATGCTGTGGTTGATTTTGGAAGGTTCGTTACTGGTGGGTTGTGTGTTATGGGTGTTGGTGAGTTTTTGATGTTTCTTTTCTCTCTTTTCATAGTTCCTATTCTGGGAATTGAGGGTTTGGATGCTGAAAATGATGTGGGTGATGGGATGGGGGATAGAAGGGAGTGGAGAGGTTCGAGAAGGGGGGACATGATGAGGATATTTAATTCAGGACTTGGATGAAGAAGGTAAATGCTAATAACACCGAAAACAGCACTTCCAGCCGTCCTAACGCATTCACAAATAATCACCGTTCCGGCAATGATCATGTCTATTATTGGCGGAGTACTTATCTACGGCACGATAATTAGTTTTGGCATGTTCTTTCAGGAGGAGCAGGAATTTTAGGATCTCTTAATTCCCATTTCGTGAGAGATTAGAGGGGAGAACATTTAGAGGAGGCCGGGGGGAGGGGCGTGAGAATAGGGGGAACAGGGGATATGGGTTGAGGGAGCAAAGGCGGGAGATGAGGAAATGGGTTATTGGGTAGGGGAGAAGGAGGTCATTATTCCGGTGAATGAATTAATGAATGCAATTGTACAGTATAACCATATACAGCAAGTGAGCAAGGCGGCAAACAGCTCAGGAATTTCATATCAACTGGTCGTTTTTGTTCCATTTCAGGAAAACCCCCGATATCATATTTTCATTCGTAATCTGTTATTTTATATCCGTGGAATTCAATTACGTTTTGCAGTGCAGTAGTATGCTTTAGTACTGTATGGAGAATAGGGCAATACATCGAAATCAGCTAGCTAGCTAATAAATATGATTCCAAATTTATACCTACTCTAAAATAAAAAGAGTTAAGCCCCAAATAAACAACAATAGCTCGATCAAATCATTCACCACTCTTATGAAATGATAACCTACCTACCTCCTTTACAAAGATGGGATGACGCGACTATCTATGGCATGAGTGAGTTAGTTAAATCGAAGTCCGTATGAAAGAGAGGTAGGTAAATAAATAGGTAAATGCCTCGAAGGGATATATTATTACATAAATATATCGTCTTCCATCGTCTTACGAATATTGTTAAGTATTGTCTAGATCTGCATTACCTAGTATTAGAATTCTCCCTTCCTTAAATATTTGCGATTTCTTGTTCTCAAAAATGACAAGACCATGGTTTTCCCCATCTATCTATTTCTAGGGTATTGATAGGTATACAAAACTCTAATTTGTATACTGGAAAGCTATCTCTTTTTCTTTGTCAGGTGTGAAATACACACCTACTTCATTTCCTCTTCGTCGCACCACTTTTCTTCTCACTTCCCGATGTCTTTCCCATGACTTCACCCACCCTAACACTTGTATCCTTCTCATCAATGACTTTTTTCTCCCCCTCCCCTTTCTTATTAGCCGCAGCTTCATCCTCATCACCTCCCTGACCAAATTCATTGACTCTCGTATAATCAACCTTATACCTCCAACTCTGATATAAATACACGAAGAAAATAACGTCATCCCTCAACGTTGCTAACCTATGCAACGTCGGCATCTTAATCGTAAATGCAAACAAATCATCAATAAACGTATTTAAAAATTTATACGTCATTGCTTTGGCAGGCATATGAGCGACTGATTTGAGGCGATAATTGATGTAGAGGGATGGAACCATCATGAGAAATCCGTAAGCGTACACGGAACCCACAAGAGTGGTGATTACGAAGGAATACCAGGATTTATGCGTTTCATAGGTGAGGGAGTAGCCGGCGTAGGCAAGGAGGAGGGGGATAGCTATTATGTAGAGCTGAGGGTGTCTTAGTTTCTTAATTTGAGTGGGGAATAGGGGAAGGGGAACATACGTATTTGAAAGCAACGGCGTCGTACTCCTTGGTTTTTTCTTCGGTTTCCGAAAGCACGTGTTTATCCTCGAAAGCGATTCGATAAGGGATGATGGAGTCAGGGGAAGGTCGGATCCGAACATTTACCACGGTGGTGATCTTCCAGAACTCGATGAGGATTCCCATTCCTTGACTGAAGAGGATCATCCAACTGGTATTTTCGTTGTTGTCGAGTAAATAGAGGAAAATAACAGCTTGCATGAAAACATTTCCGAGGATGGAACGGACGGAAATTCCGACGTTGGTTTTCTTGTTGCGGTAATGGCTGATATCGGATTTGAAAGCTAGCATTTCAAAAATCATATGGAAGACACTGACGATTGCGGTGGTGGCGAGGAGATAGATGTTTGTGTCTAGTAGGATTTCTTTCACCATCTCGAATTCGCTGCCGTCTCCGCCGCCTGGAACAGATCCTCCTTGAGCAGCGGTTCTGGCAGTTTGCTTGGCTCCTTCGTCTAGACTTGCCATCATGGAGAATTTCCAGTTGGAGAAGTTGTTGAGATCGATGTGGAGAGGTAGTCTTTTGACGGTGGAATTCAGGGCTGTCATGTGACTCTTGAGTTGCCAGAAGGTGTTGATGTAAAGGACTGGATAGTACCATGCATTCTGTCCGGTGGCATCTCTGGCTCCTGTTGGCTCCACATGAACGTATTGACGAACCGCTGGGTGCAAAGTTGGGTAATGCATAACTCCGGTGTCTGGAATGAAAGCCATAGTGAAGTTTGGATGGTAATGAGACTTGATGACTGGTCCTGTTGGGATTTCTTCCTCGGGCTTTACTATATTAGCTTACTATCTTGTGTATGAAAATATATCAGCATACCTCGTCAGTCTCACCTGCAGCAGCAAGAAGATTCTTAGTTTTCTTGACCTTCTTCTGCGCAATATACTGCGTCAAAGCATGTCTGAAATAGAATGCCCTAGATATATCATATCCGTCTGCACCCGGGTCCAATTTACTACCACTCAAGCCAATATAAAAATGTCCCCACAGCGTCCCATTGTTCTGCACCTCCTTCGGCACCTCAAAACTTGTATCAATCACCCTCTTCTCACTGTAATTTCCAAACAAAAAGTTCGATTCATGAACCACTACCCTCTCTTTCGGAACGCTGGATAAAGATTCGGCAGCAAAAGACGGGGAAATGACGACTGTGAGATCAAGCGGGTTATTGAGAGGCCACATAGGAGCGATTCGCTGTGGCATGGGATTGTAGATTGCGCCTTCAGTAAGGGAGTCCGGACGAGCGTGAAAAGGTGGGATTTCTGCGGTGTTTGCTGGAACAGAGACAACAGCTCCTGAAGCATCAGTAGTTGTCACGGCTGCAGGTTTATTCTTTCCCATGATTTGGCCCATTAAAAATTGCATGCCGATGAAGATCGCGATTCCTTGAACGGCAGATTTGATCATAGGCTGAGTTTGTTAGTGGTGGTCGTACGGAGTTTCGAGGAAAATCTTACGCTCATTCCGCCTTCTTGTGCTTGCGCACCTGCTGGGCGAGCAGTTTGAGGAGGCATAATGATAGGATATCTTATGCCTTCTTGGGGAAAATCTTGGGTGAGTGAAGAAGAGGTGGCTCTTGTGGGAGGACAAACGTCGAGGAGAAATTACGAAATTCTCGGGAATCGGAGAAACAAAGACACCGAATCACAACCTCAACGATGATCACGAGCTTAAATAAATGTATAAAGATCAAACGTCTTATATAAATGTACTCAAATCCCTTCGCTATTGATTTTTTACGATTGATCCCCCAAATACTACTTGCTCATAGTAAAGTATCATCACCAAAGGAGAATATCTCTATGCTAGGTTCTAGCTAATAGAAGCCGAGGACTTGGAACGTGCAAAACCGGCTCAGGTACAAATGTATCAAATGCGTCTTCCTTAGTAATCCGCCAAAATGAGCACCAAGCCGGAAACACACCGCAAATTCCAAAACTGGAGATATAAAATCCTCTCCCCAAGAAGTAAAAAAGTTCGCAGACTGCACTTAGAGCTACTACATCATCCCACCCCTATGAAACCGTAGTGTATCGAAGGTTGGGGTGCAATGGCGAAATGCCTTTGGAAGTAGGATATATTTAGATTGGATGGCGCAAATCTCTCAAGGCTATTATAGGCATTGTAGGGCTGAATCGTATGCACAGAATGAGCAGCACAGCTTTATTCTTTATCGAACAACCATGCGGTTAGAACTAAACCTAGCCTCACCTATGCTTGCAGCAATGGTAACAGACCTGCTCTGGCAATATCCTTACGCTTTCTACAAGTATCATAGAAAAAAGAAGTTATAATGTTGTAGCCTTAGCAGGCTAAAAAAAGTGTGCCTTTGCAGGTTCAGAGCATAAGCCGTACCTAGTCGGTGTACGCCCATAATCATGGAGAGACGAGGGGATGTGGGAAGCCAGATAATGCAAATCCCGGGGTATTGTCATCTCTACGAGAGGGACAGAATCACTGAGCAGATCATATGTTGTCCAGCTTCGACGCAACGCTACGAGATAGTAGTCTTCTTTCCTTAGCCTCTTGCTCTTTTAACCCCCTCGCCAGCTGCTGTTACACTACTTTCTTCTCCTTCTTTATCTTCTTTAATGCATTCTTAGCACGTCTAAGATTTTTGTCTTTAGCAAACGTCAATGCTCATCCAGTAGCCAAGTCCTCTATATAGAACCACAGAAGTCCAATGACCATTATGAACTTAACAAGTAATCATAAATCATACTTAACTACTCCTAATTTCTAGAGCCCAAGAGAACTTGAAATCGATAAAGGCGATCTGCTTTTGTATGCGCATATAAACATAAACAGAATCCAAGTAAGCAAGCATTGGTTCGAAAATCAACGGTCGATCCTCCCGCAGAAGCTTTGCTCTTGCTTCTCTTTCCTTCTGGTAGCTCTCCAGCATGCATCCTTGGTAGCTCTTCTGATGCCTCCCAAAACTCCCAAAGCGTCAACTCTCACAGTCGCTCCCCAGTATCCCTGCGACCCCCTTGTATCACTCCGAGCTCACCCGCTCCATACCCTATACTCCCCCCAGGAACGTCATGTGTAATAGCCTGAAACATGGCGGCCGAAGCCAAAAGAAGAGGAAGGTATAGAACTGTTGAAAGAGTGTGCAGTGAGAATTTTGACTTGTAGTGCGGGGTGATGTCAAATGAGTATCTCACATGATTTCCTCTTCAGGCTGGATAATATGATCACTCAACTCTAATCAATGCCTACTGTATCTCATACCTCTTACGGTTTTGCATTTGACAAGTACAATGAGGGCAAAGCAATTCTCCAATATATCGTCGTTTGATAGGATGGAGGGTATAACAGAAGTTGGGATAAACAGAAACCTGCGTAGGTTAAGGGCAACAACAATTCCTCATAAGGCTAAGGGGAACCGACAATAAACGCGCCTCCTGAGCGACTATGGGACAAGTTGGACCTGGTCTAGATCGGCAAAGTTCGTGGTTTCATCGCGCTATATATTAGCTAAGCGAAACGTATTAAATATTTATATGTTTTTGATTTCTTCTTTTGAGATTGAATGGCGCCACACGGGGCCAAATACTTAGCAATCCATAAACACTTCCCAAACAGTGGAAATAACAAGTTTTAACTTCTCTCTCATCCCTAGCTTCTAATTGGAGGCGGAGGATCGCAAGGAGATGTGATGACACCCCTGGATGGAATTGCCTATCTCCAGGACATCCCCTATTTTTCCTATTGTTGGTTGAGCTGCGGAAGATGACCGCTTACTGCGGAACTCCTTGGCAACTATGGTGGTTACAGTATAAATCTCACTCCGAAAGGAGAACCCTCTTTGATGCAAACGAAACAAATCCTTTGTCGTTAAAGCCATTGCGAAACTCCGAATCCTCCGTATATTTTGAAGGCTTACAATCAAGTCACACACCAGACACAATTGTTTCGTCACTATCACTCCTCCATCCCCCTTCATCAACTGGTTGGATGTTTCCGTGGAACGTGACAAGGGCTTGTTGATCCCTCGTGGGATTTGCGTATAAACCAGTAAGACCAAAGTGCCGGCAATAGGGGCTCCATGCATTTCACTTGTTTAATTGCTCAATCACCCCCAAAAAGACGGGGGAAGGAGATATATGTTTTCATTATACCCTTATATATCGAACGATAAGCATCACTCGCTGTACGACAGTAACACTCATCACTTGTGAAGGCCAGCTTCCTCTACATTATCACGCCTAAACCATCGGCACAGTTTCTGTTGATAGGTTGAACCAAGCTGGTGGTTCGCATTAAGCGCCCAGCGGCGCACCCAACTCCTGGGCCCCCTTGAACATGATTTTCTTTTTTGAAACAGGAACCTTGAATCCCTCCTCATTCATGACCAGCTTATCTACCTCCGACTTCCTCCACTTTTACATGGGCAGGATGTCCAAAAATATATACCAGTTCCAAGATATCAAAGTCCAGACTTCAGACTTCGGACTTCAAACTTTAGGAATTTTTGTATCCCCAAGTCTTTCTTGCACCTCCTATCCACCCAAATACCCATAACGTTGCTTTCCATTCATCATGCCGACTTCAGTATTTCCACCACGCTCATCACCCCTAAGATTTCGCTCGGATGAAGCTGAAAAAGATGATTCCACAATCTCCAACCCTTTGAGTCCCCGGCTAGTGCCCAACGGGAACCCCAGCCCTAGAAGAGGTGCCCCGCACGTGGTGCCAATTCCACGACCGATGCGATTTTCCACCGCCATGAAGAGTCCTACAATGAAAACCCCGAAAGGACTGCTCAGTCCTGGAATGTTGAGTCCGAATCCCCCAATGAGTCCCGGCATGATGAGTCCAAATGCGATGTTGAGTCCGCCTCCAATGCAAAGTCCATATTGGGCTCCAAGTTTACCCTGGTTACTGGATCAGCAGAAACCGTTGAGACCAACGTCCAGAGCTGGCTCCGTACGCTCAAACGCAAGTATTGTGAGTGCGCATGTTCGACCTGGCGCATGTGAGAGTGTGAGATCGATTAGCTTGGGCGCACTATCGATCGATTCGGAAAATACTCGACAACTACAACGGGTGGACTTTCAGTCCACCAAGGAACATCACAGTTTCCGAATCGGAGATTCGAGATATGTCGCTTTTGAGGACGGCGGGGTAAGTCTCGATTCCATTCTTTGTGAAATAATCATTGACGGTGTTTAGGAAACTTTGACTCGAGATGGTTTTGATACCGCACTCGTGACACTCATTCCAGTTTCCAAATACTTTCTCATTACGAGATCATGGCTCCGGGAGAAACTCAGTCGCTTCCTTGACACCGATGATATTTTCCGCATTGAGTTTCTACAGGGAATCATCTTCTACGGTGCCTCGAAAGAGGATGCAATTATCGAGACTAGCGCTGTCGAGTTTCTCGAAGACCTAGGCAACCAGTGGATGGAATGGGATGATGTGTCACATCTTCCATCTATCGTTCCAGGTCCTTACATTTCATTCCAAGGCAGCTTGTTGAAGGTTTTGAGACTGTATGACGATACAAGCAAAACTTTTATTGCTACCTTGAGACCGCAAGCTCACGAGTAAGTCATCTCCCACGGAAGATTGAGACATTGAACTGACAAGCTAAGAAAATTCGAAACCCTGGAAGTATCTGGAAGCACGTATGACACCTCCAGCGTAGCCATTCCCTCTCGCCTCCAGTTCCCCACCAGCAAAAGGCGACCCATAAATGGCTGGCGTATAGCCGTCAAAGACTGTTTCCAAATCGCCGGACTCAAAATGACTCTCGGAAACAAAGCTTACTGCGATTACTATCCTGCAGCTACGAAGACCGCAGCTTGCGTTGAACGACTTGTTGAAGCTGGAGCTGTGATTGTTGGCACGACGAAATTGAGCTCTTTTGTAGCAGCTGAGGAGCCTACTCAAAGTACTGATTATCAGACTGCTTGGAACCCCAGAGCAGACGGGTATCAGAGTCCTGCGGGGAGTAGCAGTGGGAGCGGAGCCGCTGTGGCGAGTTATGAATGGCTGGATATTGCTATTGGATCTGACAGTATGTATATCCCTTCGTAATTATAATAATAACGGACTAACAATGTTACAGCCAGCGGAAGCACTCGACGACCAGGACATTGGAATGGATGCTTTGCATTGCGACCAACATGGGGTCTTCTACCGAATGAAGGGTTCGCATCAGTATTCTCGTACGTGAAATCCTTTCTTCCTTAAAGCCCATGTAACTAATAACAAATAGACCCTTCGATACTCCCACATTCCTCGCCCGAGATCTCGTGAAGGCCAGAATATTTGCAGAAGCATGGTACGGAAAGGATCTTCCAAGTACACCTCCCAAGGTAAGATTACATTTAAGTCCTCCAACCCTTTATTCTCATTCTCTAACAGCCCCATCAGTTCCCGACCTCAATCGTCTACCCCACCGACTACCTTCCCGTCAAAAATCCACACCAACAAAAAATCATCGACTCCTTCCTCAGCGATCTCGAGTCTGTTCTCGGCATTAAACACACCAAACTCTCTTTCAGCGAAGTATGGGATGCCAATCCACCTGCTGAAGCTCAAGGCTTGTCGCTTGAGGAGTTCATGAAAGATATTACAAAGAATACTTATTGGTATGATGATTTCCACGCCCACGACTCGTTCAGGAAGGGATACAGAGAACTCTACAAGAGAAACCCTTATGTTGGCCCTGCGATCCGCAATCGATGGTTTGTTCCCCTCCCTCCCCCTATTACACAAGTACCCGAGTACTAACCGAAATCTCTCCTCAGGGAGCACGCCTCCAAAATCTCCAAAGCCACGCGCGACGAAGGCGTTGCCCGTCTCTCCGTCTACAAATCCTGGTTCCTCACTCACATCCTGCACTCCCCGACTGCAAACACTTTAGTCATCCTCCCCATCGAAGATCTCTCCCCCCGGTATCGTGACGAGCCGCCTCTAAGCGATAACCCTCAAATTCCACCCACACCGACAAAAGGCACCGGCGTGCTTCTCGAATCCCCCGCTTCGGGTGCTCCCGAATTAACGATTCCCATTGGGCAGGTGCCGTATATGAGTAAAGTGACTGGGAATAAGGAGTATCTGCCTTGTGCGGCTAGTCTTTTGGCTGCGCCGGGAAGCGATTTGTTGTTGTTGGATTTGGCGAGGGATGTGCTTGAGAAGAAGGGGAGGAGGACGAGGGTCGAAGTGGGGAAGTGGGTTTTTGGTGGGCCGCCGGAGGAGGAGGAGGAGGAGGAGGAGGAAAGTGGAAGTGGAAGTGGGAGTGGGAGTGGGAGTGAAAGCGAAAGTGAAAGTGAAATAGACAAAACTATTCCGGGGGAGACTACTGAGGAGGAAGAGCAAACTGAAGAGGAAGAAGAGGAGAAGAGTGGAGACGACGAAGAGGGGCAAGGTGAAGAAGTCGAGATTAAATTGGGTGGGAATTTGAGGATAAATATGGATGTGAAGGAATAAGAAGAAGAAGCAATGAAATACTGCTTTTACCTAAGTTATGGGTTCTGGTGTTTATCCGGATTATGTATAACTGGGAGGGGGAGGGGGGAGGGGGGATTTCCCCTTGGATATAGATGGTGCTTTCCTGGGAATTTGGAGATATATATATATATTATATATACATAAGGTATCAGATTTAATATCGTTAAGGTGAACTAGGCTCAGGGACAGAGATCAAACATCTTTATTAGGAAGCTTTCTTCTTAAAATATGGTTATATTTCTATTTCCACTAGACTATTCCATAAAACTCGTTATTTTCATTCTCCAAGCTATCCTTTTAGTTCATTGAGAAACTTTTGCAATTTTACTTGTGTGGGTGAAGAGATTACTCCATCGCCTAATTTTTCAAACCTAGAACGCCCCTATAAAACCAATGATTCCCAGATCAAATCACTCAGGTAAGTTTAGTACTTTCGCGCACTTCATAGGCCGGGATAAGATCAGTTGGATGGGTTTTTTGGAACTGTCCCTCCCCTCCCTGATCTCCCCAAGAGCTACTGAATGGCCAAGGTAATTTTGCTATGCGCCTTCAGTTTCTGCCAAGCGGAAACGAGCTACACAACCTAGGTCGTGGGATAAATAATGCGAGGAAGCTTAAAGTTATTAGCTATAGTTTCTTTTTTGTAGGGGTATAGTGTGATTTGTTGCTGATTTATATATAATATTTAAGGATAAAGATGCCTATAAATAAAAGACACTTCAACTCATTTACCCATCTACTCAAAAAGAGCTAAAAGCTTAACAGTAGAAGCATATTTTCAATTAATTAACAATAGCGAGAAAAGAAGCAATAAAACCCAAAAATATGTAAGTTAACTTTCCCTCTTCAAACTCCATCTACACCTATTCTTCTCTTCAAAGGAATGATTCCCTTCCATCTTATCATTTCCAATCGCATCCCAATCCCAATCCCTATGATACAGATTACAAGTTGTTGCTTTCATCCCCTCCCCAATTATAATAATACAAACACTTTCTCCATAATCGTATCAAACCATCTCAGTCACCCTACCCACTCTTCTCCCCCATAACATCAATATACCCCCTGCCCTTCTTTGCCCTCTTCGCCGTTCCTTTCCTACCCGCCCCCGTCGCCGGACCCAACAAATCATCAATAGAGCTCGCATTACTCATTCCCGTGCCAGGTCTACTAGACGGTCCAGACTGAGGCGCATTAAAAGAGCCATTCGATTGCGACCTACTCATCGTCGAAGGCGGAGCTACCAATCCGCTAGCATCACTTATCTGTCCATCTGTTTGAGCAAGTGGACTGCTTGCGCGATCAGAAGACGACGAGAAAGTCCGTTGTGGGGGGCCCGCCGCAGCCGCACTAACACTCCTCGGCATACTGAGTCCTCTGCTAGGCGGACCACCAGGCGGACCGCTTTGTGGACGAGAAGGACCTTTGGGAGGTGGAGGGGTAGCTGATGGCGTGGGAGTGTTTTCAGCACTTGCTTTTTTGTTTACCCACCGTTTGAGATCCGGGTCGTATACAAAACTGCTTGCTTCGCCAAGTTTGGCTTTAATAGGTTTGTTGGGTTGGGAGGTATCTTGAGCAGCTTCTTTCTTCCCGCCTCCGAACCAGCCACCAAGACCCCAGCCTTTCTTGGCTGGTGCTGCAAGGGCGTCTTTCTTGGCTGTGATGATGTTAGCGTGATTAATGGGTGGTGAATCAAAGGACTTACCATCTGCTTCCGCGGCTTTCCGGAAGGCCTCATCGGCTTCCCGATCTTTTTCAGCCTTAGTTTTCTCGCGGTTCGCCGGTGTTTGATTCAGAGCTGGAATTTCGTCCTCATCATCATCCATGAAGCTTTTCTTTTTAGGTCTAGTCTCAATTGGCGAGTCTAATTCGTCATTGATAGGGCCTGGCTCATATGGTATGTAGCCATTGGTAGGAGGCTCGTATCCATTGCTAGTTGGTGGTGTATAAGCAGACTCCGGACTTTGATACAAAGGCTCGGGTCCACCAAATGAACTGGTAGGTTGGCCATCGAAGTTGTCTAGTGGTTGCGGCGACTCATGCAACGGTGCAGGGTCAGAAGGAATAGAGGCTTGGGGTGCGTACGGAGATGAGTTGTCACCATAGGGAGAATTGGTTCCCCCATAAGAACTATATGATAGCTGAGCTTGGTAAAGTGAGTTGGTTTGTGGCGGATAACTGGGAGTTTGGTTGGAAAGCTGTGAACTTGGCCGATAATCCGACATTTGTCGGTCGTTTGGCTTTCGATACTCACTCGATCTCCTTTCTTCAGGTGAACTTTGAGGTTGGGAGCCGTATGGCGAAACTATCTGTGGTTCATAAGATGTACCGGGAGGTGTATATGTCCCTCCAGGTGCGTATCGAGAAGATGCAATTGTGGAAAGGGGTCCGTTGATCCCTGGAGCTCCATTGTAAGACCCGTAGATATCGGCGTTGGAAGGTGAACGGCTGATGGTAGGAGTTCCTCCCGCAATTCTTGCAAATGGTCCGACTTCAGTAGTGCTTCCAGAGGACGATCCAGCCTTGGCATCCTTTTCTTCGCCAGCAACAAACTTATTGAAAGTATCCCAGACAGAGCTAGAAACTTTGTCAATGCTAGGCTTAGAGATCCAGGAAGAGTTCTCGTCTTTGGGTGACTGCTTGAGCCTTTTGCTGAGATCATCAAGAGATGAGACAAGGAATGTATGATGATACGGTGAGCGTCTTGTTTGAGAAGTAATTGAAGTAGCAATTGTTTCGCAGTATTGCAAAGCCTTGTCGCGATGACCATATTCTGTCAAAACCGTAGCATGCTGTAGTTTATAGATTGCAAGATGAGGAGCAAACACAGGGACGTTTGATATTGTTGATAACGATAGCCCATATTCGTAGACTTCACTGAGAAGAACAGGCTCCAATTCTCGATCGAAATCTTGAGGCTGTCTCAGGTGATCGGAGCCAAGCAGGACCATGTTTGCCAATGGGTCATCAATTCCACTAAAATAGGAAGTACCTCTGGCAAACAGGAAACAAATATGCGCCGCCTCAGCTCTACCGTATCCTGAAAGTAGTTTGCCTAGAGCAGTAAGAGCCTGACTATCATCGGCACTCCTGTTGCTAAGAACAAGTCCAAGCGTCTCGCGCCATCTGTCCAATCCATCAAGAGCATCTTTGGAGGCACCTGACGCATTAGACGTACTGACCATTTGGAAGCCGGCCCGAGCGGACGGTGGAACGAGTTCATCGATACTCTCTTCAAAATTACCAGCAAAGATTTCATACAAGACAGCCAGAGATTCCGTATTGTCGCCGATGTTCTTGACTTCCTTCTGCACGAACTCCTGAGCGACTTGCTTGTAAAGCTCTTTTGATAGAGTATTAGCTATTAACATCGCATGTGCCCACAGCCGTTTATCAACAGCCTCCCACACGGCTTTCTCCCGCTCACCTCTGAGTAGATGTTTCCGTAGTTGGTCAACCGCGGCGGGATCAACTGGATCAGCGCGAGTGACTGACGCCGCTGATTGAGAAATCCCACTGAGATCAGCTCCTGTAGCATAGAGAGGCGTATTATGCGAGACTTCATCATCTAAGCTAGGAGAAAGAACGGCTCGAACAGCCTTGTCGACTACTGGGTTGGCTTCCAAAACACCATCATTTTCAATGAAGACGCGTAGAATTTTCCACAATAGCAATCGCTCTTCTATTCGTTTATCTTCGTGAGACAGGACTGCGACGGTTCTCAGATACGATGCACTCTGTTCCAACATTTCAATTCCAGAAGATAACCATGCAACGACTTCCTTCTTCTTTGCCTTGCCTTTTAAAGGTCCAGGGAAGCTAGTAATCCGTTGTCCAAGAGGATCGATTTCCTTGATATTCCGGATCTTGACCTCCCCAGGACTACGTACGATCATCGGTGTGATTTGATTCATGCCATACCGTGGAACATCTTTTGGAAAAGAAGTGACCATAGTACCGCCAACTCCCCAAGCAAACACGGGAGATCCTTTCCATCTTTGCAGTGGATCGTTTTCTCGCCCATCTACTGGGGTGATGTAATTGAGATTTTGGGACAAACCTCTGGGTCTCTCACTTGGCGTTGGCATGGAGGCATATGAGTAGGTAGTGGTTCGCGGAGAAGAGGCCTGCACGGATGAAGGTCGTTGATACGGGTCCAATGCACCCATTTCTAGTCTTGGTCCGGCAAATGCAGATCTGGGAGATTGTGTTTGAGCTCTTGGAGGAGGAACAAAAGGCTGAGGGGGAATTGGGGCGGCATTATTTTGCTGTGGAACATAGCTTGAACTAGCTCTTTTTGACGGAGATCTTACCGCCGCACCGAGTCCCTGGCTTGGAGGTGGTGTCTGAGATATCGACCTTGGGTTTGGCTGGGAACGTGGAAGCGATTGAGTTGAATATTGTGGGGCCTGTGGTCTGGGCGGCTGGTCGTAGACCGCACTAGAGGGAGGGGAGAGGCCTTCGTTCTCATCCACCTCCCTAGTCGGCGGAAGAGGATGTGCTCTCAAACTTGGTTCATACCCCGAAGAACTACTACGACGATCGAATGTTGGGTGGTCTGCATGGGAAGCGTGTGATCGATGATCCTGGGGTTTCTCAACAAAATGCGCTAACGGACTTGATGTCCGTGGCATATGAGTGAGATTGACCTGGGATTGATGTGCAGGTGGGGGTGCATATGCTGGCATATGTGGGCGGATTTGGGTAGGTGGTGGTGCAGGGGAGTATCGATTTTGGGCAACGGGAGGTGCGCTATGAGCGTGATTTAAAGGCAGTGGTGCAGGAGAATAGCGGGAAGTGATGGCTGGAACAGGAGCTTGGCCTGTTGGAAGAGCTGCATAAGGACTCACGCGCTCTGGAGCGACTAAACCTTGGGGGTGGATGGGTGCCTGGATCGGTGGCTGGTGAGGTGATGGTTGATGGTCAGGTAGCGCAGAATAGGGAGAATAGCCTCTAGCTGATTGTGGTGGATGATTCAGTGGTGGTGGTTGAAAGGTTGAGGGGGAACTCGGACCTGTTGAATGCCTCACCGCTGGCTTTGGTTTGGCCACAATAGGTAAGTCTTCAAAAAAACCATGTGCCAGAGCGGATTTCGGTTTCTGAGAAGGTGGTCCAGACTGAGGATCATTAGGCGTGGGTTGTTGAAGCTGACTAGCCTGATATGAGTGGCTGCTGGTCGGCGGTGATAAACTCGCAGTAGAACCTCGTGATGGTGGAGGAAGACTGTGTATACTACTACTTCTTGGCGGGGCATTGTTCGTTGGAGCGGACGTATTATACCCTCGAGCCATTTGTCCAGTACTAACCCTCTTGCGAGGTTTGACTTCCATTGGTAGATCATAAGGGGACGAATATCCCCCTTTTGTTTTGTTAGCAAAACTTTGGGCCTTTGGTAGTTCTGGCTGCAGAGGTTGCTGCTGCTGCTGCTGAAATGGGTAATTCGTGGAAGGATTCACTGTGTACGATGCTTGTGTAGGATTGGAGAAGTCTGTAAGGAGAGGCGGAACTGAAGCGTAAGAATTTGCAGGCTGTAGGGGAGTCGTCGTTGTCATTGCGCTAGAGGGAAGATAACGATTGCTACTACTGCTGGGTCGTTCAGAAACTCCACGACTGAGGGTGTCAAATCCAACCACGTGACCGTTAGGGGTTCTGACAGGGGTTTGAATAGGAGAACCAAAAGGCTGTGACATTGAAGCTTGCTGTTGGTCTTCGGTGTCTTCCAAGAATCCCTCGTCATCACTTCCGAAGAAGGACGCGGGGTCAACTGGCTTGCTTTCAGCCTCATCATCATCCAGCAGCAGCTCATCCTCATCGTCCAATAATTCATCCCTAGCTAATGCAGCTTGCCACTTTGCTGCAAGGTCATCCTCACTTGGACCCGTCTGTAACGCAACTTTATCTTCTGATTGCTTAATGACCGGCGTAGGATCCCCAAGAGCTGCCGACAGAACCGTATTTGTTGATAGCCCTGTTCCACCATCAGCCGTCCCTTCAGAAGAGCTCTGTTTGCTGGCTGTATCGGAGGTGCCATTATGCGTCTGTTCGTGTGGCTGGAAATGTAAAGAATCCATCACTTGCACAGTCGATTTCCTTCTGAGGGCTGGAGGCGAAGGCTCCTCTTCTCTGACTGGTTTGATGACTTGCGAGAAAAAGTCCTCATCCTCATCATCCTCAAAAGTGGTACCGACTGGCTCTTGTCCTGCGCTGGGTTCCCCAGATTGTACCAGGGGAAGTCCTTCTTCATACCGAGCTTGTGACTCTTGGTCTCCCTCTACATCTCCACTATATGCATGCATATAATCACTCGAGTTTATGTGATCTTCCTCGAGGTTCCGCAAATGGGTTACTTCTACAGCGCCATCTTGTGCTGCTATATTCTGCGCAAAAAAATCTACTTCCCCATCATTTCCATCATCGGAGAACATATCGTGGGGAGTCTGCTCGACCTCATTCATTATATCTCCTATTTGGCTGTGCGCTATTGAGGAATCAAAAAGTTTATCTTGCGGATTGTGGCTTGCTGGCACTGGAGGGAAAGAATTCGTTCGATCGGACTTAGGCATTGCTTTGAAGGGGTCTGTATCTGTTCGGTGGAGGCTCCATTCCGGATCGACTTCGTCATCCTCGCCCCAATTTACTTCCTCCGATACTGTCCGGGTAAACGAGTTCGTGCTGAAATGCTTGCGTTCGTTGGTAGGACCTTCCGAAGGGAAATCAGCTTTCTCGTCGTTGATCGTATCATGATTCAAAAAGGCATTATGCGCTGGACTTTCATCCATTTCCACTCCTCCGGGGGATGCTAACGAAGTCTCGAGTGCTGTACGCAGGATTTCTATTTCGGAATGCTCGGTGTCATGTTTAGGCGTTTCTTCCCTCGCATTCAATATATCCTCATCGTTTTTTGGAGCGCCATGATCAGATGCATATAATTCCTCCACTTCTGCAGCTTCTGCGTGATATAATGAATCGAGTTCGGGTTTGGCTGGAGGTATTGTACTCGATGGGGGGTTTGAATTGGCTGTTATTATGTCTGCTGCGCAATTTGGCATGAATGCTGGATGCCAGTACGCATTTGGTGACTCGGATGGCATCGCGGTCGTCCGGGATGGGTGAAAGAGAAAAGAGAACTGGATGCTTTGGATGGGTTGTCAGTAAAACGGCAAACTGGCCATTGCTATCATGCCTGTCTTGTCTATGCACGAGCGTTGCCGACAGGACGGGGACGGGTTCTGGAACAAAAGAACAAAGACCATTCTTCAAGAGTAGTGGAGATAGGGATCCTCTTACTTATTATACAAATGGATCTCGCTAAAGCATAAATGTCAAATCAAATTAAAAAGGCAATGTGTAGAAGTGAAAGCCATAAGGTACAATGCAACAGTAATCAACAGTTATCACTGGAGTTTTCACAGGAAGTTATTCGGTCTCCTTGGATTGGGGGAAAATCAAAAGGAGGCGCGAGGAGCATTTCCAGCCGTCGGGAGATAAGCGGCTTAGAAACCTGGCCTTAATGCCTTGATGCCTTGATGCCTTATATTGAGGCCTTAATTATGGGGATCCAAGTGGATTTCCATTAGGCTGTTTGTTTCTACAGGCTGCATAAGTTATATAGAGGCTGTACTTTCTTCAGCCTGTATCACACCAACTTACTGTGCGGGTCGCTTGTAAATTCAAGCCGTCGAATCAACGGCTGTTACAACCCTCCAAAGCTCAACGCAGTCGTCCTTCTGTGGCTGAGACAAAGCAAGGCTACAGTGTTCAGTCTTTTACAAGAATAATATCACACTACTAGACTCTATCTAATCTCCCTCCCGTCCCAGATCACAGCACTCACTTGCGAACACAACCCACCGCATCAATGAGGCATGTCTTCGAACTCTGCACATCATCAGCAGAAATCCCCCGACTCTCCTGTGGATGAAGATTCCGATCTTGACCTGGACCTGCAAGAACTCGATCCCATTACTACCACAAATACTGCTACGCCGTCTGCGGGCTCGAGAAAACATCATAAGCCACGGGGGGAACGGAGAGGGGGCCATATACCTCTGAGAAATCTGCGTATGGGCGGCCTGCGAGGATCAGGCAATCGAAATCGAGGATACGGAGATTTGGGGAGGAATAGGGATACGGATAGTGAGGATTTACATGGGCTGCTGAATGACGATGTTGGAGGAAATGGAACAAGTCGAAACTCGGCAGGCAGTGCAGACGACAATGCGCCGCTATTATCGCAGGGCAGCTCTCGACGGAGGACCAGTCTCGATGCTTTTGCCAAACGGGCGACCAACTTAGGATCCCATCTACGACTACCAAGTTTCCTGTCCGGAGCTGCCGGTTCACCAGTTGTACCAGAGGAGGATGATACACAAGAAGAAGAGCATGATCCAGCATCGTCCAGAACCATCTCTGTTGGTGTCGCTCAGTCCTCTCGATTTCCACCAAACGCAATTTCCAATGCAAAATATACCCCCATTAGCTTTTTACCGCGAACCCTATACAATGAATTTTCCTTCTTTTTCAACATGTATTTTTTGCTTGTTGCTTTGTCCCAAGCAATTCCAGCGCTGCGCATTGGATACCTTTCGACGTATATTGTTCCTTTAGTATTTGTTTTATCAATCACATTGGGGAAGGAGGCTTTCGATGACATCCAGAGGAGGAAGAGAGATAATGAAGCAAACTCAGAGGGATATACAGTGTTATGTTTTGATAAGCCAGGATTTGGCGAAATGAATAGATATCATGGCAAGATGAAGTCGAAATCAAAAGGGCTAAAGAAGAAACACTCCTTAGTTGTACCAGATCGATTGTCAGACATACAAGAGGAAGAAGAGAGTGCTGAAAGTCAAGGGAGGAGCCAAGCTCCTTCATCGTCAATTCGCGAAATTGTTCGAAAATCTCGAGACTTGAAGGTTGGAGATGTTTTGAAATTAGGGAAGGATCAACGAGTTCCAGCAGACGTCGTCATTCTAAAGAGTTATTCAAATGAATCTGCTAATGCGGCAAGTCTGGCCGACCCAGCTATCGCCATTTCTTCCCAACCATCTCTGTTAGTGGATCCAATATCGGATCCTCCTATTGATCAATCCGCTGCGACAGCTTCCGAGGCTCATCAATCGACTTCACAGCTGGGAAATTCGCCGTCAGCTGATGCAGGCGGTGTTGGAGAGACTTTCATCCGAACTGATCAACTCGATGGTGAGACTGATTGGAAGTTAAGACTTGGTTCGCCCTTAACGCAATCTCTTGAGACTAGCGAATTTGTGCGTCTCCGAATTCTTGCTAGCAAACCAGACAAGAAGGTCAATGAATTCATCGGAACCATTGAGCTTCTACCAAAGGATGCTACTGGTTACGACCCCCACGTGTCACGGACTGATGCTCCTCAAGATGGGGTATTAGACACAAAGCCTGCGCCATTAACAATTGATAATACAGCATGGGCGAATACTGTGCTTGCCTCCAATGCCACAACTCTGGCGGTCATCGTGTACACAGGTCACCAAACAAGATCAGCCCTCTCGACATCCCCATCTCGCTCCAAAACAGGTCTTTTGGAGTACGAGATCAACTCTCTCACCAAAATTCTTTGCGCCCTTACATTGACATTGTCTATTGTTCTTGTGGGACTCGAAGGGTTTGACCATAGAGAGGGTGGTCGCGAGTGGTATGTGCAAATCATGCGATTCTTGGTTTTGTTTTCGACCATTGTCCCTATCAGCTTGCGTGTCAACCTGGATATGGGGAAGAGTGCCTACTCTTGGTTTATTCAACGAGATCAAGGAATACATGGCGCGGTCGTACGTACGAGTACTATTCCGGAAGAGCTAGGTCGAATCGAGTACCTTCTTAGCGATAAGACTGGAACCCTCACCCAGAATGAAATGGAGATGAAGAAAATTCACGTTGGAACTGTCTCATACGCAAATGAAGCTATGGACGAAGTTGCTTCATACATCAAGCAAGGGTTCTCCGTACCCGCATCGACCGACGGGACATCTATGCTTATTACACCTTCTTCAAACTTCGTCTCTACCACCGTCACTGCAGCAAGGACTCGGCGAGAAATTGGCTCTCGTGTTCGCGATGTTGTCCTCGCCTTAGCACTTTGTCATAACGTTACTCCGACCACCGAAGAAGAAAACGGACAAACTATCACATCCTACCAGGCCTCATCGCCTGATGAGATTGCAATCCTAAAATGGACAGAAGCGGTTGGCCTTCGATTAGCTCATCGAGATCGAAAAAGTATGCTTCTACAATCAGTAGACACGGGTCGACCGGTTGTTCGTGTCCGCATACTTGAAGTTTTCCCATTTACCTCGGAAGGCAAGCGCATGGGTATTGTCGTACAATTCTTGGACGGCTCCGAAACGTCTACCGGCAGCAAAGTTGACGCTGGCGAGATCTGGTTCTACCAGAAAGGAGCTGATACCGTAATGACCTCTATTGTTGCAGCTAATGATTGGCTGGACGAAGAAACTGCCAACATGGCTCGTGAAGGCCTCCGTACTTTGGTGGTTGGACGAAAAAGATTGTCTACCCAGCAATATCAGGAGTTCTCTAGCAATTATAAAGAGGCTGCTGTCTCCATTACTGGCCGAGAAACTGGAATGGCTCGTGTTGTATCACATTACCTTGAACGAGATCTCGAACTTCTTGGCGTCACAGGTGTTGAGGACAAACTGCAAAAGGACGTCAAGCCATCACTTGAGCTCTTACGAAACGCTGGTATTAAGATTTGGATGTTGACAGGAGACAAAGTCGAGACTGCTCGCTGTGTCGCCGTTAGTGCCAAATTGGTAGCCCGAGGACAATACATCCACACAATCACCAAATTGAAGCGCAAAGACAACGCTCAAGACCACATCGATTTCTTGCGTAGCAAGACCGATGCCTGTCTCCTCATCGACGGTGAAAGCCTAGCCTTACTCCTCACCCATTTCCGAACCGAATTCATATCCCTAGCCGTTCTCCTTCCAGCTGTCGTCGCATGCCGCTGCTCCCCTATCCAAAAAGCCGACGTTGCAAAACTCATCCGCTCCCACACTAAAAAACGCGTGTGTTGTATTGGCGATGGTGGCAACGATGTGAGCATGATCCAAGCTGCCGATGTAGGAGTCGGTATCGTTGGGAAAGAAGGTCGACAAGCATCTCTTGCCGCTGATTTCTCCATCGAGCAATTTTGCCATTTGACGAAACTCCTCGTCTGGCATGGACGAAATTCCTACAAACGATCTGCCAAACTTGCACAATTCATTATTCACAGAGGGCTTATTGTTAGTGTATGTCAGACAATGTACAGTATAGCGATTAAATTCGAGCCCGAAGGACTCTACAAAGATTGGCTTCTCGTCGGCTATGCAACAGTCTATACCATGGCACCGGTATTTTCCCTCGTCCTCGACAAAGACGTTGATGAGAACCTCGCGAACCTCTACCCAGAACTGTACAAAGAACTTACTTCCGGCTCTTCACTCTCATACAGAACCTTCTTCGTCTGGGTGTTTGTGAGTATTTATCAAGGGGGAATGATCCAAGGTTTGAGTCAGATCCTTACGGAAGTCGATGGACCAAAAATGGTGGCTGTTTCTTTCACAGTTCTCGTTCTAAATGAGTTATGTATGGTGGCGTTTGAGATCACAACGTGGCATTGGGTTATGGTTGTTTCTCTCGTAGGCACTTTACTGGTGTATCTCGGGAGTATACCGTTCTTGGGGGGTTACTTTGATTTAGATTTCATTATGACTTGGTAAGCTCCTTTCCGTTTTCATGTCACAAGGCTTGAGATGTAGATGAAAGATGGAATATTGGCTAATGAATGGACGCGAATAGGGGTTTCGTATGGCGCGTTGCAGCCATAGGAGCAATTTCTCTCGTACCTCCGTACATAGGGAAATTAATCAGACGCACGATTAAACCGCCTTCGTATAGGAAGGTGCAAGGGATCTAATGTGTTAGTAGGCAGGCTAATGGGTCTATGAAAGTGTGAGGTGTGAGGGGGTGGAGAAATTGGGTGGATGGGGAGGATGAAAGATGTATATTAATATTTTCCGTGGACTTTTTTGTGGCAAGTAGATGGGTAACGGACGGTAAGGCATAGCGAATGGAGTTTTCGGAAGGAATATCTCAGTTTTTTTTTTTAAGTTTTTGAAGAATACTAAAGGACCGTTACTTTGGTCAATTATCAAGGATTCAAATGATAAAGTTAAAGAGTTCTATTCGTTTTTTATATTTTACTTTTAGTATTTTATTTTAGCTGTGGGAGCGAGATAAGTGTCTTTTCTGAAGTAGGGCTTTTTATCTGGAAATTAATTTAAGTGCGTTTTACTCCCTGAAAAATGAATTGAGGATGATTTTGTTATTTTTTATTCAATAATTTCGAGGTTATGGTGTTTGTGTCACTTCTCCTCTCTCACAACCCCCTACTTAGTCTGATTTATCTTCTGATTCCTTAAGCGAGGATGTCATCTTAGGGTGAGAGTTCTATCCCGGGGATATCTTCCTGCGGCGATGGGATGTTCATGGCAGAGTATTTCGCAGGAAATGGAACATTTGTAATTTGTATATATGGCCGTCTGAGAGATTTCTGACGCCTCCCCCTCTGAAGAAACATCATCCTGTTAGTTCTCTTCCCAACCTGTCCTAAAACTACCTATACTGAATGTTTTCGCTAAAGGGGGCTAGCTAATATAAACTACAAAATGATATAATGTGATGTAACTAGCCCTAACAACTATGATATAGACTAGCATGATCTAATGAACCAATTTATCTCTAGTCCAGTTCAGAAAACAATACACCAACTGCCCTATATAATCCCGTCTTGTCTAACACTTGATCTCTTCTTCTCCATACTTCTCTTCGTCTCCAAATTTCAAGATAACACTACTCACTCACTCAATTTCAACAATCCACTCACATGACTGATAACCACGACAACCGCGAGACAGACTCGGTCTACCACGGTAATCCTGCACCCTTGCTTACCCACGCGCACCACATTTAAGCCAACGACCTACTCATTGATTCTAAGTATCTTCCTCATCACCATGTCTTCTTGGGAATCTCTTTCTCAAAAGCTTCAACTAGGATCCTCGATCTACTCGATTCCAGCTTCTCACATTCTCCAACAGCATCCAGGAACTTACTTCCATGACGAGGAAAGCAACCGCACTTTCTTCATCACCAGAAACGTCTACATCCCTGTAGTTTACCCTTCTAAGCCCGAGAATCCCTCCACTACGGTCGTCGCTGTCAATACAAGTGACAATATTCCAGCTATGCAAGAACATCCTCGTCTCCCCATGTTTGAGAATAATAATGACATTCTAGAAGTCTTTCCAGCAGCCGTTCCTTTTAATAGCAGTAAAGAGGCAGAAAAAGATACAGTCAAAGATTATTTCCAAGCCCGCAGCCGCAAGCGACCCTTCCTCGAAGCCAGCCCTCCTGTACTGGGCATTACTCTTCCACACAAGCAAAAGACCGCCCGCAACTGGGTCAGAAAGACTCCGCTTATTGAAGCTTCTCTCCCAAGCAATCGTCCAAGAGCATCAACACCAGAGCAGCCACGATATACCAAATTCGCCTCAGTTCCAATTGCGGCCCCTCGAGCACAGCGCGCGAAGTTGAACCATGCGGTACCCAAGCGATTCGAAGCCGACGCAGCAGCTGCAGCAGTCTCGAATCCACCACGCTCCCTAGTCCACGAGGTCCCAGTCAAATTTGACCATGAGGCCAACAAGGCACTTGCTAATCGAGAGCCTGGAGGCGACTGTCGCCGTGTTGTAAATGCCCCTGGTCAACCAAATCCTTCGCGTCTATTCAATCTACCTGGCGAAGGCCCTTTTAACAATGGACGACCTTGGTCTCCTATTGAATATTATGCTGCTGCTGCTATTCTAGCTGCTGTACCAATCGTTCTACCTCGTCCTCTAAATGTGGTACCCAGTAGGATAGTACAAATTCGACCTTCGACACTACAAAATTTTCTTTTTCCTCCTGCACACACACCTTTGATTGGAGAATATAATGTTGTTGATCACAACTTCCATCGCCAACATTAGCTGTGAGTACCTCCCTTCTCTAATCCACTCTTTCTTTTGTTGCTTTCTAGTGGAGTTGAATGTTCCATCATCTTTGAAATACTCACCTCCACTGCTCCTCCCGCTTCCCAAAAAAAACATTTGATTCTAGACTTTACTTCTCTCTCTCCCTCCCCATCCTCAGATCTCTCTCATCCCGCTTGATCCTTCCACCTTCTCTCCCTTTCCTAACTCTCTCTCTCTGACAAGCATTCATAGCAAATGGATTACCCTCTCACAACATCTTCTGCACATCTGCGCGGCAGTAAGAAGTATTCGCCATAACAGGCACCGCAGCCAAGATTTCCTGTCAATCGGCGACGAGGGCTTCATGTTCCTCTGGATATGCGTTGAGAAGGTGCTATACAGCTATTTGATGTGAGATATCGTTGGTAGATCTCTTTGGAAGAAGGGGGGTGGAGCTTGTAGGACTTCATAATCGACAATGTTACTTTTGACTTACAAGAACCGCTATGCTTGTTCTGATTGCAAATCCCATGTTGTTGCAATAGGGAGAGATCATTGGGATTCTAGCTCGGATTCGGGTTTGATTTCGAGTTCGATTTCGGGCTTGACGTTCTCGGCGAAGAGGTCTTGGTCATACGAATCGGGGATCTGAGAACAGAAAAACGGCTAGAGAAAATTGTCGGGCTGGAAGCTTCCTATTATATAATGTTAGATGAATATATGACTTTGATACGACACTAGAGTGCTTTGATAACGGTGGAAGGAACATGATCAGCGCAATAACGAAATACCTCATAAATCAACCTTCTTCCCTTTAACGTATAATGTATTACCAACATCCAAAACAGCACAGCTACATGATACACAAAACGAGATTCAACGAGTCGCCACACAAGTTGACATAACATGAAAACGTACCTATGTATAATTTGCCTTTCTCCCCCCTCCCACTCCAACCTCTCAAAGGTCTCGTAGCATCGCATATCTCTAAGATACCCTTTCACTCATGCGGTATTGAGAGTAGCTAGTGACATTATAACCCAACGACCCCTTCTGAAAACCCTGGATGTGAAGAAGGAAAGGAGAAGGGAAGAAGCAAATAGAGTACTTGTGCTTTAAGAAAAGAAAAGAATAGAAAAGAAGGTTTTCCTCTATGATGGAGGCTGGATGGCAACTTACAGGACTTCTCTTTGGGATGTGGTTTTTGGAGGTTGAAGTTTTAGGAAATGCAATGGCTTCATTCTCATATGGAGGTATGTGTATGTGCGAGGTGATTTGTGGTTTTTTGATATGCTGTGAGATCTGCTGTGATGTGGTGTGGTGCTAATATTGTCGGATACTAAGGACCTTTAACACTAACTCTTTGCCACAACTCTTTCAACTTTCAATCCTGCCCTTTTTGTACTGTACCTACTGTGGAAAAACCATAAAAGTGGTGGAAATTAGGTGAGAGGCTCACTTTAAGTACAGTACGAGATGGTTACCTACCATAACGCACAAATTGCAATCGATCATATTAATATCTCAGGAATATCATGAGGAGTACCATGCCATGCATAGTGACTAGAGAGCGGATTTTCTATGAATCACATCGTAAACGAATGCAGATTAAGACTCTGTTCTGGATGAGAATCATAGGTGAGCACCCTGATCGAGGAATCTTTAATCGAGCGAACGGAATCTGAGACGCGAGGGAAAGAGCGGAAGTCACCCCTATGACCAGCCATATCGAGTTGATCATATTGATATTGCCTGCTATTATGTGTAAGTTCTTTTATATGAGTGCGTGGGTTATGACCGTTGTCTAGATTCTCTTACTTATTGGCACGTGAGAGTCTATTCAGAACATCCTTTGCTTAAGCTTTTCTCTTTCTCTTTGCTCATAAGAAAAACGCAATATTAAAAAGGCACTTTTCAGAAGTTGGTAGCAATGTTGCTCTTAGTATACCTAGGTCGCTTTTAAATTCTAAGAAAGTAGTAGATGAGGTATGTAGCACCTTAGGCTAGATCTTATGGATTGGAGAAATAATTTATACGCTGTATTCAAAATAGCATCGTATTACAGTAGTAACTGCAGTATTGAATCATTGACAGATATGATCCCAAGCGAAGCCACGAGTGCTGCTACACCACCGCCAGCGGTAGCGCCATTTACTTTCATATTTTCTTTATTAGTAATAAACGCATGGCTTTGCGTCTCTAGCGGTTAAGTGTAGTGACATCCTCCCAGAAGAACTTGTTGCGTAGATGTTTGCGTCTCGCCGTAACAATAGCTGTACTCTTGCCACGCTCCCTGTTCTAGCTGCTGCATAGAGTGCTGTCCGCCCGGATACCTTCTATATCAACTCCACCTTTGTCTAGCAGTATTAAAATTACTGCATCAAAAGAGTGCCTGTACTCTTGGATCCAGATTGGCCTTTCCCTAGACAGAGAAGCTAGACTATAGCCATGTTACCGCAGCTTAGGTTTCCTGTCCAAAAGCCTGCTGGCATTTACTTTCTCAACTAACAATTGTGCCGCAGCAGTATGCCCATACTCAATAGCGTAACTCAAAGGTGTCCTTCCTACGGAATTTCTTGAATCGAGCTTTGCACCATTGTCCAGAAACAATGCCAGCATCTCCTTGTTGCCCCTAAATGCAGCTAGATGTAGAGGCGTCTCTTTCATCTTACTTAACGCTGCAATGTCAGCTCCTTTTTTTAGCATAATGCGCACCACGGCTTCCTGGCCGTACAGCACAGCTTCATGTAGCGCAGTGTACCCACGAGGATTTTTTGCGGACATGTTGGCTCCCTTCTCCAATAGGAATTTAACAACTGATGCATGCCCTTTGATGGCTGCATACATTAGCGCCGTCTGTCCATCGCTGCCTTTAGACTCCAATTCAGATCTCCTTCGACCAACCAAAGGCAGCTTTGATAGATTCGAACGGCTGTCGGAAAGTAATTTCCTGACAAGGGGTAGTATGCCAAGGTATGAAGCAACTTGTAACAGCGTGGAGAATTCGGGTACATGCTCATTGGCGAATCTTGACCCTAGCCAAGCTTCGCGAACCTGAGACTTCTTATGGAAGAATGGGAGATCGAAAAGGTCTTCCGAATGAGCTAGAGATTTTGCATGTTCAGGCCACTCAAGCATAGCGTACACAAATAATGGGAATGCTTTCAAATGTGAACGATCTGAATGCCTCTTCACATTGTATGCCCCATTCGCGAGAGCACCATTTTGTAGATACTCCAAGCATCTCCTCGTAACTTCACGGGTTCCATCTTCTTTTTTAACACGGAACAGTTCTAGCTCGGGATTTGAATCGGGAGATTCACGTAGAAGATAATCCTTGGCTGATTGATGAAAAATATTAACTTCGCCGTCTTTGATTGTCAAGAGATGCCCGCAATAAGATACTTGGTCGTTTATCCCTTCGTCGGAAGTAAACATAGCAGTAGGCTTTAGAACAGGTGCAATCGCAGCGCCTAGCTCCGGCAGTCTCATAGGGCGTACCGCAAGAACAACCCAGAGTAATATCCTCCTAGCAATTTCTCGTTGGTGATCTGGAATCTGTAGTAGCATACGGGCATACAATTCTTCCAAGCCTCTGGGAATCGAATCTAACGCCCTTTCAACCTGGGTAGCTTTATACTTCTTTAGTTCTTGTGCCGCAACGCCAACCCAGAGGAATGTACCTTGGGCGCGCTCTCGGAAAACATTTTCAACATACTCTCGTAACGGCTTGGGATATCGTCTGGATGCAGCCAGCTCGCCAACTTTAACTTCGATAAATCGGTTAATATCGTCGTTGACTTCGGTGTCTGCGTCCGGATCTAATCGAATACAAGGAAAAATTGACAGTATTTCGGGGATGAAATCAGGAAGATCGCGAGTGACAACAATTAGTTTGAGATTGAAGGATGAAGATTCACCTGGATTAGTTGAGAACAGAGTCCTTAAATTTCTCAGGAACACTTCCAACTGAGATTCATCACATTCGTCGAGACCGTCAATGACACAATATATAGAATCGGAGGCGAGATCAGCAATCATAGTCGTGAATAGCCTCCACAATGTTTCAAACGAAGAGCTAGTGAACAGATTCTCTTTCCGAAGTTGAAAGCTTGGTAGAATATGATCGAATAGTCTTGGCCGTAACTTCAAAAGTTGGTAAATAAGTCCTCGAATAATAGTGACGGGGGTGTTGCGCCTTTCATCTTTGCTGTCACAGAAGTATTGTAGAAATAAGGTGTTTGATAAAAGCTTCGCGATCTGCTCCAGTTCTTCAGCAAGGAAAAGCGAGAGCATGGTTTTGCCTTTGCCGGGCCCACCTGAAAGCCATAGCAGTTGCGAGTTAGAGCAGAGCCACTTTTTGTATAAGGAATTGCTCTTGATCCATTCGCATGTCCCTTCGACCCTCGAGCCTTTTGTATGCACAAGCTGTTGTCGGTCATCTCGCGGGTCAGTCAGAAAGAGAGCTGTCATACAAGCCTCCTTCCTGGCCTCTGCCTGGACTTTTTCTGAGCCTATCCAGAAGAAAACATTTAGTGTCTCATCTCATGGACGTAGCAAAGATGAAAGATCTTGGTTATGCAGTAAACACTCACGTGAAATGGAGTTGTGGGTGGTATGAAAGTTCGTTTGTACTGTGAAAGACTCGTCAAAATGAGAACGTTGATTCCACACATTTAGTCATTACCAAAAGTTGTCGTCTGACCCTGAGTCCTATATTCCGCCTGAGCATTGCAATGCGTACCTGGGCTATTGAGGGCGGCGACGAGGATGGACCCATTGAATACATATTCTGGCACAGATGGTGCTACAGCAGCCACTTCTGTGATAGCCTGCAGAATATCTTCTTGTTGAGCTTCAGTCGCGGTCCTCATGCCATGCTCACAGGCCAAGAGCTGTACATCTGCCAGTATTCCTTTCATCAAGCTCTCCACCTCATTTCCCTTGCCCAACGCCTTCACTGCCTTGTAGTATCGCTTCAAGTCCGAGACGCCGTCTGCAGGGACTGCTTTGTGAAATAGCGCATCTAGCTTTTTGGCTTTCCTTTCGCAATCCTCAATAACCTGCCTCACTGCCTTGCACGAATCCTCATTGATATCTCGTTTATCAATATGCTCTTTTGCAGAGATCAATATAGTCTTAACGATTGGAAGTCGCCCTGCGACATTACGAAAGGCTTCGGGAAGGCCTTCTCGATTTGATGCTGCATCGTAGACTTGCCTGGTCGCGTCGATAATGGAAATAATCGATGAGATAACCCCTAGAACCGCAAGAGCTTCGGCGCCTGACATGATATATTTGTAGTCTGAGAAGGGGACGTTCTATATAACATCAGTAAGAAATAATTGCAAGATCGATCTTCTTTGCCTGGAGGTCTCAATTGAGGCCATCACAAAGGCGGAGGATGGTGGGAGAAGTAGCGATTTGATGATAGAAGCGCAATGGTAGCACATGTGGTAGCATATTATCCGTTACTGGATTAAACTCGAGGAACCACGCATGGTAGTCCCCGTCCTTCGAGGAGTAGCACAGAGGGTCTGCGGAAACGCAGCAAGTGCCGATCTCAAGAATGAGTGCGGTTTAATGTGATGTCCAAGAGGTTTCATGAGTTAGATGATGTGAATAAGTATCTAGGTTTTTATCGATGTAGTGGGCATGTCCGTTTTGAGACTGTTTCCTAGTGAGGCATTTATTTCAATATGTATGTACGTGAAACAACAATCTACGCCTCTTGTGTCCATCTCCATAAATTAGTCTCTTAAAATATAGTATTTTAATATTATTATTCGTAACGATTATTAAATATTAAACGCGATAATTTACTTTTTTTCTAAATAGTTTAGCATTTATTGTTACGAAAAGATAGGAGTGGTTGGAAACCAAAGATGGATTTTGTGCGAAGTCATCAGCAATACAATACTGCCTTCGATTGGTAATTGACTGCTTGAACTATCTATTCAGCCAGAATTGATAACTATCTTCACTGCTTGTGAAAAGAGTCCTTTCCCCCTGGGAAACGCAGTGGCATTTGATGGACAAGCTTGTCTGCTGTTTCTTCGATAGCCCATCCCTTGTTTCCAACGACCCTTTCCCTTTCCCCTAGTTAACCACTTTACCCCTGCTCCCAAAGGACCGTCCCAAGGCATTCTTTTTCTTCCGCAATAGATATCTTAGGATCCTTGGACACCTTACGGAGAGGATTAAGGATAGAATCATCGAAAAGCCGTAGAAACCCATCCGTACATCCTCTAATTGAGTAAAAGGATGAACCCTTGTGACGATATTCAATGACCAATCGAGGTAATTCCTGGAGGTAAAATAGTCCTGATCGGTCGCAGAAGCATTGCTGCGATAAATAGGGTCTGGATCCGACAAATCTAAGATAGATAGACCGAACATGTCCAGAGCATTAACGCCTCGTATCTTCAGACTTTGTATGGTGTCTAGGTGAAGCGCAACAGTAGGACTGCTCATTTCAACCGCGCCAAAAGCATCGAAATCGCTATTCTCGGGTGTCGATATCAGGTAGGAAGAAATTGGCTGCTGTAATTCCAGCGACAGTGTATGGTTGTAAGAATGCAGTAATTGATTGGTGTTGTAGCAATATTCGAGATGCTAAGGAATGGGCATTTACAAAGTGGCTTGGCCAAGAAGGTACGTTGGAGATTTCATATGAAAATTGCTGCTCAACTCGCCTCAAACGGCGACTCGACAAAGAATACCATATTCGGCTTGCAGGCGATTCAAGTAACGTCGAGTACAGGACGAGTAGACACAAAAAGGTGAAGTAGGTGGTGCATATTCTAGCAATTCCACTTCAAACTTGATTTCCGATTTCCAATTCAAAGCTTGTAGACTTTCCAATCTCTTAAGCGCATACTGCCAAGAATGCCACCCAATTCTCCTTGTGCATGTTTCCCGTTTCGCCATTCCTTAGGGCCTGCAAAGTAGTTCACAAACCCTTCGGGTCCAGATATAATGAGCAACCGAGAATCAATCCTCGTTGCGACAGGTCCAAATTTTACTTCGGATTCCGATTTCGTGAGTCGTGATAAGCGGGTCTGATCTAGAAATGAACCCTCTTCATCAACGAGGTATTCCACTTGAAGTTGTTTCGGATGTCTTTGCTGCAGCCTCTGGATCTCCTTGACCACAATGCCAGCATCTCTTCTCGATTCATTCGCGGACCAAATGCCTCCTAGGCAATCCTCCCTTTTGCGGTTCGCCCACATAACGCGTATATGAGGCCTTTCTTCTTCTCGTCGCAGCTCTAACAATGTGTAAATTACTTGGAGCGCGGGAGAAATCCCCGTTCCCCCGGCCAAGAAAACGACATCCGTAACCTTTCCTGGCAGCTCGAATTCAGGATGAGGACCACGAAGTTCGATTTTCGCCCCGGGTTGTAATGCATACAAATAACCAGACATCTCCCCCTTATGTTCTCTGCGAATCAGGAATCGCAGATCCCCAACAACAGTATTTTCGTCGGGTGGCAAAGGAGTATATGATCGTGCAATCTGCAAGAGTGGTTGTTTGGCTTCAACAGACCAGGTTCCCTTTTCCCAGAATTTTGAGTATGGGTCTGCATTCAAACCAGATACGGCAGGTCGGACTGTGAGGATGATGCTTGTCGGGGACGCTTCTTGTCTCGAGACAATCGTGAAAGGAGTGAATCGTGGGGGATCGAAGACCTTCTCGGAAGGGAACCATCGTACGGCTTGATCTGCTAAAGCGATCCCTAGAAAGGCAAGCAGTAAATGGAAGGGGCGGCGGCCTATGGTCTGGGACACTTTTGATCTAATGCCCTGTGTCTTGCCCCTTGAACTCCCATCATTTTCTACCCTTCGCGTTGATACGGAAGAAAAGCTCCGGCAGCATACTGCTACCTGTGTCAAGACATTGCGATTTGAGAAAAAGTTGATTCTGCAAGAGTTTGGCAGCAGAAGTAAGCGCGCTGCATTGAGAGGCGCTATTGGCATTTGGTATTCATCGATTAGGTTGAAGTTGGAAATCAATAACTTTTTAACGTTCAACATTTTTGTTTGAGAAGAGAATGTTCTGCTAGGTGTGTACTTAGGAATATCTGCTTAGGCCAGGGCGGTAGCGAAGCTAGGTGTGAGTCTAAAGTGGATAAAGTCACCCAGATGCAAGATCTTACCTAATCAATACACCCGCATAATCTATTGCCTTTATATCTGCTTCTGCACATCATTGTCACATTAATATCAATATCTAGAGATCACATTTTCGATGTTTTGACTTTTCACAGTGCCCTCACTATGTGTTCACATTCATCTTTAGCATCTCATCCGACTCTATCTGTATTAGGTATGGAGCGGGTCTGGGTTGTTATCTCCTCCACAACTGCCTGATGGGATATATAAAAACGCAATCGTCGGGTGATGTTTCTATCTAGCCCACACTTGGATCTCTACATGGGTGAAGTTTACTCTTCCCATGCACATTAATTCAGCATTATGGAGAAATCCAGGGAGGACTATAGGGGGGATGCATCCGAGGCCCAATTCTCAAGAGACTGCTAACAAATCCGTAGCGTAATGCACCGAGAAATATTCCCATGACCTCCTTTCTGGTCCTTGCTGCGAAGAATGCTCTCACTCGTTTGATAACATACGCAAGTTCAAAGCCCATCTTTTCAACACAAACGGTTCCAACAACCACTATGCAGAAGTAGAGGATCAGCTTGCCAGTGCCCAACCAGTTGATGAGGCCCAAACATCGAACCAGACTACAAACATGGTTCGTATAAATTCCACTTGACATGGGTTAACCATTCTGACTATCATTTAGGTTTCCCTCTCCCAATGGTTTTGAGAGATCCTGCTTATGTTCCTTGCTGAACGACAAGTTCGCCGCGGAAATAGTAGCACTCGGGCCAGACAATGTTCTCTGCCAATGTCTTAGCTGTCCTAAAAAGCCCTCCTTTTTCTGTCCTCCCCCGGATGGCCTCGAAGACATCATGAACTATATGGAAACATTTACCTATAAACATTACAAGGTGAAATAAGGGTCGTAAGACAAACTCGTCTTCAGTCTGGAGTTTGCAATCTCTAACAAAACGTCATCAGGCCCAATGATGTTCCCCCCAATCGCTCATTGTTTTGTCATTCTACTGTACATCTGTGTATTATAACTCTGTAGAGAAGTATTATTAATCCAATAGGACCATGATAATAAGTGAAGATATCTCCACATTCGCCTCTTAATCTAATCGTATATTGATCTATCATTTAGCCCACATAGCGGAAGGTGTCATTTGGCATCTATGGGAGAAAAAGTTACTACCGCATACTTACCAGTAACTTCAAGGTTCGTCGCAGTCGATCTCGTATTTCTCAAGCCCCAGTCAATAATTTGATTCTAGCTCAATATCTCAGTCTCAATCTCAATTGTCTCGATCCCGAACTTGATACCTCCCATCACCCTAGCTCTCATTGATCTAGACGTCTGAAAGGTTCTAAGGACTTGAATCAATCATACAGCTTAAGTGCAAGCACACCCCGTGGAAAGGCATACAATATATGCAATGCTATGCTATGCTGTTGGAAACCTAATGATCTTGCGTGAGTGTTAGTTGTTTAAAGCTTCAAGTGAAGGAAGGCAAAACTAGCAAGCCTACGTAGTGAGAAGGAAATCTTCTCCTATCTTAGTCATTTTCTTGCATCTACAGAATTTCTTTTTTAAAAAGCATACATTTATATTCAAGGAGAATTAAATATTTTATATTGTATGAGGAATGTTCTTACTATATTTCTTTGAAATCGAGATTACTGTGTTGATTCAGATATGTGCTGAAGAGGGGGGTTTGAATGGAGTGTCTCGGATTGGTTTGATCGACGCATGCTACTGTATTTCCACCCCTAATTGTACGAAAGCAATGTACATTGGCAAGAGCCAATATAGGGTATTTCTGGCTTTATAAATATGGTGGGTTTTCATCTGGAATGGGAGATGGGGGCGACGATTTACGGTTTATATTATCATATAACACCTGAACCCTGCATTCTTTGAAACTCATGATTTTTTCCGGGTTTCCTACAAGTAAAGATAGCACGAGTCATGTGGCAAATTTCTCGTCACTACCCCTCACCCAAGCTAACAACGCAGATCAAAATTACCTCACAAACTATGATCGATTGTATCGATGTCAGGCTCCCTGATCGGGCCGAACCTACCAGATCGATCGGGCTTCCTCTTCTAGAAGCCTTCCCGGGTGTTCGGTTATTTGGAGGACCTATCATTTCCATGTATTGTGTGCCGGTAGGGGTCTCCTGCGTTGACGACATGTGCCGCAGGCCGCGGTCCGGTCTGTGATATCCCAGCCACCAGCTTTTAGGAGAACTGTATGACACAGATGTCGGACCTGCCGATTTGAATCTTCACCCTAGATACTTATACTTCTTGAATTAGAGGGGAGTTGACCCAATCGGGCTCAATGCATTGTCAAGATGTGGAGATATTGCGGGGAGAAGGTGTTGCAAAGACTTCTTTTGGTCGATTGCTGGGCTCAAATTTAGACGAGAGATTCTAAGCCGGTGACCATAGTCTTATCTTTCCGTAGAGTTCCTATTTCTGACCTCTCTTCTCGTTCCGGCAGTTATTTCATGGGGAAAGTTTTCAATATATACCTCTATTGCAGTTCATATAGTCAGCCTTCTAGGCTGTCTCTCTGTCTTGCAAGAGTTGTGGGGATAGCTCCTATTCTTGCTTTCATTTCATCGATGACTGATTTATCACATACCTGAATATTAGCCTGGGTGCAATCAACATGGGAGATAGTCTCGGGATCATTTTGTTCTCGACATCTGGCGCACTGCTATTCTTAGCAATCATCACAACTTCTCTTCGATGCTATGTTCGCACAAGGGAAGGGAGGACATTTGGACGGGATGACTGGTTCATGTTAGCTGCTTTGGTAACTTCACTCCATCTGCAGTTACCATCATCTTTTACTCATATGAGTATAGCTGTTCTATGCCGTTTTCTGCGCGCTTGTCTGGCTTGCAACAAGTATTGATTTCAACGCCCCGGCTGACGACATCACTTTGATAAGCGTCATTCCTAGACTAAGAGCTTTCTATTTCAGTGAACTGCTCTAGTAAGGTCCCCTTCCTCAGTTACGCGTACTCTTTCTGATTGATTCACATAGCATTCTAAGTACCTCCACCCTCAAGCTCTCAATCGGCACTTTTCTCCTCCGCATCGTCAAGGCCGGTATTCAGCGCTACACTGTTCTTGCTACACTCTTCATTTTAATCATATATTCGGCTTTTTATTTCTTCTTGACCATGTTTCAGTGTACGCCTATTGATCACCGCGTACGTGCACCGCTCCCAAAAAATCAGCATCATCTTAATAAAGTCCAGTGGCTTTTGTCTAACCCAGGAACATGTCTTAAACCATCAGTCATCACAGGCGCAAGCTTCACCCATGCTGCAATCATCGCTATTTCCGACTTCGTATTCGCTCTTCTTCCTATCTTCGTTGTAAGTCCCTCTCACTACACACTCATTTAATCCCTCCTTGCCTTAAACTAACATGCGTACTAGGTATGGAATCTTAAGATGAACCGATTCATGAAAATCTCTGTCGCATCACTCATGGGTCTCGGTGCATTGTACTTCCCCCCTTCCCCTTCCCTCCCAATTTACTTTTAACCAATAACGCCTAGTGCCGGATTATCAACTATCTCCCGACTCCCTTATATAAACCAACTAGCACACGCCACGAATTTCTTCGGTACACCCACCCTCCCCCTTTCCCTTCCCATTCCCTTCCTTTCCCCTATTTCCCTCCCTCCCTCCTTATCTTGTTCCCGTCTAATGCCCCCCTCCCCCAAAACAGAAGCCTCAGACCGCCTAACAATCCTTTCCCTAATCGAGCCCGGCCTCGGCATCGTAATCGGCAGTTCAGCCACTCTACGACCACTCTTCCATAATTTGCTTGAGAAAACAGTTTCGATGTTTGGTGTTTCTGCGGGGGGAGTTGGGAGTGTTGATTCTGAGGATGTGGGGGATGCGGGGGAGTTTCAGGAAGGGAGAGGGAGGAATATAGTTGTAGTGGTTGGAGGCAGGAGGGAAAAGATAGAAATGGAAGGGCAGGGGATTGGGGGTATAGGGGGAGGTGAGGGCATGGGAATAAGGGGGAGTGAGGGAAAAGAACGTGGGAGCTGGAGACAGATGGGTATTGAGCGGAAAGTGGAGTTTCGGGTCTGAAATATCTACCCATCGATGGATGGAAGGTGGTTTATTGTTTTTGTTTAGCGATGCGCCTTGGGTTGGGATTGGGATTGTAGGCGCTTGGGTAGGAAATAATGGTTTTGGAGTGATGGTTTTGGGATATTGGGACGAATGAATGATGGAATAATTTACGACAGATGACTTTCACAGCTTGTTCTTCTTTTTCCCCCTCGTTGTTACTTACTACTTATCCTATTCATATTTATAATTCACTTGTACTTCATTCTTCAGTGCAAGAGATCCGTTTAACTCATTATCTTAAGATTCTGATTTGTCATCTGCGGTCCGAGGCTAAACATTCCATCCGCTTCAAATCCACTTTCCCTCTCATCCGATAAGTCAAATCTGCATATGCACCGCAGTGAGTGTTGATTCCTATGTCTTTAATATATGTCTGAAAAGTAGCTGGCATTTCCATGACATCTCCCTAACAGCAATTCCCAGTATCAGGAGTTGAGAAATCCCCCGAGCTCTCGGCCTCTCTAATCCCCACCGAATCCACAATCCCCAACTCCAACTCCTCCCATTCTTTTCCCCTCGGCATACCCAAATGAAATCTCTCTGAAACCGCCCAACTAACCTCAACCAACTCATCAATCTCAAAATGCCGCACATGTCCACCCTGAACATCACCCTTCTCATCCGGCTCACTCAAGAAATGGCAGTGCACCCCCGCAACGCTAATCCCCTGCGACCACTCGGGACTCACAATACCCCAGATGGTCCCCTTCACCCCCTCAACAGTCCACTGTTTCGCATTCCTCGCCACTTCACCTAACGGCTGGCTATCATACAACTGTGGCCCTCCAATTCGTACATGCAGCGTCTTAAACACGCCTTTAATGCAAAACGGCATGAAAGAATTCTTTCCTCCTGTCTCGGGTCCTTCGCTTTTCAACACCTCCATCAGAGTCTCAGTGTTTAGTTTTGAGGTAGTCGTGCTGAATTCGGGCTCGAATTTCGTCACTTGAATGAAAGGGAGGGGGGTATGTAGATCAGCGGGGCGTGTTTGGCCGTCGGATGTGAATTGCCATGTTATGCCGTCGATGTAGAGGAGCTCCCCGTTCATCTTTTCGAAGGTCCCGATGCCGTGCGTGCCGTAGCTTTGAAGTTCAGAGGGCGTTGGACCTGAGCTGGCGAGTCCGCCCATTAGGGCTCCGATGGTGGAGAATTGGAAAATATCGTTGGGGAGTTGGGAGGCCATGGTTGAGGATGGTTTGGAGAGAGATCGCAGAGGATGTTGTTTGTTTGTTTGTTTTATGGTGCATATAGAGAGGATCAGGTGACGTGGACGTGGTATTGAACGTATGTATAGACTCAAAGACTCAATCTAGGTCCCGCAAAAGGCTGACAAAGGCTAGTTGAACAGATGTAGCACAGGTTTAGTCACAGCTTAGTGAATAACCAGTTTATTCAAAATTCACCCAGAAGTTTAAAAAAAATATCAAATTTGACTTGATTTCAGTTTAAATCTGTTTTTGGATTCCAGCAGTGGGGTGACATTACTCTGTGCGCACTCCCTAAAATCAAGCGAAAATACACCAAATACAACTAGTTTTAAGGCTTTATAACTTGATAAAATCATAATATAATTAAGGCAAATCCAAAGAATATAATTCAAATAATTCTCTTTTGACTATTCTGATATTTAATTTGAGACTAAAATAAAATTTGGTGTAATTTTGATGGTTTTAGGCCCGTGCTCACAGAGTATCCCATTGGCAATTCGTTAGAGCAAGAAGATATAAGTTGGTCATTTGGGAAGAGGGTCGGGTGAAGGAATATTCTATCTTATAATTTCCTGTCTAACTCTAAAATGATAATAAAGGGAGAGCTTCTTTGTCAGGGGGTTCTTTGTTTTTCAAAGGAGGCTGGTTTACTTGACATTTTTAAGGGGATGAAATTAGAAGATAGTATGGGTAGATCTTAGGGGTTTTATGCTTCCTTAGCTCTAAAGTGAAAGTAATGCTGTTTAGAGTTGTGGTTAGTGGTTAAAGGGATTCTTAGGGGGAAAGGCTCTAGGAAAACTCCTTAAAAGAACCTTTCTTTCTCTCCTTCTCCTTCTCTTCTCTTTAACTTAGTATCTTAACAAATGATTTATTAGCCAGTTGCTCTACTGAACGAAACGCCATAGAAGGATTATAAAAGGATCTATAAAGAAAAGTTCCAAAACAAAAAAAACAAAAAACGCTAAATTCCAGTTGATAGGTTAGAAATAAAGCCATGAATATCAATGATCCTGATACACCTAGCTGGGTTTTTAGCAGTAACGGAAATATTGCGTTATTTGACTTTGTGAAGTCTTGTAGTCGGGAGGAGGACCTCCCGTGTACAGATTTAAAGCTAGATGATGGTTGAGTGATAATTAGGACGGTGCATGCGCTGAAGAGGAAGAGGAAAAGAAGCTGTGGTCATGCTTGAGGAAGTTGGGCACGAAGAACTGAACAAGCGTCGCCGGGGGTACCTTCTGGTTTTTAAATTCTGTAGGCTCACTTTCGAATTGAGTGCTTTTTCTATCGGGATGTACGTGTTCATTCTTTCACTTGAAGTTGGCAGTAATCTCCGTATTTGATGCTTGATTGGTTTCCAAGACATGTTTCTCACCCCAACGTCCATTTCCATCCACAATCGCAACAAGTTTGTAATGAATGAAATATATACAGCCCTTTCCGTACAGATCTTCCAATCGTATTTTTATACGCTCCAATATCCCCACAGCCCATCCATCGCTTGACACAATATGATTTGATACGAGAAATGTCAAGGCAAGTGAGATAGCTTAGAATGTAGGCTTAGCATTCTTGATTAACATCTCGAAATATGGTTCGTTCCACTGTCCTGCTTGTGGGGAGGGCGAATATGCTACTCAGGCTCATTAGTCTTGGGGTGTCAGTGCGGGGGGAAAGCAAAGGAGAACGAACCGTCAGCCTTGCCACAAAAGCTGTCATATCTAGTCGCCGAACTATCACTAGTCCCATCACTCTCTCCACCTGGTTTAACCCAAACAAAGGCATCTGCCAAGGAATTGCCAGTGGTACTAGTGGGTCGAACACCAAAACCAGCTCCATTAACATTGCACCAGTCGCCCCAAGCCAATCTCAATCCTTGGACTGCGTTGCGGCCTGTATCAACAATCGCTTGGCAAGGCATACCATCAGCACTAATTAGGGGACAAATAGCATTTACGTAACGGTTCTCGTCTTGACATTTGTCATATTGTGCGTCTGATGCGCTGGAGAATTCGCCCGGGACGTCGATCCACGCGTTCCAACCGGCGACATTGGTCGAGATACCCATTACTTGGGAAGGAGAGCTGGCTGTCTTGTAGACTGAGGATAGCATGTCTGCTCCAGGCTCTGTAAGGATACGTTAGCTTGTGATTATGTGGTTTGAGTACAGCTAGGGAGCTGGACGTACGAAGATTTGCGTTCCAGCCCAGCCAACCTCCATGTCCTGCATCGATGTACATTGCTACGTTAGGCAAGTTGAGATTCTTAAGAGCGTATGCAACACCCGCTTTGTAGTCTGAATCTGCGTTGGCGCAGGCCGTCACATTTTGGTTGGTAACAAGATTAGGGAGGGAATCGGGCTCGATAATCAAGGCGACTGCAACGTTGGGTGCTGCTTTTATGGCGGCAACGATTGCTGAGATTCTTTTTTAGCTTTGAAAGTAATGAGAAAAATTGGACATGGCCTACGATCAATGTAAGAACTCTCATAAGTGGATAGCTGTCCGGTGGCAAGCTCTCCATTGGAAGCTTTAGCGGCACAATCACGACCCGGCAGATCGTAGATGACCAGTCCAAGAACATCAGTGCAAGGAGTCTCAGCCAGCATCGTAGTAACCAATGGTATTCTAGCCATAGAGTCACTTCATAACGTTAGCATCTGCTGCCACGCCTGGTTAGAAGCCAACTAAACACTTACATCCACAAGAAAGTTCCAACTTTAGCAACTCCACTCATTTGGGCCAAGAGAGCACTGTCGGTGACATTTGCCTGAGCAGCAGCAATTTCAGAGGCATAAACAGAGTTGGCATGAAGAGTACGGCTGGCAAAGATGTTGCTCTTGGGTGCGATGCTCACGGCTGAAGCACATGCTGCAACTGCTGCGCGCTCTTCTGGGATGGTCTTGGTGGGGGAAGCAACTGTGAGTACAGTAAATGCTGCGATTCCAAAGAAGTACTTCATCTTGAAAGCTATCTGAAGGAAGAAAGAATGAGTGTGGTGTAGAGTTGCAGAGAAGATTGAGGGTGTGTCCTTTTTATATACTGTTTCTGAGTGCAGGTTTTCATATATTACTTGTGCCTGAAAGTATCGTGTCTAAGAACTACGGACCAAGGGAAGGCAGGCGGCTGAAAGGATTTTTGCATTGATTACAGAGGCTACACTCGAGTTTGCTTAGCCCACTTGAGGTGCAGCGTGCCGAAAGGACGATGAGTTCAACAATTTGAGCAAATGTCCCTATTTCGGTGTAATATGTTTCAAACAGCCTGTTACTTTTATGGCTGGATCACATACAGTATTGCCAAGGGGGAGAAAATGGATTGATATGTGAACGAATAAGTGCTGCCCATAATCTTCTCGCTCGTTGCCTTGCAGAGGAAACTCAGATATTGGTTAGCGCATTACAATTTCAAGTATGCAAGAACATCTTTTGATTTCGGCCAAAAAAAACCTGAAGTGTGGCCAAAAAGAATACGAATAATATTAAAACTTTTGACATGATATCGTTCTATGCAGTCAGAAGATGTACTTTAACTCAGCCTCGCGGTAGATGATTGTTCGCCTTGGCACTTTGATGCAGTTCACCAGCACCAATCAAGATCAAAACCACTTTAGTTGCCAGTTTGAGGTAAAAGCTGATTTAAAGTACCGCTCCCTGCAATGGGCGGGGTTAAGGTTATTCTCTGTCAGCCACCTGCTGATCACTATTTTAGCCTGAAATTTTGTATATTAGATAAATTAAACGAACGGAGAAGATCTGGATTCATGTGACCCATACGTTTCGCAGAATAAATATTTGTGCTATCATATGCAACTCAATTGAGAATCACAAGCAAACCGTTGAATGTGATGAAGAAAGGCCGCATGAAACTGTAAATGATCTCTCCTTCGAAAACTCTACGACTGGCCTATTCGCCTTTTCTTCCAGTAATTACCAATGAAATTCTGACTGTACTCACTTATCCAATCCCTATTATTGGATGTAAGATTAATAGTTAGTCAAGTCAAGATACAGGTCAAATTCCTTTCATGAAGTAGGGTTTGCATAGTTTCATCATTAGATGTTTCATGCAGCAGTAGTAAAATTTCGTGAATTTTTGAGTATTTACCTATCTAACTTCGCTAATATAAAAGGGGGACAAGCCATCCTCGCTAGATTTTGTTAGACTTCTCAGTAACAGGGAGAACCACATTATAAATAGCTGTCTCAGGATGTGATGGCCTTCCAGGGCGATTTTTGAATAACCTGCTTTGTTCTCGTTGATAAAATCGCACATTTCATGATATTGTAATACTAAATCTAGCTTCTTGAACGGTGTACCTAAAGGTAGACTAACCTACTGTAACTGACATTCAAGAAAAAGGGTCTATGAAAGATACGCTTGAATTAATGCAGTCACAATTTCCTATTAGGCAATATAAGTGACTTACATGTGCTCCATGGGGTATCTTCTGTTAAGCATAGTATACATCAGGCTGGACAAGGACCCTAAGCTGACTGCACCGGCTTAGCGTGGAATCAGTTCGAAAGCCCCGCAATACAACGCATAACTTCAGTCGTTTCTATAGCCTCATCTCGAATTTGCAATTAATAATGCTTCTTAAATCTAACCTGCTTAATGCATTCATTCTCCCTTGTCTCTTTGAGGGGTCGGAACTCGCAAACAAGTGGTCGGGAGAAGCAGCTGCTGTGCGTACATACCTGGACATTGGAGGACACTATGTAAACACCAGTGCTGGCCATTTACTCGATGATCAGATGTCTTTGGAGAAATTGATACCAATAAAGCCATGTCAGCTGTAACCCTTGCTTTTCATATCAGGCAAGCTCAAACAGGCGCCGTAAGTCTGTCATATCTTTTTCATCTCAATTTTCAAATTGAGGCTGAACATGTAGGATATAATTAGCTCAATAAACTAGATGGAGGGCCAGGGTGGCCTGATTTCTTCGAATAAAGGATGGATTGTGTATCTACGGAGCGCATGGAATCTGACTAGAAACACCGCTATTGCAACGTACGAGGCCGAAATCATCAAGCAACCGCTGCACCGCTCCTGATTTCAATTTGTGGCCGCAAGCGCACCCTTCATACTGATGAAATGGGATACGAAACTACCTTCATTATTTCTTGCTTACGATCTAAACACTTCATATATACTAGTCTCATGAGTGACTCTATTTTTGATCAGTACTATGCATCTAATATCCAATTTCAATCCAACGCCGCCATCTGAGAAGCTTAAATACAAGCAACCGGAATCGCAGTATTGAATAAAACCAATCCAGCAGTGTTGATTTCACAATTCTCAAGGAGGCCTCATGACTTGGCTCATCGCAGATGTCGTGCGTGAGCTTGTTAAGGTAGTTGTTAGTATTAAACTAACTGAACTACTATTCATCGACGCTGCATTCACCTCAGAACGTATAAGACTATGGGGACTTACTGATATCCCATTGAGCCCACTCGCCTGCTGCTGAACATTCAATGGCGTAATTGCATTGTCCCAAACAACGGAACGGGGAATTATTATTGAGGTAGATACCTAGAGTAGTCCTGTCTTTCCCTTAATATAAAAAATTTATGGCAAGTAATCGTTGCAACGGCAATCATAATATTTCGGGACGGTCATGAGTATAGAACCATCAGAGTTCTTGATTTCTTCATCACAGCATTATCAAGAAAAAGAGGCTTAGGAATAGCTTAAATTGGCCAGACTAATCCTAGCGTATATACACATCTAACAGCGGGGGGGTTGCATGCGGCTGGCGATAGCAGGCGAGGAAGCTAAGCAGCATGCTCTGCGGGGCGAAGCTTAGGCTAGCAGCTCAAGCTAAGTGCTCCGTACCCCTTCCCCTAAGGGCTAATATTATGTACAAAGTTGTAAGGGAAGACTAAACTAGTAAAAGCTAGGCGCTGCACTAATGCTGTGGTGGATATGGCTGTGGAGGCATGAGGAGGTATCGGAATTAGTTGCTAGTTGTGTGCGCTAGCGGCCGCTAAGCGAGCCGGCTAGTCATCCTAGTCACAATACCATCTCCTATAAGATTTCGAATAGCGCAATATGAGTTTTACCAAAGTTAATTTAGTTATTAATTAAAAATAAAAATAAAATCATTTGTCATACATAAAATTGTAAGATTTAACCTTTAAAATATTCCTGTCATGCTTGTCAGAGTGTGAGCAAGTGTTTCTGTGGCATCACTAGACTCTACTACCTCAGCATTCCACCTCATGCAATAGAGAGGTAGAGCTTCCAGAATAGGATTCTGTCCAAGAAATATCCCGTGGGCCCTGAAGGTTTCTCGGTTATTCTCTGCTTAGACCCGTTTTCTTCGGCTTTTGCTTCCATTCATGTTAGCTTAAATCACCTAATAACCAAGTTGGATACTGTCAAATGGTGATCACATAATCCTTGGAATGGGCTTAGCTCCGGGGTTTCCTTAGTGTATTCAGACATTTAGGTTTACAGTTTGAGCTAATGTAATACATGAGGCGTAATATGTGGTCACTTGATATCTCAGTTCTAGATGATGAGCTACCTTCGTTGGATGTACCGAAAGCTTCTCGAGGGAATCTTAAGAGGTTGGCTTGGCATACATACGACTACAACTATTACGCCAAAAAAAAAAAAAGTGCTGTAAAATCACTTTAAAGCGCAGGATATATTACGACGAAGATGGAATTACCTAGATCATAAACTAGTATGTTATGATACCAATGGTAATACTTATATGTAATTTTACTTCACGTGGGAGGAAGTTTAGGCAAAACGTCAAACTCTCCCCTATCTTGTAGTTTACCCGACGTTTCACAACATACACTTCACCTTTATGTAGATGCGGGGAAATTACAAATCACACCATCTTGGCACCAAGATCTTATCTTCACGTAGATCATATAGCAGATAATAGTTCCATACTGATATCATTTCTCCAACAATTTAGCACTCACAAATCACACACAATGTCTCCAAGCGCAACTTCAAAACCTCTGAGCTTCACAGACTTTGGAAATGTCATTGATGGAAAGGTGACTAAGACGGAGAAAATACGTTTTGGAATCAACCCGTCTACCGGCGAACTTTTATATGCACATCCTGTCTCAACTGCTAAGGATATCGATAATGCAGTTGACGCAGCTCGGCGGGCTTTCTCATCATGGTCAAAAACTTCGATGGAGAAGAGGAAGGAACTGCTCAACGCCTATGCCGACGCTCTGGACAACTATTCCGATGAATTTGCAGAGCTTTTGACAAAAGAACAGGGAAAGCCGGTATGTATAAAATCTGGCCTTGTTGGATTGATCTAAATCTAGGCTCTTTAGTTGAAAATGGCATATCTTGAAAGCCAGACATCTTTTCAAGGTATAAGAGATACTACGAAGTTGGATCTCCCAAAGTACGTGGTCAACGATACCGCAGAAAAATACACAGAGACTCGTCACACACCGCTTGGTGTTGTCTGTGGCATTGTGCCGTGGAACTTTCCTATCACGCTCGGTTAGCAGAATGTCAGCAACCTAAGGTTAAATATGCTGACCTTCAAAAGCCACCACTAAAATTGCTCCGGCTTTGATGGCAGGGAATTGTCTTATTCTCAAACCATCGTATGTCCCCCCACCAAAGATCTCTAAAATATGAGAGACTGACATCTGCCTCTTTAGGCCGTTTACTCCATATTGCGGAATCAAAATAGTGGAGCTTGGCCAGTCGATTTTCCCACCGGGGGTTCTTCAGGTCGTATCTGGAGAAGAGGATATTGGTCCGATGCTAACATCACACGGTGGTATTGACGGTATCTCGTTCACCGGATCCATTGCCACAGGCAAGAAGGTGATGCAAAGTGCCAGTAGTACGCTGAAGAAAGTGACATTGGAATTGTGAGTTTAAGCACATTATCGTTCTTGTTTTCACACGCAGCCACTTGCCCATATTAATCAACGATGCTTAGGGGCGGCAATGATCCCACAATCATTCTTCCCGACGTGGATGTTTCTGTCGTGGCCCCTGAAATTGCTAGCAAAGCTTTCCTTAACTCAGGCCAGGTCTGCGTAGCTATAAAGAGAATCTATGTCCACGAAGACATTTACCCACAATTCCGAGATGCCTTCGTAGCTGCTGCCAAGGCCATGAAAGTTGGAGATGGCTTCGCGGAAGAAAGCTTTATCGGACCAGTTCAGAATAAGGTGCAATATGAAAGGGTTCAGGAGATTATAGCTGATAGCGCAAATACCGGGCAGAAATTTCTTTTAGGAAGTGGGAAGGTTTCAAACAGCAAAGGCTATTACATAAACCCAACAATCGTCGAGAATCCACCTGACAACTCGAGATTAGTAGTAGAGGAGCCATTTGGTATGTTGTTTATGGTCCTGTGAGAATAATCAGCTAATAGAGTCAAAGGCCCCATTGTACCTCTTTTGACCTGGAAGGATGAGAAAGACGTTATTGCCAGAGCCAACAATACTCACTTCGGGCTAGGTTGTTCTGTCTGGGGCAAAGATGTAGACCACGCAATTCAAATTGGCAGCCAAATCGAGGCCGGAAGTGTATGGATCAACCAGCACCTTGAAATCGATCTAAATGTAGCCTTTGGTATGTATCAGACATTTCCTGTTTATCATACCTCGATGGTGAGAACGGAGCATGCATATAAGCTTTGACCATAATGGATTCAGCCTTTGCATACTCCGAATTTGACTTTATTAAGCAAATACTAATCGTTTGACCTTTTGTAGGTGGTCACAAATCGAGTGGATTAGGAGTAACTAATGGAGTCCTTGGCTTGGTGGAATTCACCAATGTCCAGAGTATTCATGTCGCCCGCAACGCAAATACTTGAAGCTTGAATGGAGATGGGAAGGTATTCCGACATGACCTCTTGAATAGTTTTGGGATAACTAAATCCTAACCAAGATAAATGCTATACAAGCACCGTTGATTGACGTGCGTAAGTGAATACATTCCAAGTATATTTTTCTTGGAAATTCCTGTAGTGATTTCTCAAGGTATTCATCAATCCACAGGATTAGTAATTCTTCGCCATTTCTTTGCTGTTAAAGTTTACGACGGAGAACGAAACAGAGAGTATTGTAAATTGGGGGTAGGGGAAAAGAATAAACCTCGAAACCCTCGTTCTCCATTCAGATGTGCTACTAATTGCCTAAGCTAGCAATATCGTTGAAAGCATTCGAGGATCGAACCTGAATGTGGAGAATATGTTGCTTAGAAAAAGGTAACTGGACAGGATGATAGATAATATCGAATGCAATGCGTGCAGCTAAGAGAAGCTTGTCATTGGACTCAACGCTAGGTATCATCCTGAGAACCTTTGTCGCTACGCATAACTATGTACATGTCTGATTTCGGTGTAGAAGCACGCACTAGAGAAGGTAGTACCGCTAGATGCAAGCTAGAAACGGAAGTATAACACCAAGTCTATATACATTTATCAACCTGTACCTGGATTTGTTGATCCACAGAGAAAAAGTAACGTACATTCTCAGCTCAGTCTGCACCTTTTAATCCAATCATTGCTCTTACGCCTTTACTCCCAATCTTCTGCATTGGAATTGTCCAATCCCTTTGCAGCCTTACATCATCCTCTCCAGTCTCAAACAAGTGCATATCAAACTGCGGAACGACAGCCGCAATGTTCAAATAGAGCATCGAGTAACCTAAGTTATACCCCAAGCAACTGCGAGTACCGTGTCCGAAAGCAACAAGATATTTCTTCAAACTGTGGTTGAAGCTGAACCCGTCGGAGGTTTCTTCAAGCCATCGCTCGGGGATGAACGAGTGTGGGTCAGGAAATATGGTCTCATCATAATGCATAAAGACCGATGAAGTACTCATGGGGGTTTTTGCTGGTATCGTCCATTCGTGGAACTTCAAAGGCTCGGGTGCTACCCTTTGAGATCGACCGACCACACCGCTATGCATGCGAAGCCCTTCATGCACAACTGCAACAAAGTAGGGCAGTTGTTCCAATTTTGACTGTGGAGGGAGATTGTTCGGATCTGTGACAACTAGCCGCAATTCTTCTCGAAGTCGTTGCAGTTTTGCTGGGTTTTCCAGGAGGTAGAAATAGATAAGAGCCAAGGCCTTGCCAGGCGTCTCGCTACCTGCAATCAGGAGAATTGAACCTTCATCTGCCAGTCTGTCGAGAGTTTTCTCCTCAGGTGGTAGTTTTTCACTATCACGTAAAGCCTCGAATACTGTCGTTTCCCCTTCGGTCGTTTTGGAGTATGCGCCCTTGTAGGAGAGAACCTCTCCAACTTGGCTACGAATACGCTGTATAGAATTAGTCAGGTGAAGCAAGGCGAGATCTCAGACAGAAATCCAGCTCACCAATTTCCAATCTTTAAGCTGGGAAACGTCAGGGAGAATCCATCGTGCGATAGATTCTGGAAGGAGCGCAACAAGCCTTGCAAACCACCGAAAATGCCTGACCACGACGAGAGCTTGCATGATGCTCAAAATGGTATCTTTCCATTTCTCGTTGAAATCGTCTTCGTCTAGCAAGTCAAAACTTTGTGCGAACGAGTACTCCGTAAGGACATCCATCGTGAATGCCAAAGATGCCACCGTTAAATTCACGCCTCTTTTTTCAAGCGCATACTGTTTGAGCCTCTGGCAGAACTTTTGAAGTTTGGCATTGATTCGAGGCTCAAGGTTTACCGTATTGCGTTTGCTAAAATAAGGAGCAATGGCTTCTCGACGTAAGCGGTGCAGGTCGTGTCCAACGGTGAATCCAGTTGCATGATCCGAGTCGGGCGACTTGGTCCAGAACTCGTACTTGTCTCGGCGGCTAGGTGCTGAAGCATAGATACGGTCATAGAATTCTGGATCTTTGATATGCAGCTCCTATCCGTAGATGACCAGTCAGCTTTGAACTGGCGGAGATAGGATGTTTAGCACTTACATATGGATTTATCCGAACAATAGGCCCTGAACATCATCAGCGGTCTTTCCTGCGGAGAGAATTTTGATAGACCTACCGTATTTTTCATGCATTTCTTGAATCTTCCAAATGTAATTACCTCCACCATCCATAATATCATAATAGCATTCATACCAGAGAGTGAGAGCTGCGAGCTTGGGGCCAGGAAAAGCAGCTATTGGGCTCAGATAGAGGCGCCAAATGGCTCCGTAGATAGTCCATGCCACAATTGCAGCAAATGCAAAGACTGCAAGTGCAGAGGCATCAAATGAAGACATTCTTTGTTGAATTGATCAGAAGATGAATAGCTTCTTTGCTTCTCTTGACTTGTACTACGATAGAAAAAGACGAGGTCTCGCACTTCGGTAGACCTCTGAAGGCTGTTCGCAGTAAATCATGGGAGTATCATCCCAAAAAGTGAAACGAGACAAGCAATCGAGAATGGGATAGAGTCGCTTTGGCTGCACACCGCACTTATCTAGCCCCTTTCTCATTATTCAACTCACGGCATCTTGCTCCCTGAATCCCCCTGGCCTTACCCCTCAATCGTATCTATTAATGCCTAATTAAGGTGCTGATGTGCTTTTTAGTTCGGCTTGCAAAAGGGGGGCTGGAGTATTTCCGTCCAGCACAGAGCCCAAAATTACAGAGCAGTGGTGCTATACGGAGGTACATACAGCCCATAATTATAGTGATAGCACTAGCAAGGGGAGCCCACTGATCGCCGCGCGTTTCCTTAATACGGAGTAACTATGCGTGGGGAGCTGTAAGCAGGGTATCAAATAAAGAGAAGACAGGGCATAAAGAATGGCAAGTCACCTACTGAATTAAGTTAAGGTCTGACAAGGGTGTATAATGCAGTAGCTAATAAGGTAGCAGTTCATCTTGGTGATGAATTAGTAACTATGAAAGTACTTAGACCTGTGAGCAGATAGGAAGCACCTTTTTAAAACCACTTTGCGCCGCATAACAACATACCCCCTCATATGAAGAAAATATAAGCTAAGAGGAATCTGTTCCTAAGTAGCTAAGCCCTGTAGACTTCAGCCGAGTGTCGGGAGATGTGTGCACGAACCTCAATCAAGTCGGACCTATGATCTGTGGTTCTGGGAATTCCCCGCTGTGCCTCATTGTTCCTACCTTGCAGCTTTACAAAGGATCAACCCTTTCCAGGGCTCTGTCAATGCCGCGGCTAGTTTATGCAGTCACGTTAGTGACGTGATTCTTGATAAGAAGCATTGCTGGGTTTGATTGGTTTTCCCCCGTAAGTGGGAGGATTTTCAGCACGATTACTGCTTCAAGTAGAGGGTCGTATAAGCTCATACCGCTTCACTGTCAGCTTACATCAACGTGAAAATGCTTCCTTCAGTATACTAATTTAGGATCGACACATGCACTCGAGTTGCCAATCACCAAGATTTCCATTCACCGCTTTGTAGGCCTTCCGGTCTGAGGCAGGTTTGAGGGTTGACGCGCTGTAACCGCGCCGCCAGCTTACATCAAAATCCTCTCAGTATGCTGATCACATGTGGGACTGAAGCACCTGAGCTGGACTCCAATCACCGGCATTTTGCCCGGGGGTTTAAAAATGGAATGAGAAGTATATCGCTCCGGCTCTACTAAGCAGAGAGGATATGGCAGTCACCTTTTTTAAATCGATGGCAACGAAGATCTCCCAGACCTGAAACTAGGCGGGATGTTGCTAGTAGTGGCACTTTTGCATCAGGGGTTCCTTATGTTCGGCATCTGCATCCCGTAAGCTTTGGCTAGAAATGCATTACAGGTGTGAACTGCAGGCAAGATAAGTAAGATATTAGTGCTTCATTAACCATCTGTAAGAATGTTAGTGACATTTTCTATTCGCTGGTAACGACACTGCAATACCTTTTCGAACATGAGCTCTTCCAAAACTGCAATATTTCCTGATCAAGGAGAAAAGTCATTGGATGTGATAGTAAGTCGCCATGGAGAGAAAACACCCCCGATTTCAAAAACTCACATCACGCAGCAGAGGAGATCCGTAGGATTCCACCTCCGTACCTTGTGGCTTTTCACCTGCAATGACTTCAAAGTTATTGTCTGGCCTGAGACCATGATCGGTATCTTCAACGCATTAACAGGGCCACTCTTGACGGCAAATAACACACCTTCAGTCATGTCCATTCTTTTCAGGCTCCCTTTCGTACTCTTCTGGAACTGGTTCAACCTCTTGGCCTTCAACATCGCCAACCAGCGCCTCGAAAACTCTATTCTCGAGGATTCCATCAACAAACCATTTCGACCGCTGCCCTCCAAACGAATCTCACCCGACGAAGCACGTCATCTGCTGCTTATTCTCATTCCTGTTGGTCTTTCCATCAGCGCTGCTCTTGGCGGTCTTAAGGAGTGTGCTGCTATGGTCGTTCTCACATGGATGTACAACGACCTTGGCGGGGCAGATGAGGATTTCAAACTCCGGAATCTTATAAATGCTGGTGGATTTATCTGTCATGCTTCTGGGTCGACATTGATTGCGGCCGGATTTGGCAGCTACGCTCTCTCGAGGCAGGCTGAGGTTTGGCTGCTGTTGACTGGAGCGGTTGTCTTCACAACACTGCAAGTCCAGGATCTGCCGGATATGAAGGGCGATGCAGTGCGTGGGAGGCGGACTCTTCCCCTGGTGCATGGGGAATGGGCTGGGAGATGGTCGGTCGCTATTCCTGTACTTGCGTGGTCCGTCATCTGCCCTTATTTCTGGGGCCTAGGTCTCCCATCATACGCGTTGACGTTGACCACTGGATTGATAGTATCTGGAAGAGTGTTAGCAATTAGAAATGAGCCGGCGGATCAGATTACTTATAAGGTCTGGTGCCTGTGGTTGATAAACCTGTATTTGTTACCATTGTTGCGGCATCCTGAGGTCTTTAGAGGATTATAAATAGAGATAGGGACGCATTTTTCTAGCCTAGTGATTATGTTAAGGAGTATGACAGTCTTGGCATCTGCACTTAGCCTGTGAATATCAGCATGAGTTTCAAAATTACCCTTCAAAAATATGATGATGCTTGTGTTTCTGAATCCGGGGTCAAGTTACCGACAGGGGAAAGGGCCAAGATTTTTACTGCAGCATTATGTAAGAAATCAGTCTCCAAAAACACAAGGGCATATATATATAAAAGGGCTGCCCAGACTTTTCCTCGTCTACAAATAAACGTCCAAAGAAAAGGGGAAATGGCTAGACACCGGGTCACGATAATATTTCTCTCTTTTGCCGCATTTCTGAACTTATACGCAAGCTCGACTGCGTTATTCGCAATTCAGAACTCGGCATCCCCACGTATTGTGACTTCCTCGATAGGTGCCGCTGTCGTGGAGGCAGTACGTTTCCAAGATCTCATCGTGCTCATCTTAGTGGCTAACACCTTTTAAAGATCATTTTCATCGCTTTGTATCGGATCACCTTTCATCCACTGGCAAAGCATCCCGGGCCATGGCTCGCGGCCGTGACTGACTGGTATACGGTGTATCAGTGCCTAGCTGGCGATCGACATATCGATTTCTACCGCCTGCACAAGAAATATGGTAAATATTTCCTATCAGAACTACCCACGGGGCTAAGACATTTCAAGGGACAATTGTACGCTTCGGCCCAAACAGAATTTCCATCAACACAAACACTGCCTTAAAAGCAATCTATGGGGTTCATGCGAATACCCAAAAATCGCAAGTTTATAGCGCATTCAGTCATTTCTTTAAGGTACCTGCTACCATGACTACGATAGACAAGAAAAGGCACGCTCTTAAAAGACGGGTCACCGTTCAAGCTTTGAACCACACCACCATAAAAGGACTCGAACCGTTGATGTTGAAGAACATTAATTTTTTCCTTCAAGGCCTTGTCGATGACGATAGCGGAAAAGGCAACGACTGGAGTACAGCCAGGGATCTGACTAAATCAATATCTTGGTTGCTTTCAGACATCATGGGAGACATAACCTTCAGTCGTAACTGGGATATGCAGAGAAGTGAGGAAAATCGGCATATTATTGACCTTCTTTCTATGGGAACATGTCTCATTAACATGGTAAGTAAGAAGTTGTCTGAAATCAAGAACTTAAAGCTTACGACTTTCCTATAGGCTGGGCACATACCTTCCTTGCTTGCCCTCAAACTTGACCTTCTCTTTTTCCCGAAGCTCGTTGCTGGGACGCATAAGTTCAAAGCACTCAGCAAAGCGCAGTCTGATTGGCGTGTTGACCAGAAAGATTTGCCTAACCGAGATGTTTTCGTTGCTCTTATCGATGCAAAGGACCCTGAGACAGGTGCTAAATATAATTTGGAAGAGCTGATTGCTGAGGCTGGCATCCTCATAGTTGCCGGATCGGACACTACTGCAACAAGCCTTACTGCCGCCCTGTTCTACCTTCTTCACTACCCTTCAGCGCTCTCAGAAGTTTCCGCCGAAGTGTTGAAATCGTTTCGCAACATAGATGACATCTGTATCGGGGCCCGGCTGAACTCGTGTCAATTGTTATTCGCCTGCATTGATGAGACGATGAGGCTTTCTCCCTCGGTAGGCGGGATGCTGCCACGAGAGGTTCTCAAACAAGGACTGGTTGTCGACGGCGTATATTTTCCACCGGGGGTCGACCTCGGGGTTTCTACTTACAGCATCCATCATAACGACGCATACTTCCCTGAGCCTTTCAAGTTCGTCCCAACACGATGGCTCAAATCAGATGCAGACTTGTCCCTTGCAAGATCTGCATTTTGTCCATTCGGTATCGGTAGAACAAGCTGTGTCGGTCAGTACCTTGCCTATCAAGAGATGGGAATCATCTTGGCGAGGATAATTTGGTTGTACGAAATGCGACTTAAGCCTGGCTCGACCTTGGGTGAAGGAAATTTGAAGTTGGGACGCGATAGAGCGAGAAAGGATGAGTTCCAGCTGTATGATAAATTTACGAGTAGTCACGAAGGACCCCTCGTGGAATTTAGACGCAGAGGATGTTGATGAAGGGAGACAGCGAGAACTTCGGCACTGCCATTTGAAATAACAAGACTTATATTTCGTCGAGGCGATTTTTATTACTCACTGAATTCATGGCACGGCAATTTATAATTTATTTCAGTTGGTTTGAATTTTGGAAATTTCCTGCCTAATCCTTAATTGATACTAATGAAGGAGTGTGCTCAGTGACATTGCGGGCAAAATGAAAGAGGAATTGTGCCTCAGATACAGATCATTCTCAAAACAGCTCAGAGCGCAGTGTTTTTGCTTAAGTCTTCCCAGTCGTCGCATGCCTTCAAAGTCTTGCCCAATTTATCTCGAATGATAGCCACTCCGTCTGGGCCAAGAGGCAGTCGGAAAGGGAAAGGCTTTCCTGCAGCTTTGCCTTCTCCCCTGACGACATCTACAAGACACTCCATTGCTTTTCTTGGATCGCCAGGCTGGTTGCCGTCAAAGCCCGAGATCATGGCCTTCGTTGCTTTATTGAACTCTTCATATTCAGGCACTGGATTCTTGGATGCCTCGAACTTGAAGTTGGTCGGGGCGAAGATCTTAGTTCGATAGTAGCCAGGTATGACGAGGCAGCAATGAATCCCGAACGGGGTGACTTCTTCTTCAAGACAGTTGACCACGCCTTGAAACGCATTGTAGATTAGCCATGTTCTCCAAAAAAATAAAAATAAAAATAAAACAAAATAAAATTTAGTAAGAATCTAGAGTGGATATGAATACTTACTCTCCAAAGCGCCTTTACTTGCAGAATAAACGCTTGCTCCAACAGCACCATAATACGCACCACTGATATTTTCCTTTTTAGTCCATCTGTTTGATGTTTTCAGAAAAAAGGGGAGGACTTACATAGAACTCATGAAGATCAGCTTTCCAGCCTTCTTGGAGCGGAAATGAGGAAGGATTGCGCGAGCAAGTCCCAATGGTCCGAGCAGGTTTGTTCGTAGTCCTTTTAGGATCCGCTCATTACTAGAATAGAAAGGCATCAGTTGGTGTATTGGCATAGTAGGAGAAGAAGCCATAGAGACTCACTCAAGCTCCTCCAGCACACCTGCCTCGATGTACGCAGCGTTGTTCACAAGGACATCAATGCCACCGTAAATTTTCACAGCCTCGGCAATGACAGCATTGAGTTGCGTTTGCTCCGCAGTGATATCAAGCTCGAGAATTGCCGCCCCAGCGGCTTTGAGATCTTGCAAACGCTCTTCTGCACGGCGTGCAGTTGCTGTGACATGAGTCAGAGTCTCATGCTTTAAGTCTGAGCTACGAAAAGACTTTACCTATCACTTTGTCGCCTCGTGCTAAAATAGCCTCAACGAGCTCATGGCCAAAGCCTGAAGCACATCCAGTTACGAGCCAAACCAGGACTGCCATTTGATGGTGAAGAATATGCTTTCGAGTGTGAGGAAGATAATGAAATGGGTTATTTGACGAGCTTGTGCTTTCAGAAAGGTTTAGTGTTATCGAAGTTGTCTACTCCGTAAGGATTTGGCTGCCGGCGTCTTTAATCCGCTCACCTTGAACCTTGTCTAATTCTTGCCTTCTGATTGCCTGAGTCGGGTACATGCATGTGTGATTTGCAACAGTTACGGAAGTAGTGCATTGGCATGGGGATCAGCAATCCGACGTAGCTAGGCTCCCTTGCAATGTCTTAAGCAACTAGGGGGCCCATGTTGCGACTTGCATTAAATCCAATATACATGCGTCGTGCATTCACACCGTTGTCGTCCTTCTAGGATCTGTCCCATCTATGGCTTGTGAATTCTAGCTGGTAAACTTTAGGCCATAGGAGTGATGTCGGCGCTAATTACGCCTACCCTAAATATAATGGCCTAAAGCCCTTTAGTCATGCTCTGTTAAGTTTCATCCCGAAAAGTCCTCGGCCGGTTGCGTTTTGCCTCTCATCCTCCATTTGCAATCTGAAACTTTGATAACTCAGGAACTCTGCTCTCACTGCCCAAGGGCTCTTTTGGATCGACAGGTCTTCATATATTCTGTTCATGCGCACTTCGCGGAGATCCGCATAGCGAAAAACAGCTGTCTCTCTTTCCAAATATCCACTGCCATGGCGTCAACACTGTCCCCAGCGGAAATCGCGGTTCTAAAGACCCAGAACAGAATCCCCGCCATTGTTACCAGCAATGCGGTTTGCCTCACAGCCGCCATTGTCGCAGTTGTGCTCAGGCTTTTTGCTCGTCGAATTACTCGAACGTCTTTCGCTATTGACGATGCGCTGATTATCGTGGCGCTGGTAAGCCTTCCCGCAATCTTTTGAACAGGGTAAAGGCTGAGGACGACAGGTTTTATTTGCCGGTTATGTAGCGGCTTCAATCTTTGCAACTCACTATGGGTTGGGAAAACATATCATCTTTGTTACAGATGTATATGGTCTTACAACTGCGAGTACCAACCCAATGTTGCACTCGGGAAAAGGCTAACTAGTAGTAGTCATTCATTGCCGTGTTCTGCTTCTACAATACCACGATCCCGTTCATCAAGTTCTCGATTCTTTGCCTCTATGTTCGGCTCTTTCCCCAGAAATGGTTACGGTGGATTTGCATTGGCATTGGTGCTTTTGTCTTCTCGTACAGCTTTGCGCAATTGATACTTGACATCTTTGAATGCGTCCCAATTAAAAAGCAATGGGAGCCAACATTACCAGGTTTTTGTGTCAACGAGGCCGCCGTTATTATCGCAGGCGGCGTCCTCAACATCGTCACGGATTTTGTTATGCTAGCACTACCATTACCCGTGCTATGGCGGCTCCAACTTCCTGCATACAAGAAGCGTCTTCTTTCATTTATATTCCTGATTGGGGGACTGTAAGGATTCAATCTCCTCCTGAAAGGCCTTTCAATTAATATGATACAGCGCCTGCGTGGCAAGTGTTGTCCGTCTCGCATACGCCTCCGCTGTCAACACATCTGACTCTACATGTAAGTCGTGGGCTCTTTGGAATATCTAGCCTATGTACAAGCTCACACTTCTCTAGATAATGATCTCGGTGGTCTCGTTACTTCCACAGTTGAAATCACGGTTGGCATCATTGCGTCCTGCATCCCGACCTACAGGGCTCTGATGAAATTCGTTTTCTACGAAGGCTTCCTCGGTACATGGGCATCATCACATCAGGACCCTGATATACAGATGATGAATAATACGGTGGACACTACACGCAGCTACAAAGGCAAGGGCTGGGGGAAAATTACTCAAGAAACTACAATCTCACAGATTCGACGGAGCAAGCTGAAGCAAGATGAGGAGTCATTCGGCATTTCCAATTCAATTGGAAGTGTGGCTGAAAATGAAAGTCGAGGATTTCAAGAGGCTCTTTGAGGTTCTTGGTGTAGTCTTGTCTTTTTTATTTATGTGAACCCCCATACCTTAATATTAAACTCATGAAGCTTAAAATTTTGTAACACTGATTTCTACCCCCCATTCCTTATCTCACGCAGCTCTTCAAAACTAATCTAAAAATAGAACATGTACTGTAGAATGAGGTATGACCACGATAGAGTTCAATCTCTCTTGCATGAGCGGGGGGTTAAATCCTAATTTGCCACCGATTTACATGATCAAGCGTATAAATATTGCTACGGTAGTTTCCATCGTAACATCGAGCCCGAGATCATGTGGCGAGCTGATCTTTTGGCTTCTCCGTGCTGACGCTTATCACTTGCCTACTATGGATGAACACGGAACAAACGCTTATGCGGGTGCTCAGTCAGCCTGCAGGTTGCAACATGGTATAGCCATCCATCGAAGAGACCTTGAATGCTATAGGGTGACCTTTTGCCAGGTCTAGAATTCCTGTGAAGCGCTCCGCACCCCCTCATACCGGACCTGCATACTTGAGAAAGACAGACCACCATTCTATAGACCCCTAATTCGGTAAAGCCAAAATGAATCGAGAGGAACATCCAATTCACCAGCAGCGAACTCTCAAAGTCATTTGCATAGGCGCAGGGCTGGCAGGTTTATGCTTCGCCTACAAGTTACAGAGATCCTTTTCGGACTTCACTCTCACCATATACGATAAAAATTCTGGCGTTGGAGGAGTGTGGTTTGAAAACCGCTATCCCGGGTAAGTGATTTCTAAGTTAGAGTCCTGCAGCGCTAATTGTGTTTGTCAGAGTGAAATGCGATTTTCCAGCTCACAACTATACATACTCCTTTGAACCGAAAGTGGATTTTCCTAGCCAGTATGCTGAAGGCAAAGATATTCGGCAGTACTTCATTGATTTCACTGCAAAACACAATCTTCACCGGTTTCTAAAGCTGGGAAATGAAATAGTCAAAGCTGAATGGAATGAGCAATCGGGGTTCTGGTCAATTCAGGCCCGGAATCTTGAATCGGGCGAAGTAACTCATGATACTTGCGATATACTTATCAATGCAGGAGGAGTGCTTAATAATTGGAGGTGGCCAAATATTGAAGGGCTGAATGATTTCAAAGGAACTTTAGTGCACAGTGCGAGATGGGACGAAGGGCTAGATCTAAATGGGAAATTGGTCGGCATCATAGGAAACGGGTAGATTCATTGTCTCTCTTGGAATTTTTCACTAGCTGACAGCGTTCAGGTCCTCTGGACAGCAGCTCGTTGAAAATATTCAACCGCTTGCAAGACGGCTCACTCATTTCATCCGCCAGCCGACATGGGTGACGGGACCCTTTGCTGGGGCGCCACACGACTATACGCCAGAGGAGGTGAAGGGGTTCTCTAATGACCCAGATCTTCTCGTGAGGAAGCGGAAAGAGTTTGAAAGCATCGTTAACACCTATTTCAGTAACTATCTCAAGGATAGTCCTGGCCAAAAGGCCATGCGAGATTACCTGGAACAAGATATGACCGGAAAGCTGAGCTCCACCGAACTTGGCAAACTTCTCATACCAAAATACGCTGTTGGATGCCGTCGCCCAACACCGGGAGTAGGATATCTTGAAGCTTTGACTACGGAAAACACGGTGACGGTTCTGGGTGACATACAGCGTATCGATGCCGATGGTGCGATAGACTCGGCTGGTCAAAAACATGTTCTCGACGTCCTTGTTTGCGCAACTGGCTTCGATGTTTCTTACAAACCTCGATTTCCGCTAATTGGAGAGGAGAATAAAAATCTCCAAGACGTTTGGGCTAAATCAGGATCTGCCAAATCGTATCTAGCAACAGCAGTCCCCGGGTTTCCCAATTATTTCATGTTCTTCGGTCCAGGTAATCCGTACTCTGGTGGCAGCTATATCTGGACAGTTGGTAAGTGTCTTTCTAAAGGGAAGTACTTGAATAAACTGACATGAAGACAGAGTGCCAAGCAGATTATATTCTCAAATTCTGCGACCGCTGGCAGACCGAGAATATCCACTCCTTCTCTCCAAAACAAGAAGCTGTTGATGATTTTATCTCGTATTCAGCGAAATTATTGCAAAAAACTGTTTGGACGGATGATTGTCGCTCATGGTACAAGAACGGCACGAAAGACACGGAGGCTCTGATACTGTGGCCTGGAAGTGGTCTCCACTTTATGGAAGCTCTCGCCGATGTTCGAGCTGATGATTGGAATGTTAAGTATCAGGGTAATCGATGGGCTTGGCTTGGGAACGGGTTCAGTCAAATCGAGATGGATCCTGATTCTGATAAGGCATTTTATATTCGAACCCACGACGATGCAACATTTCTCAGCCGAAGCAAGCGTAGACAACAAGCTCCTTTAACGAAGGGAGACGCACAATCGAAAGGAAAGGTTATATCGTGGAAAGAGGTCTCCCCGAGTCGTTTTGAAAGACCTTTTGACACTATCGAGAGCTTTTACAAGCTGATCTCAGCTGGTGGTGCTGCGCTAAACAGAGAACATTGGACTGTCAATGTCGCAGCGCAATTGAAGCTTGACTCTTCGCTTGGTGATATCGAAACTGCTCTAAGGTCCGCCTGGAAAGCTACACGCTTGAAACTCCCCCAAATCGCTGCCTTTGCTATGGAGAATACTTATGTTTATGAAGTTCCTGATGCTTCGGCTCTCGAGACTTGGTTGAACGAAACATTTATTGTTGAGCCTTTAGAAATGACGGCGGCTAATCTTTATGCCAACTCCAAACCATCATCATTGGCGAAGATACACTATATTCCTCGCACTTGCGAAGTACTTATTCGCTCTTCTCATTACCGTATCGATGGTATAGGTGCTCTTTATTTGCTTGATACATTCCTCAAAGCACTAGCCGAGCCATCAAAGATCCAATTTGGAAGCGAGGCCACAAGATTATCTCCAGGGCTCGACCAAGTCTTGAATATTCCTACTGCCGTATCGGAAAAAGTGGAAGCCGCTGCCAACGAGCAAATAAAGGTCTACACTGAAAATCTGCCATCAATTGGTCTTAAGCCAAATCCAACCAGTCTACCCGGTGGGACACGCCGCTGTGAAATTGAGCTCTCTCCTGAACTGACCTTGAAAATTACGTCCCGATGCAAAACTGAAGCATTCAGTGTAACATCTGGTGTCCATGCCGCCGTAATCAAAGCAACCCAGAATTCTTCAAGCAAGCAAGCTTCGCCATCTCAGAAGTGGACGACTTGGATATCTTACGATTTCCGCAAGTATTGCCCACCACCTTACAACGGCCCTGAGCATGGAGTGTCCATTTATCATACGGGCTTTCCCGCCACTCTCACACCCACAACCTTCTATGCGGATGCGAAAGAAATCCAAAAGTACAATTCCCGTGACCTTGCCACGCCAGAACTTGATGTCTTTAATTATCTCAACTGTTATGTTAATAAAGTTCAAACGCTGTTCAATGCGCCTGTACCTGATGGCTCCCTTCCGCCCACCGAGCCGTTGGTGGGGAGTCTCGGGGTCATTGATAAATATATGACTTCCCGATGCTCGAACAAGGTTGAAGTGACAGATTTCTGGCTTGGTGTAGAGCAGCTGAGTCCGCAGCTGCAGGTTTATGTCTGGACTCGCCTGGAACGAATGAAACTGAGCATCTGCTATAACGAGAATTTTTACAGCGAGGAATTTGTAAAGAAGTTTTTGGATTGTGTGAGAGAGGAGCTAATTCTGGGCCTGGAAATTACCGACGGGGTTTGAGCAAAAAGATGTATATATGTATCTAACTCTCAGTTGTATCTTTGCGTTCTAGCAATATTACAGATGGCTGGTGCTTGCTAAGAGAAAAACTGATCAGAGATTCGCTTAAATAAAAAGGGGTACCCCTTGATCTTGCTTTAGCTGAAATTCAAGTGATCGTCATCTATGACTTACCGAAACTAGTAGACAGGCCGCTAATTTATCTTAATTATTCCTGTCTCAGCGGTCTAGACACTGCCCGTTCTTTGACATTAAGTTGGAAATCCTTCAAAGTCCTTCAACCTTCAAAGCTAGGCGGTTGTTACTAGTTGAAAGCCTTTAACCACTCTTACCATCCTCGTCACACATGAATCTCTTGTCGGCGCCATGATTTGCAAATTGCTCTAGGGAAAAATGCGCAAAATAAGTAACCATGTGAATGCAGTATGGCCGCATCTTTTGCCGTGCAGGCAATTACGAAACGTCTATAATGGAGAGTGTCCAGTAAGGCAGTAAGTTAGTCATTAGTTGACCCCAATTCGCTGCTAACTTAATAACTTGTAATCACGAGATACGGAGATATTGTAGAAAATAAGTCAAGTTAATTTTTATCTAGTATATTAAGAAGTACCATTTTACCTTAGGGCTTCTTCAGAAAAGAAAAAACTTATGTAAATAGAAAAATATATTAGAAAAAAAGTGATATCAAGCCGAATCTGAGGATTCTAGGGGAGAAGGGCTTTAAAGTCACTAGATATATAACCTCATTTATACCTCATACAAAGCATTCTAACTGATAATTCGGCTTATTATTCTTTAAATCTCTGACTTAGTGACTTAAACTTTTTAAATTATCTAACTGAATGACTTATGTTAATTACTTATAAGTTCACTGATCATACTGGACACTTTATGTAATGGAATGATTGCTTAAAATGAACGCTAGACTGAGACTTAATTCTAAGGGTTTAAAATCTAGAGTAAGATTTCACGTCTAGCCAGCTCCTTAATGCCTATGTGACACCTATTTCTTCACCATGCCGCTCGATCTTCTAGCGTCAAAAAACCCTATGAGGAATTGAAGACGGGCGATAGGACGGACTACTTAACTAGGAACGAGTGGTGGAAGGATGAATGAACATACATAATAACGTATGTAGCGAGTTTATTTTTATTTTATTTTTCTTCTTGCTTAAGCAACGTGATGATGCAATCTTTCAAAGAGGTCGGGCCTTATCATCCTTGAAGTCAATGGACACAGAGGTTAACGCTTAGAGCAAGCTTGATTTCTATTCGACACTTCCTGCTAGACGCTGCATAGATTCAAAATCCTGGTATTTGATATTATGAGGATGAGAAAAGTAGTGAAGAGCCAGCGAGACGTAGTGAATCGATATAGTCAAGTGCAACAAATTGTTCTCTGAAAAAATTAATATTACAGATAAAGTCCTGGGCTTTAATCAAGTCGCTAGAAGAACATCAACAATAAATAACCAGCGCCACTCCACTAGCAATGATTACACCATCATCTCCCCAACTCCTAGATACTCACAAATCTAACATTCCCGAGTAGCTGAATAGCTAAGCGGACGTCCGGTTCGTATTCGCTGTCCTATTGGCTAATAGGATATCTACTGTCAAATATTTAATATTGGCAAACCGGACGGAACATATTGAATATGATCGTCAAAGGGACATCTCCAACTTCGAGTCGGGTGCAATGCAGCTAAACCATGAATCTCGAACGCCGCAAATTGCCATCAATGCACAGGAGGAGAAAGAGAATTCAGGAAAAGGTTCAGGTGCAAGAAGATCTATGAAAGGCTCAGTTGTTGCAAGCAATTGCCGCGGAGGAAGCTGATGAGCTTAAGCGAGGGTAGAACTTGCGCCATTGTCTGATAAAGCATCCTCTGACATAGGAGTACATGGGATGCGGGGAGGTGGGGATTTGTTTGGCAAGCATCATTCTTCTGCTAAGAAGCTTGGCAGTTGTCCTTCTGCTTCTGCTGCGCCACATCTAAAGATTCTGCTAGATGGACTGAGTGACTGACTTATCAGTAGGAAGGAAAACGTTAATAACCCCTTGAAGCTTCTCAAGGTAGATAAAATAAAAATTTCTACAGTTAGCTGGCCCCGGTTCATTGACAATAGGGCTAATTAACAGCTAATACTTGCCCTTCAATTCTAAAACGCTACAATTTTACAAGTAGTTGTAAATCTATGGCTTTCACTCTTCTTTTTTTGTTTCCTTGACAACTTAACTGACTATCTAATAAGTAGAATGAGGCAAGAGAATAGCAGATATTAAAAAATAAAAAAGAAAGATGAATTCTGCTTTAGTTGGATGAAGCTCGCTTATGTAAATCGGATGAAGTGGAGTCTTCTAAAGCCCGTCATTGGCCTCAGAAATGAATTTACGCAGAGGTGCAGTCTACGGCCCCACTAGCCGCCAGGAGTTGTTCACCAACGAGCCTGATCACTAACCGATGATATTTTGATCCCACTCTTGGTTTACTAGCCTGCGAGTTTTTTTTTTCTTCAAATTCAGTTGAAGCCAGCTTTCTTGAAGAAAGTCAACCTTTACATAGACTGGCAAGAGCTATGTCTTCAACTGCACATCTCGACCAAGTCCGCTTGTCTAGCACAAGCATCATCAGCAATTTGAAAGCATTTGAGGATTGGCTAACCAAAGAAACGACTGTCTTTACAAAGATAGATAAAAACTATGAGCTATGCACAGATAATGCATTGACCTCCAAGTGCGGAGCGCTTTTTGAGGACTTAGATATTGTTGACGATGTGAGTCCGCTTACGAATGAAGTCAGTTTTCGTTACTTATTAATAACCCGAGTAGCTTAAATCCGGGAATTTACAATTCAAAGTCATTCGAGTTCCTGGACCTGACCCGGCACAATATGAGCCATCTTCTCAGCATGAGCTGGTCATACCAATATCTACTTCCACTGAAAATGCCGAAGTCTCTGGCACCTTTGTAGCTCTAGGCTTCTCGATACATATTCGAAAACCTGTTGATATTGCCTCTGGAGTTACTTGTCTCATCATTACGGAAAATCCAGTAGTTGATGGCACTAATATCTCTAAGAGAAGAGAGAGCTCCGCTCTTCTGGAAGATGCAGTCTATCGAGATGCAAAGATTCTCACATCACGGCTATTCTATTGGCTTCCCGGACTTATGCTCAGCTCTCTCTGCTGTGGCCTGGACGAAACCCTTCAAACCACAGCAACGGCTGATATCGGTAATGAATTTAATTCTCTTGACAGAATGTCTTGGCTTGGCACAGCATGGTTCATAGGCGTCATTGCTGCATACATCGTTTGGCCCACTGTGGGCGAGATCTTTGGTCGAAAAACTGCGCTTCTTGGTTATCATATTGCATATCTAACAGGTCTTGTTCTCGGAGGCTTTGCAAGCTCTATGACGATTCTCGCCATTGGCCGAGGGTTCCAGGGATTCGGAGCCGGCGGTTCTGTTTGCCTTATTACCATTATTATAGCAGATACCTTCGTACAGCAAAACTCACGAGCCTTTGTGGAATCACTTCGTGCGGCGACATTTGCAGCTTCTTGCGCTACCGGTCCAATATTGGGCGGCTCTATCACTGATAGTATCGGATGGCGATGGATATATTTAATCCAGCTTCCTTTTTGCTTCATAGCCGTTATCGCGGTTCTTGCCTTCTTCCCAAATATCAAGACACATGTCAGCCAAGATAGTGCATGGAGCCAAATCCGTGGCCGTAATCTCCTAGGGATGTTTTCTGTTATTGTCGCTACTGTCCTTCTATACACTGGATTTGATCATGGAAGCAACTTTTCCTGGCTCGAACTGAAGGCTTATGCTTCACTAATCGGTTCTGCTATTTGCTATAGCGTGTTTGCCGTCACCGAGTACTCCCACAAGGACCCCTTCATTCCATATATGGTTCGGGCTAGCACCTCACTCAAAATGGTCTTGCTCCTTAATCTTTTCGTCTGTTCTGGATACTTATCGACATTATACTACATACCAATCTTCTATCAAGCTGTTCGCGTGTCTTCTGCCTTACACGCGGGTGTCTTGATGCTTCCTGGAACCCTAACGACTGGACTGATTGTTCTTGCAACATTGATCGGTTTGGATCGCCTAGGCGGCTTCAGGAGCGTAATGATTAAGAGCAGCTTAACTGCAGTTTTTGGAGCGTTGTCATTCACCATGATAGCTCGTTTTGCTCCTATGAATATTCTTGGAGAATCCTTTTCATTCTTCTTCTGGGCAGGTTCCATGCAGGCTACAATATTGTGCGCAGTCACCTGCATGAGTAAGTCCCCACAATTTATATATATATATAAAAAATAAGCACTGAGCTAATCAATTGTTTTTAGATGCTCATGTAGAAGGGTCACAAGATACGTCACCAGCATTCCGCTCTATGTTTCTCTTTCGTGGGACGGGAAGTGGCATTGGCATCAGTATTTATTCCGCTATTGTGCAGTCTTCCTTGGCAGCTCAAATCAAGCAATTGCAGCCCCCAGTTTCAGATGAGCTTGCACACAAGCTTCGGCAGTCCCTAGAATTCGTCTCTGAACTAGATCCCCCACGCCAGGAAGCGGTCCGGAGATATTATGGTTTGGCTATCTCCAATGCCTTCATATTCAGTGTCTTAGTTTTATCTTGTGCCGTCCCTGCTACCTGGGCAACTGTGGCAAAGTCATTAGACGAGAGTAAGGACTGTTCGGAAAGCCAATCTGGTGATCAAGAGCCTCTGCTGGAAGGTATTCTCGCTTAGTTTCCGATGGACGTCCAACAGGAGACTGTAATCAGAAAGAATAAACACAATCCCTGTATATTAGATCAAAGTTCTTTTTTAAGTGGAAGAGATCTCCATTATGATCACTAAGAGGGATTTGTATATACTGTAGATGAACCTGGGTGTCTGGCTGCTGGTTTGAGAGATAATTGGTTTCGAACCACCCTGTTCTGTCTGTCGGTCAACAGAATATATTTGACATTTAGAACATAATTCATATCTCTAACTAGATCCTATAATCCTATAAGAGGATTGAATGCAATTAACCGATACTCACAAGTGGTTAAGTATGTGTTTTTGGTTGTGAACTAGTGTCACGAGTCGAGAGACGATGCCCAATCTACCAGCGTCAGGGGGATCAAATCCTACTCGATTCTAATAATGAGATCAAGGTTAGCCAAGATATTGAACGCCCTTATTTTTACAGTAGAGATGCCAATATTTTAAAACTGGTGTGGACACTTCTAGGGGTTTATATTAGCTCCACGATCACTACTTTTCACATCTCAGACGAGTGCTCGCAAGGTGAATAAAAAGCACCAATTAAAACACGATGAAGAGATATTTCTTGACGTCATCTATGGTTAGGGAACAATTCTTCAAATTTGTAAATATTTCCAGCCGTTACTCAGATGGTACCTCCCCAGACTTGGGAGGGAAATTCAACAGCAAAACTGGAAAAACTTATCTTACTGCAATTTAGTTAGAAGATATCCATAGAGCTCTATTATTGAAGACCTACAGATCTAGGCAAGCATTGCCATCTTATTATGCCCCAAGTTGGAACTGTGCCGCCCTGCATAATATTATCATATATGATTGTCCAGGCCCTTTTGACACGACAAAGCAAATATTGATAGTCTCGCAGAAAACAGCTAAGAGATGAAACTGTACCTGTATCATTTGACAAGTTACTTCCCTTATTTGAACTTTGGACTTTTAAGGATCAACAAGTCAGTCACTTTGACTTAAATCATATGAGCGCCTCTGCATTAGTAAAGCTTTTTATAAGCTCGCTCCTAGCAATTTCTTGGGAACTCCGTAGAGGTATCTGCAATTCTAATACTATCTAAATTAGAACAGTTCATTGCCAATCAAAATTCAAGAAAAATATCCGGTGTGGTGTAGTGGTTAGCATTTCTGCCTCTCAACCACTTTGTTCAACAGAGTTCGGGTGCGCAGGAGACCGGGGTTCAATTCCCCGCACCGGAAATAGTTTTTGGCCAAAAATACATATTGTGATATGTCTCATCTTTCTATTTTTTTTCTATTTTTGAAGCTTTCTGTATTGTTTAAAAATCCCTAGTGCCACGAAGCGGAAGGGAAGGGAAGAGAAGGGAAGTGCTTTTTTGTTGATTAACCTTATCTTAGTCTTATCATAAGCGATGCGTTAAAACTTCAAGCTTCGACAACACCAAAGCGCGTTAATTCGAATTACTCTTTTGTAATTATTCTTTTGTGATGTGATACGACTCAGAACGATTTACGAGATAATGATACCCATTATTCCCGTTCCATAGCGACCCGAGTCATGAAGATTTCAGTCCACGGACAACCATTCCTTCACAATGACCTCGCTCTGGACCACCGAAGCTCCTAGCCCTATAAAAGATGCCTCTGATGTCGCAGATACAGGTCTCGCAGATATGGGAGATGTGGGAGATGTGGGATTACCTTCTCCAGTTCTACATCTGACAAGTATTCCCATGGGACGTCCACAACTGCAGCGCAATCAACCTCAACCACCTGCTCCAGTTAATAACCCCAACGATTCCCTCTCTTTGATGCAACTCCGGCGTATAATCACTGAGTTCCCGCGCATAGACTCCGTATCTTATACCTTCAAGTATGCCGATACTGCTCCTTTCGAAGATGAAGTCGATGAATGGTTTTCCTACAACCAGGCAGAGTTCAGGCGATTACTTAGGGCGAAAGACACATTTGAGAGGAGATGGAAGAAATTTTCGGGAAAGGCATGGCTTGAGGCTGATCTGGAAGACCGAGAACGTTTTATGAAGAAGGAAATACATGGCTTGCATGCTACAGATTTACGAAGGAGATGCAAAAGCCTGCAGACCGTTTTGCACATTATACTAGGAGTTTGGGACGAGACTGCCGGCAATTTAGACAAGGAGTCGGTGCCAATAGAGAAGACAAAGGCTACAGAAGGACAGCTCGAGTACATGAAGTCTGGGCTTCTGCTTGTTGCACAATGTGGAGGGATATCTGTATTATATGAAGTCATGCAGAATGCTTTGAGGCATCTATGGTAAGAACCTCTCAGATCTGTGGTACCTACCTACTTATATTTGCAAGGGACGAGGAATTTAGAGAGACAAAACTTGTTGAAGAAGATGTGCCCTTTATACAAGACGAACTCGATAATGTTACGACAATATTTTATTTGGTCATTGAAGGCTTTCGGAACGATCCAACAGACCTGAAATCTGTTCGAATCCAAATGCGTAAGTGCCGTATCGAGAAGTCCATATATATTCTTACATCTCAAAGTGGCCTTGAATCCCAGCCTTATGGATTGGATGGTGACCATCACTGCAAGATTGAGATGGGACGAAGCCAACGATTTACCTCAGACGCGAGTGAGTAGTTCGTTATTTGCAAATTCATCTGGCTAACAGTTTTAGATATTCCTCCTCTTCTGGAAATCTCTTCTCTTAGTGTTTGGAGGAACTGCCGAAATCGACAAAGTTAAAAAGGCCACTGATGAGGTGGCGAATTCTGCTAGCGAAGGTGGGAAAATAATTACAGCTTCCCCTCTGGACTATCATATTTTCCGTCAGGAGATCACCTCTAAATACCCTGCATACATCCCACCTGAACCATTGATACCCCTCGAACCAGATAACAACTCAATCCTCCCTCCACTTCCAAATCGACCTAGCCGGGCTAGCACAACTGGCATTTTGAACCCCCCCACCAATGTGAATAGCAGTGGTGCTTCAATTCTTCATCAACCTGTACATATTGCAACACCTGCACCGTCTCCCCCTCCTTCTCCCCCGGTAGGCGGCAAAGCTGGAAAGAAGCAGAATTATCAAACCAATCAAAACTTTCCGTTCATGTACCCACCATTAGATAGCACAAGCAATAGTGCAGGAGGAAAAGGCCTTGCTGGATTACAGGAACTGCTTGTTGGTCGAAAATGGGAGGGCAGCGACATACCGAAGTCTATCTTGGAGGCAGGTGAGCTTTTCGCCAAACGAATGCGTATGACAAGAGCAATGCGTCAACTATGGGACGAGCGAGAGCGCTTCTTGAAGTTTGAACGTGGCTGGGACGGCGATGATGAAGATGTGGAAGAATTGGATTTGGATAGTATTTTGGCAAATGGCCTAAAACCCGCAGCGCCACTACCAGAACCAGAAGTAGACTATGGACCACGAGCAGACGTTGATTCACAAGTGAAGAAAAAGCTTGACCTTGTTGAAAATTTTTATGTAAGTCCCTTTCACCTAGGATAAACCATTCATCAATTGACTTTCTGCAGAAAGAGTCAATTCCTCATCTCCAGTCTCTCGTCATAGTGCTACTCAAAGCCATTCTAGCCAATGTTACAGCTTTAATAATACAACCCATGAGTGCTCAGCCTCAATCTGGGACTGGACCTGGAACTCGGTTTAATGGCCAAGCTCAAAATCGACCTCAAGATCCTGCCAGTATTCCACTTCCGAACAGCGTTGATCTTGCTGATTTGCCAATTGATGAGATTGAAGCTATGAGATCACGAGAAATAACAGCTAAAGCTGTATCCGGCATTCTGCTGATCTTGTTAAAATGGTTCAAGGTCTCACGTAAAGCATATCCCACTCCCCTAAATAATAAATATTTCTGACTTTAACAGATATTCTTAAATTCGAATATTTCACGCAACTGCTTCTCGACTCCAATTACCTACCTTTAGTTTTGAAACTATTTGCGCATCAAGAAATCGATAAGGTTGTTGAAAGCAAAACGGATCGTGATGACATGAGGTCAGTTGCCTTTTCATGCTTCCTTCCATTTACTAACTCGACTCGCCTAGCTTCTTTGCATTCTGCAACGGCAATAGTAAAAATGCTCCCGTTGAAGTCATACCGGAGGAAGAAAGCGAAGACGAGGCCGCCCCGCCCCCAATAAAACTCTCTCGCTCTCCTGCCCCTCCTGCCCAGCTTCCTGCCCTCGCTTTTCAAGAGGGACAGCATGCCGCCCGCCGCGAACCATCAGACGTAGACGAACTGGGCGTCCCCGCCAGTGAAATCGGCAGCGAACTCATAACTGAATTCTCCTGGCGAAATTTCTTCTCTTGCATCAACTTTCTACGCATCATGCAAAAGATTTGCAAAAACAAAGCACATCGCAATCTTCTCCTCGTCCAGTACAAATCCTCCAACATCCTCAAAAAATCACTAAAAGTGCCACAAGCCGAACTTCGACTCTATACTCTGAAATTATTCAAGAATCAAGTTCCTTACTGCGGCCGCAAATGGAGACAAGGAAACATGCGAGTCATCACGGCAATCTATCTACATTGTCGTCCAGAATTAAGAGACGACTGGTTAGCAGGCAGTGATGTCGATGCCGAAGTTGAAGAAGCACTACCCCTCGAACAAGCCTTGAGAGCATTGACACATTGGTGTAATGTCCGACGATATCCGGATAAAATGGGAGCAGACACCAAATTACTCGAAGAAGAACACGATTTCTTCGTACGAGAGCTCGAGAAAATGGAAGGCCATTTTGAAGAGATGGGATTAGGAGTAAATGGCGAGGAGAGTGTGGATGGTGGGTGTGTAGAAGGTAGTGGTTGGTAAGCTGTTTTCTTCCCCCTTACATTGGAAATCTCTTCCTATTGTTTGTATGGGCAATTGAAGAGTGAAAAGTGTCGTGAAGTAAGGAAATTGCAATGAAAATTATAACATGATTTGTTTTGTTTCCTAGTGTATGTGAAGTTGTCGAACAGGACAATTAATGTGCAGGAAAATAGGTAAGCAAAATGGAGTTTTTGTTGCTCGTCCTAGATGATGGGATGACTCGTTTTTGTTATGTTCCGTTTTTATCTTTATATCTCGTCCTCTTTTTCGTTGTGGTGGTGTTTTATTTCAGGGCACTTTTGGGAAAAGCCTGTAGAAATTTCGGGTTTAGGTTTCATCTGATTGATGGGTAGAGCTTGTGGTTCGTCTGATAGTTTGAGATGTGTTGATAGAGGATGGAATGTGAAGAGGGAGGGTCTGTGTCGTGCTTGTATGGCAATAATTTCATTGTGGTATTCAAGGTGTGCCAAATGAAGTTTAGTCAAGAGCCTAAGTAGGTTCTCTAATTCGAATGGAAACTAGGACTGTGATGCATCCCTCTGTTACTGGCATCTCGAAAGAGGGAACCTTCCGAAAAATCTCCTTTCAACTGAATATAAGTCATATCAATGCCATACTGCTTGGTCAACAGGCTAAACAGCTGACCTTTGCAGATTATACCTCAAAGCAAAGAAAACCTACTGATTGTCTTAATCTCACTTGGCGTGAATAAAAATTGTTTTATGGCAACTCGCCCGGCTAATTTCAAGTGGACGTCGAGGAGCCTCCTTCAATATGCAACTTATCCGAGCACATCCAAATATGAAGGTTTCCCGAACTCGAGATACCACATTCACACTTCCTTCAAATCGCTCTAAGAGCTCCGTCTTTGAACCTTTTCCCCGTTATCACGTGTGCGGGGTATACTTAGGGTATTGTTGGGTACCAACGCATTTATGGAAAGGTTTGAGAATGGGAGGTGGGGAGTTGTCCTTATAAAAACTGCCTTGTTTAACCCATTATACTATCTTTTTTTTTCGAACATCAAGTTTAGAAGATAAAACGCAGAACTTCAACATGGCAGGCGGAATAGTAGACAGAGAAGCTTTAACCAACCGTGTCCTTCCCCAAATGAAATTCGGAGATGGCTCTCGAATCTCAACATCTTCACTACCTCCATCTCTCCCCATTTCGGACGCAGGGAAAGCGAGATTTGCCGTTCGCGGGAATGCTATTGGTAAACTCTCCTCCGCCACCTCCCTCTCCTTCTTCCCATCTAACCCAGAAATATTTTCTAATCATGAAACAAAGTCACGGGAGGAGCAGGAAATCTCGCCATCGCAGGCGCAAGAGCTCTTCTGGAACATGGTTTGAATGGTCTGGCATTATTTGATCTGATTATTGGGGAGGATTCAGAGGGAATTTCGGAACTGAAGAAGGATTTTCCAGATAGGAAGATTCTGTGGAAGAGAGTAGATGTTACGGATGCGGAGGCTGTGGATGTTGCTGTGAAGGCTACGGCAAAGGAGTTGGGTAGCGGTTAGTTTTGTTTCTCTTTCGATCCCTTTTTCCTCGTCATATTTTTGAAAGGAAATGAAGGCTGATTGTGAATTGGGTGGGAAAAGTTGATATTCTATGCTCGTATGCGGGAATTGTTTCTTGTGTCCATGCACTGGATATGGATGTTGCAGCGTTTAGACGAACAATGGATGTTAATGCTACGGGGGGTTTTATTTGTGCTCAGGCTGTTGCGAAGTAAGTCATCCGTCACACAATCACCTCACTTCAAGTTATCTAAATTCTCTACTGACATCATCAAAGGCAAATGGTGGCCCAACAAACAGGTGGCTCTATTATGCTCATTGCTTGTAAGTCCCCTCCCTTTCCTTCTCGTTCTCATCATCTCATATAACAAACTAGCCGTCTCCGCCTCCCGCGTGAATTTCCCACAACCACAAGTAGCCTACAACGCATCCAAATGCGCCGTGCTGCAAATCAAAAACTCTTTCGCCGCCGAATGGGCTTGTTATGGTATAAGAACCAACACGATTTCACCCGGGTACATGGATACGATCTTGAATCATGGGGCGGGTTTAGAGGAGGCGAGGAAGATTTGGTTAGTATTTTCATTCTCTTATATATCATGACGTTCAATGGGAAAATGGATATGCTGTCATTTTAAACCATTTATAAATAGGATTTTGTGCTTTTTATTGTTGGGATGGGACGCAACCTGCTGACTTTCCTGGTGATGGACAGGCTGTCTAGAAATCCGATGGGGAGAATGGGTGATCCGTGGGAATTGACGGGTCCATTGGTATTACTTGCAAGCGATGCTGGGACGTATATCAATGGTGCGGATTTGGTTGTTGATGGTGAGTTTATCTTTTTCTTTCTATTTTAGATGAGTTGGATGCTAATCTTTCAATTTCAAACTTAGGCGGGAGTACGATATGTTTTTGAGTATGAGTTTAATTTTATAGATCTGAGTTAGAAAGATTTAGATGATTGGTTTTCCAAATTTCAAGTCATGATAAAGACAATATATGCAAAGTGCATGGGCCGTTTAGTACGGCTCCATTGCTAGAAATAGGCAAGGTCCTCGTCGTTAAGGTTGTAATGGTGGTGCCTTCAACGTACGCCGTTATAAGTTATCTCTAATTTCTTGCTAAGGTATTTATTTCTCTTTAATTATATCCTCTATCTCAGGCATTCAATTCTCTAGTCATTCGCTATTCAAGTAAGCCACATATCATTCATTAGTTCAAGAAACGCCAATCCCAATCAGGGTGATCGTGTCGACTTCGTGCGGCAATAGCTTGCAACAGATGGTGCAATAATTATTTCATTTTACTCAGTACCTGCCCAAAGGTGTTTGAATCACTTATAATCAAGTGTCCCCCTCGGCGATTTCTCTCTAGGTTTTCTTCAAGACATTCTCAACGTCGTTGAACAAACGCCGATGTCGACATTTTAGGCTGTAATGTATTTGAATACCGTCTTAATTATATCTCAATGATAGTACTATATGTGTGTTATTCAACTATTCCATCACTTTTAAATGCCGCTTGGATGGCTTAGGTTAAATGCGCGTCCCCCCCGCCTCCTTTCCTTTGCCCACAGGCTATTATAACTTATTAATAGATATTATTGGGGGGTTTTTGCATATTTATTTATTGTATTCGCATTATAGCCTCTTTCTAATGTAGGTATCACCGGGTACGCAAGTAAAAGGAAAGAGACAGTTGTTTCATTATGCATTCTAAAACGGAAGAGATTTTAGGTAGCTAATAAGGTTTGAACGCGCCTGTTAGCCTAATTATGAGCCATAAGTCATGTGACGGGTTAACTTTTAGCTATATCGCAATCTAGCAGCTTTTAAAACTACTTAATAATATCTCTATAACTTGCACACGCTAATATAGAGTAAAATGCCTTCTATCCTGCCGATTTCAAAACAATAGACCTAATAGAGTATATAATGCTAGCGAGATACGTTTTTTCGCGTTCGTTTAATAGCTGTTGACGGGTACTTATACGCAACTAACATTAATTTCTAAGCACAACAAATCTCACAAAAAGCCTTGCATGAACAATGCTAGAGAACAAAATTAAACCCAACTATATCTTCCCGAAATGCCCCTCGAAACATTCCCTCCCACCCACTAAATCCGTCTAAATTTGCCACAAATCTAGACTCTAAAACCTACAGCCATCCCTAAAAATGTGCAAAGCGACCACCATCCAATTCAGCTGCACCCACACCCTAGTCGACATAGCCATCTGTCCCGCCCTTCCTCTCTCCATCACATCCACAGAATACCACCTCTTCCCCAACACCACCAATAAAACCATCCAAGCATACATCCCCTGCGTAACATGCACCGGTGAGCCCAGACCCCAACTTTACGAGGGTATGGTGGCTAGGGCTATCACGCAGAAATTGGAAATACTTGAAGCTCTGATGGAAAAAGTCGAGGTTACTGGGAAAGGGGAAGGGAGGGAGCGCTATGAGCAAAAGGCACAGAAATTAAGAGAAAATAGACATCTAATAGAAGAAGAAGCAAGATATGTCGATAAGGCGATGAGATATGATTGGGATACCAGATGGTCAGGAGATGAATATATTATTGACGAGGTGGATAATGGCGTTTAGGAAATTTCTTGACTTTTGAAGATAAATGGATTAATGGAGTATGTTAAGCTAAGATTGAAGATTCTCCTAAGTAATTTGAATATAATGAATGTGAATGAATGAATGAATAAAAACTAATGCTCGAGGCTCACTAATGGATAAGAAATTCAAATCGTGTCCTTAACAATGTTTTGCTATAACACAAAGATATTCGAGTTTTAAGACAATGGACTTGAACAAAGAAGGACCAATAAATGACTCTTACTTGCCCTGGGCATTCAAGCGAATTAGACTTAAGAGGATTATGAAATGGTTTTATTTGTGAAAGGCGCTAAAAACTAGCTAGATTGGGCTTGACGATACCTAGATCTAGAAAGGTGCGCTCCCTCGTTCATCCTTCTACTATTATTAAACCGTAAGGCTTCATGTGAAGATAAGAATACTCCTATAACGAGTATGCTTGGCCATGGTTATTAGATAGATTCCCCTTGAAGTATCAATGCATATGGATGCTTAGCTACTGACGTTCGGTGATCGAAGTTGAAATATAAAAGTGAGTTTAGCGAGAGGTGTGCCTGTAGCCTTTAGCGAGTGTCTACAAATCGGCAAAATAAATTAATTTCTTGAACCTCAACAACCACAACATATCCAATGTTAGAAGCACCAGACCCGTCATATGGCACCCGGGAGTCCATCAAATGACATAATTGGAATAGTTTCCAAATCTCCCAATGTGGGAAATAGAACCATGCCATTAACATCCCTACAATATGGATAGATGGATATACCAACCATCTCCCAGCCTCCATATTTTCCACTCTTTTCTGTCTTGGTATCGGTCAAAGCTTTCTAGAACACAACTCTGTGCTATCCTCTATTAACAAACTCTACTACTCATTGCGCAACACCAGAACTATCTAGCCTCCCTGATCAATCATCCCAAAACTTCCATCGTTGAGCTCCCAAGACTAGCACACGTCCAAAATGACAATCCCTTCCATCGAACACAGCGACCTCCACGCCCTCGACAGTTTCCACCCCATCTCTCCCCCTCCACCGACCTACTCTCCCTTTTCCCATCTCTCTCCCTCCAGCTCTCCTCATCCTACAACCACCTCCCTCTCCCCCCCTTCCGTCCACCCAAACCCAGGATTCTGTCCCTCAGCCTTCCTCGAACGACAAGCCAACCGCCTGCCCTCAGGTGGCATGCCCTCCTCATCATATCTCCTCCCTTGTCCGTCCTGTTCCCTTGTGATAGGGAGTACGATCCCGCTTTCGTATAAGGTTGGTTGGAAAGGGTGGGTTGACCCGTCGTTGAATTTTAGGTGGGAATCTCATGTTCCTCCGTTGTCTTCACCACTACAAGCACATCAGTTACAAACCGAAAGAAAAGGGGGAGAAGGTGAAGGAGGATATGGAGAGGAAAATATAATTGGGGAGGGAAATGGAGTTCGAAAGGGAAGCGGGGAGAGAATGGGGGATATTGAGCGACAGGAAGGAAAAGGAGGAGAAAAATTGGGCTGTCACATATGCTGGGAGAACGAAAGGACCTGGGTTCAACCAATGGAGCCGGAAGATTGGTATACGCATTTGCGGAATCATTTTCGGAATGATAGGTATGCGGTTTGTAGGGGGGAGAGGGGCATGATGCAGAGGAGAAGGAATTGTAAGGTTGAGAAGTGTGGGAGGATACATTCTTAGTCTTAAGGTGTTGTGCTTCTAGAAATACAGGAGGGAGTTTTCTGCGTTTTAAACTGTACATGTCTAGGCTACACTTTCTAGTTGAGTTTATGCTTGATTACTTCGATTTGTCCAGTTAAGTCATTCAAATGGGGAGTTAATGAAAGTTCAATACTCTAATTCATACTATACAATCTTGAATCTCTTCGGTCTCAACACCCTATCCTCTACGTATCATTCACAAGATTCGTATGCGACCCTGTGCTTGTCATATCAGGAAACTCAGCTAATCCTTCATCAATCCACCAACCCCAGTAGTCAAATGAAATATCAATGGGGAAGGGCCAGGTCCCTATTCCTAGAACGAACCGCTCAATCTTCCTAGCATTGGCGTTTTCGGTGTTTGGTAATGGGTCCCAGTTGAATGAATAGATGGCTCGTCGATCATCGTAAGTTAACAGCTCAAATTTCGTTAGTGAGAGCTTGTTTCGTATTTCAGTGAGCATATCCAACCAGTCCCATCGAGTCAGATCATTCCAGCCTTGTCGAGGACCAAGGTCATGTCCCCCACTTAGGTGCAAGTTTTGCAAAGTGCCTGAGTTGTTTTCGAGGAAAGAAATGAGTTTTGGACCTGGTACATCAGTCTGATGAAGTCGGAGGCTCTCCAAGTGGGGAAAGGTAATCGAATAGAAACTCTCCTGCCAGGCGGATTCGAACTCAGGCGTTACATTCGTGGCAAGATTCATCACGAACATCAAATCTAGCCTACGCAAGTGCGTTGCACAGCTTAGCATGGCTCCGATACTCTTTGCAATGACCGGGTCCTTGTACGTCATGAAACCAACATCCCAGAACCCAATCGAGAGGTGGTGAAGTGATGTTGCGATTTCCGTTACAGCATGTCGAGGTTCTTGGAGCTGCATGATGAGGTTCAGCGGTGAATACGGCTGGTCTTGATCATTGAAAGATCTCATACAATCGAGCGGAATGCAAGTGAGTTCAAGAGTCTTTGGGGCAATTTGTGTAGTCGCAAGAGCAAGAATGATCGAATTGAAATACCATCCACTCATCCTGTGACAGAAAACTCGTAGTTAGTACCTCGGGCAGGACGCTGGTGGGGGATATCTTAATATTTGAGTTTGAGGCATTGAAATGTCTAGCTTTCGAACAATTTCATTCAGTTGGATGATTCAAATGCCTGGTAAGCAGGATTGGAGAAGAAATGAATTAATCGCTCACAAATCGTCATCTACGAAAGCTGATCGTTTATGTATGAGAACATCGTCCCACGCAGGATTCCATGTCTCCTTCAAGTTGATACCCGTGACCGGATGTCTGAGAGATGTAATAGCAACGTTCTGAAGATTAGGCAGCTTGTGAAAGACGATAATTAATATGCCGAAATCACAATAAGCCCAATCTCGTTTCAAGCTTCGTCGACGAAGTTCATTGGCACCCGAAATATGGAAGGAGAACTTCTCGACTTCGTTTGAATCCAGAAAGATCTCAAGCCTTCTGATTGTATTTGCAAGGTGTGGAAGCCCGCAAACATTGACGAGCCTCTGCATATCTTGCCGAAAGGGATACAATTTAAAGCCATCTCGGAACAGCCTGTCACTTCCTGCTTCTGCCCAAGCACGAGACATAAGTCTCAGGGACATTGTGTCCTCGACACTCAAGCACTGGAATATATTCGCCTTCAACTCGGTTGGGAGTCTAGAGACCATGTCTCGTGTAGGAGGTGCGAAACAACCTATTTGGCGTCGTGGCGGTTCAGAGGCAGCCATTCTAGCTGCAACTGCAGCTAGAATGCGCTTCCGCGTCAAGTCAATGGGTTGTTGATTGAAGGCATATGAAAGTCGTCGATCTTTTGATTTCGCCTGCAGTAGGTGTCCTTTGTTCTCATTGGACATTGTAGACCGCTGGCTTTTAACTTGTCTGGGTGAACACTGAGCAGTCTCAGGTTCAGGTTCAGCTTTAGCTACTTCACTTTCATTTGCGTTTGCCGTACTTTTGGTGCCTTGTTTGCTTCCGTCCGTTGCCGGGGCTGATTGCGAGCATTCAAGATGATCTTGAGCTGCTATACTGTCTCCCATAACTTCTATGAGTAGTCGAGAAATCGACCCAGTATCGTGGCTGTATGCTGATCCTCCGCACATCGCGATAGTGCCCTGGGATTCTGTGAGGGGCAAAGATGTGCGCTGGTCGAAAAGGCGTTATGAAATGAGTGATGGAGAATATTATATCGACAGTAGTATCAATGCTGCATTGAAGAAATAAGTTTGTTAGAGCTACTGGGGATATCTCACCCCTTGATATAAAGCCCCAAGAGGTGCTCCTTCCCTTTCGTCGACAACGATGCTCGTGGCACTTGCTAGTCCTGCAAACCTTCAAATCATTCTTTCCTTCACTCTTTATATATCAACTCAGTCAAAACCTAATTTTGCATCGTTGTCTTACCCTGCGGGCAGTCAGACATTTACGAAGTCTGTTTTGCCAACTTCCACGTTTCTAATTTATCAAAGCATTATTACCCCGAACAAGTTCGTCACCCTGTGACTTTGCTCATGCTTTGCTTAAAGAGGCATCTCCAACTCAGACAGCCTACACACAACTCGGTTGGATCGGTTGCAAATAGTTAGTCCTTGTTCTCACCTTCATCAAAGAATTTTAATCAGGGCTTCATTCACTCATTGTTTAAGTATGACAGATCTTTATCACGACACCTAGCGACAAAAATATATAAAGCTACCTCCTCCCTACCTTCTCACTAGCGAGAGCTATCCACAACTACAGCCGCAACCATGGGTTCTCTAACAATCCCTAAGGATTATTCTACCGTGAATACTCTGCCCACGCGATACAATAACCGGTCCATCATTCGTGGCATCAACCTTTCCTCCCTCCCCTCAATCAGACGTCTTCTCGCCGGCCTCAACTTCTGCATGCCAGGGATCACACTAATTCCTCCCACGCCCGCGGAAGACTGTCCTTCCTCCTTTAACCTGACCGACATGGAGAAAGCAGTCATCAGCCGCATCATCTATGCCGCTAAACGTACTTCTGAACGAGGATATCCTCTCTTGCACGATGCGATTTTGGAATTCTTAAAAGCGAAGGATGGAGATGATGAGACGGTAATGCAGGCCGTTAAGGCTCTGGAGGAGTTGGCTGATGAGGATGTCCTGTTTTGTCCGGAGGCGCGGTCGAACCCTTGTTTGTATTGGATGGCGCTGATGAGGTTTTTAGGTGCTAGAAGAAACTGGGAGTGAATGATATATTGGTTTGCTTGGAGCAGAAGAAACCAGCGGCTAGCTTGGAGATTTGGTGCTAGGCCAAGCTCTAGATCAGGAGCTCTTCGATGAGTCCATGCGTTGATTATGAGATAGCGGAATGAAGGTCGAACTTGAACTCTGGTTTGGTTCATTATCAGTGATATATGCACTGAGATCAGGGTTCTTTCATCATATTTATTATCATAGAAAGAGCTCTCTCTGTGTATCGTTGGCTATATGGAAAGTGAGAACCGCTATATTTTTCACCGGCAATTAATACTGACAATAAATGTTTTCTGTTATTCGAATTTTCAACCTGTAGGTACGCAATCACTACCAGAACATTATTTAAGCCATAATCTGCGTATCATATGATTTAAGTTCTTTATCTTTAATTTCAACTTAAATATTTATCCAAATAATGAATCAAATCTTTTACATACTAGGAAAATAAATGCCTCTCTTACCACCTGATCTTAAATTAAACCTTCGATTTTCAAAAAGTTGGCAAGAAAGGGGGTTCAATGAGGCTGCTTTGCATTCAAATCTCGTTCTTTATTTTTTATTAACTCCTAAATTAATATAAAGACTATTTAAAAGGAAAATAACCTGCATAAGCTATTAACTTCCTCGTCTAATTTCACTAAATTAAGTTTTCGATTAATACTAGCAATAAATGCTTTCTATTATTCGAATTTTCAACCTATAAATACACAACTACTGCTAGAATTAATAATTAAACTCAACTATTAAAATATTATTTAAGCCATAATCTATATATCATATTGTAAGGCGGCTAGAAGTCGTGATAAGGGCATAGAACCTGTTCTGTGGCTATAAAGGGGGGGCTTATCCCCTCCTTCATCAGGTAGGCACCTTAGATATTATTCTTACTATTACTCATTAATTCTCTATTCTCTTGATTTGCTGACTTCTTTCTTATGCCTATGCAACCTAAGGTCACGCATCTCTACTACAACCTCGTATACTTTCACATTGGTGACTTATGTAGGGATTATTCCTTTAATGAGGTTGATTTGCAGCAAAGGGATAGTTAGGAAGAAGGGAATACGCCACTACAGGAATATACTTAAAGAGGCGTTGCTCATGAAGCAAAATATCAACAAATAAAAATCTTGGTTATCTATATAATAAGAAAATACCCCCAGCGAATCGCTACTGCCAGCTGGAAGGAAGCCCATCGTGGATCAAGTGGACTGAGTGGGCCCAAGTCCCATAGTCTGCTAGAGCGAAATTCTAATTAGGAGCGTTAAACGTTGACTGCGAATAGATAATCTTGACTAGTATAGACAGCTTGGATAACCTCCGTTTTGGCTAGGGTACGCTTCGGCTAATATAAGTGGCTTCTAGAACTCCTGTACTTCAACCAAGTCGCTTGTAAGGACCTCGCGGCAACGATATAAGTTGGAATTATCCTGAAAGAAAGTTGTGGGTAGAGGTTCTGCGAGGGAATTAGAATTTACAAACTCTGAACAATAAAATAACCCTAAGCCGAGCTCACGGATCTAAAAAAGGCCATGGAGCTTGGGCAGCAGGAGAGACCACCCTAGCTTCCAAAAACTTAGAAATATAACAAGACATGTCTCTTTCTCTCAACAAGTCGATCTTGTCAACTCAACACCTTATGCATGCAGGACGTACCCCTCTTTCATTTCAACCAGTCGACCTCATACATACAAAGCATGCCCCTCTTTCCTTCCAGCAAGTCGACTTTTTTTCTTGCAACAACTCGACCTCTCTCCTTTCAACAAGTAGAAGGATTAAGGGACGGCAGGCTTAGAAGGAGAGCTTAAAAAGGAGAAGTTAGGCAGGATCTACCTTCTATAGCTATGAAGGAAAGGCTTAACCTCTCCTCCACAGTTGGAAATACAGGCACCTTAGATATCATTCTTACCACTACTCACTGACCCTCTAATTCTCTTGATTTGCTAACTTTTCTTTCTTATGTCCACGCGACCTAAGGCCACGCGTCTCTACTACGACCTCGTACACTTTCACAATATAATTTAAGCTCTTTATCTTCAATTTTTGACTCAAATATTTGTGTAAATAATAAATCGAATTTTTTATATACTAAAAAAACCAGTGTTCGCCTACTAAATTTAGCGAGAAAATGATATTATTGTAGGTATCACCGGTAATTGCAATTACGAAAGATGACTAGGAAATAGTAGTAACAAAGTTGGTTCAGATGTAGTTCTATTCTCTACGTGCTATACGTGGTGTTGATATGTGCTCATGCCTCGATGAGTCATGAGCTAGTCCCAATTCGGTAAGTAGGCGAAGGAAGGCGAACTGAGAAATATCCCAACAATTATCCTCCATTTTCTAAATAACTACTATTGAGCACACCGTCTAGATACGAGATCGCACTTCCTCCATTATAATTTTACTCTATTCCTCTTGGGTTTTGAGGTTTACTGCATTTCGCTTAAATTTGGTAGTGGATGACTGCTGGCTGATACAGTTCGAGAGCTATGCATTTTCACCACTTCCTCCTATCCCTCCATACCGTTGCTGGTATCAAAAACCATTATATATATGCGGTCTTTGCCTCCTGTGCTCAGCCCTATCCGCTATCTCCTTTTTACTTTTACATGAACGGCAATTGTGTTGAATACCATGTATTTGGGTAGGCCAGCTTCGCGGCAGGGCCATAATTCCATAGCAGAAATCTTGTGAGGGGTCGTAGTCAGCGCATTTTACGGTCCAGCGATAGACTCCTGAATGGCCGCAGTCGTATTTGGTTTTGTGCTGGATGCACATGGTTGTATTTTGCTGGCGATGTAACTTTGATTTCTGGATAAATAATACTTTTTGATGCTAAGACATTGAGCTTTTATACTTGACAAGCAACCTGGATTGTTCTGTCTAGATTTCATCGATATTAGATTGTCCTTTTTTTCTGCTGATTTATAAAGAATTTTACAATATGGATTTTTACTTTTTTGGGACAATGTGATTATTTAAATCTGCAAAATATTCCGTAAACTATTAATCACTTCCTAAAAACGATAGAAATAAAGAATTTGAAATTTTTTTTTCTCTATTTATATTTCCCTTTCTTTTTTCTTTTCTCCAATACCTTTTACCTCTATTCTACTATCATCGTTGAATCTGATACCAGCTTGATTCTAGTGTTCCCGAAGTTCGAGTTGGACTTAAGGCGAGTTTGGACTCTGACTTCAACTCGCTTTTTACAAGTCCATTAGATTTTAAACTCGAGAGCTTAAGTTGTTGCAAGTTTATATTAAATTTATTTTCGGGGTGGCGAAGGATATATTAAAAATAGCATATCTCTACCAAAGTTTGGACGTTTAGAATTCTAGCTATATAATAATATTTCCTAGATTAATATTTTTAATATTATCTTTTTAAAATTTAATATAAAGTATACAGAGTTATAATATCTCTTTATTACCCCGCTATATCCTTTAAAATGGCTGCTGACCTTCCCCTCTTGATATTACTAGCTATTTATATACTACTTACAACGGTATGATGCTATTATTAGTATGTTATTACTATGAACTCAAATCCAACTCGGACTCCCGCATTGAGTTGAACTTTTCTCTAGTCGAATCCAATTCCATCAAATATAGAGAAGTCCGGACTCGCCTTGGACTTGCGGAACACTACTTGATTCTACTCCATTTACTGTGATTTTCATACCGGCCTTTGGCATAGACTTAATTTTCATCTATAATAGTTATTAGCTCTTTAGCTAGATCTTCTTTTACTTCTCCTTTGATGCGAGAAGCAAAGTGGAATCTGGGTTAAAGTGCTGTAAGAGCCAGACTAGCAATTTACAAGTATAGATTAGACTTATGCTGTAGTAAGAGGTATAAACTAAGCTACAAGTAGATACTCTATTTACCCCGGTTTTTAATTTCGACTATAATATGATTTCTCAGAACATCCAACTAGCAAGATAGAATTGGCTATTAATTAAGGGGATGTTCAATTGTGTCTGCCGTTCAATTAATAGGATGTCTCCTTGTTGTACTTCTACTCCGTCCTTCTCTACATTAGGCGCAATTCCGCAATGTGAAATATTAGTAAATGTTCAAGTGCTTACTTGAGAATTGCTTTCACTCCGCAAATAGAAACTTCCGGAGCAAATAGAAGATCAAGCTGAAAAAATTCCCAATTCAAGTGAAACTAAAGTCTAAACTCAAAAATTCCAGATGCCACGAATCAACGCTATGTACCACCCCCACTCCTCACTCACCTCCATTTCTTCACACTGCTCCGCCTGAAAATGTTTAATTAAACTTTTTTAAGAGTTGGAGATAACATGCAAAGATCAAGTTTCGATTCTCAGTTCCTCCCTTTTTCCGAATCCGCAGTTCCTATCAGTTTGGTTTGGGGGCATTCGAAGCACAACCAAGTCCTCTCTCAAAAGTGAACATTTTCAGGGAGAATAAAATATAGTTTTGACTCCATAAATATGGAATAGAGTAAGTTGCACCTTTTTATGAAATACTTTTCAGAGCCTTGCGTTTTGGATAGCTGGGAATGGAGGATATGTCTCGGGCGAAAGAGACAACTCTAATACTTCGCCTGTTGATTTATGTCTCCTTTCCTGTTGTTTAGACGCTTACCTTAGCTTATTTTTCTCCCTCGAGGCTTGCGCCAAACGTTAGAAAACTTGCCTTATTTGCCCTACCATCATCATTCTTATTGCCTCTATTTATTATAAAACTTTGGTGCAACAATTACTTTACTGGACGGGCAAGGCTGCTTCGCTTCCTGAATCTGATTCCTTCAGCTCCTTCAGATCCTTCAGATTGCCTGACCGCCTCGTGTAAGAGCTTCAAGGAGGCTAAAGCGGCAATCGGCGCAGTCATTCTGAAGGATTATGTTACTTATCTTGTTAGACAGTAGATAAATGTAAGATCCTGATACATTGGGTCGGATATCAAGAGATTTGTGGCTGCCGGACAAGGGTAAACAAAGTCACATAAGATGATGGAATGGAAAATGATGAGGCTAAGATAAAATAATAGTAAATTCGTATATTATAAACATATTCCATTTTGCAATTTTGGGGTTGGATAGATATGCTTAGATTTGCTCGTATGAAAAGAATAGCGAAGACAAATTAGGAAACGAGGCTACTAATATTGACAAGATAAACTTCGAAGTTCATATACTCCCCGGATTGGAGGCACGATAATGACAAATGAAAGCTAACGTTCCAGGTCAAATACATCGGATACTCAAGAAAGAATCATCCAAAAACGTATACTTCTGATAGTAATAAAAATTAAAGAAACAAGGCCGTCGAATCATTTCATGAATTTTCATCGTCCCAAGAGATATACTGAACGAAGAAACACGATAGAAACACGTCATCAACTTGAGGCTATAGATGAACGAAAAAGGACATGACGAGTCATTGGTACGTATAGTAATAAAGAAAAAGAGCAGCGAGAAACAAATTCTCAACGGCGACGTTTGGTGCTATTGGTGGAATTCTGATGCATGATGGTAGGTTCCCTTCGTGATTAAAGGACTCTTTGGTGATATAGGGGGCTAGACGAATGACTAGCGGCCTGACTTGCGTCGCGAGTCCTTACCCCCGGATTTCTTTTTAGAATCAGTATTTGACTCCACACGAGGAGGGTGGGCCGTTGGTCTCGCTGGCCGATCCTCTCTCTGCCAAAGACGATCCCGCTTCAGAAATCGTATGAAATCGGGATGAACGATCCCGATATTCAGAACACGGACGTAGTGCTCTACGGTGTATATTTTACTATAATTGAGTCTGGACAGTGAACTGAGCTCTCCTTCCTCGTCTTTTTGTTCCGATTGGACTTTAATAGGCGTCTTGCTAAGTTGTTCGGAGACAATAGTGCCATCTGCAGCATTATAAGAATGCGGCTCTGGGGCGGTAGGTGACGTATATATGATGGTGTGTTGTTTGGCGTCAGGAAGGTTCGGCTTTAAGGTCGCTTGACCGGAATAGGTTTGTATGGGGCTGTAACAACAAGAATTTCAGTATTAGAAGAAGTGGTGCTAAGTTCGTATGACTTACGAGCAAATAGAATTCCCATGTCCTTCTCCAACCACAACAAAACGACGGATCTCACTGTAAGCTGGCTCTCCAAGCCAGACTGTACTTATATGGGAGCCATTGCGGGTCCCGCCGCCATTGGGCACACGTGGGGACTTGGCGGGCTCCGTCCACAGCATCATGAATACCCTACCCAAAACCCAGAACACTCTTTGGCGTTTCTGGTCCACTACCGTGTATCCTACTTAAAATCAGTAGCAGATCCGCATCGTAGTCACTCTGTGCATACTTACTTCCATCGAGTTCCTCGCTCAGTCTGTTATTAGCAGGCTTTATCAGGTGTCCAGAGTTCCCTTGAACTGGCAGTATTCTCGAAGTCTGTGCAACATAACCTTTTTCTGCTTTCAGTATCTATCATTGCTAACGAGGAGTACTATGACTCACCTGTTTCGTGGATTGTAGGGCCGATGTTGAGCGTAGAAAATCCCCTAGCTAGACCTTCACCGCTTAATATTGCATTGGATGTCGACGACTCGCCAGTTGATTCTCCAGTAGCATATCGGGGTGTGTATTGAGTTGTGGCAAACGAACTGCTTGTAGTGTATTGGGGAGATTGGGGAGTGTATTGAGTTGTGGCAAACGAACTGCTTGTAGTGTATTGGGGAGATTGGGGAGTGTATTGTGTTTTGTCAAGCGAGCTGTTTGTAGTGTATTGGGAAGTATATTGAGTTGTGTCAAACGAACTGCTTGCAGTGTATTGGGGGTATGGAGTTGTGTCAAACGAACTGCTTGCAGTGTATTGGGGGTATGGAGTTGTGTTAAACGAACTTCTTGCAGTGTATTGAGGGTATTGAGTTGTGTCAAACGAACTGCTTACAGCGTCTGTGGTTGAAGGGTATTGAGAAGTTGGGTATTTATTAGTATAGGGAGTTGCTGATGGCCAGGCTGGATGGCTATTAGAAGTTTGAGTTGTTTGTGGGACGGAATTTTGCTGTTGTTGCTCGAGATAGTGGGATTTCTTCGGATCCCACTTATCCTTTGACCATTGGGATGACATCACTTATTGCAAAAAATACATTTTTATAGCAAGTAATCCTTTCATTCAATCCAAAGGATGGCATTTCCTGGGCTTAGTCCCTCCTTTTATGACCGATGCGCCTCCGCTTTTCAAGACCAGAGCCGCATCAAGGGTACTTTGTAGATTTATAGATAAAAAGAAAAGGCTGAAAACCCCTATTGGCCAAGTAGTTACACAAACATAATTTCGGAACGGCCCCCTATTCGCTTCTGGGGGAAAAGGGATAATCGGTTGTCTTGCTGCTTTTAAATCATGTAATACAACCAACGACAGAGCCGCTACGCAGCCTATAACTCAGACATTTCTCCCACCAACCGCCCTCATCTGTGTCACATTTTCCCTATTCAGCCCTAATAATGAAATCAAAGAGATACTTAATCTCCTAGGCCCCTTAAATGACTCTTATCTTGTTGCAGCTCAAAACGACAAATAGAAACTATGTTGCAAAAGGTAGATGGTCTGATCTCCTGCCCTTAGGCACTGACATCTAACGTAGCATGCAAGATGAACAACTCCAAATTTCCGAACGAGTCTTTTCGGGGCAATTATGCTCGCTCGGTCCCCACATCAATTTGCTTGCGGAGTGTCGACAGGAATGATGATTTTAATGTTAAGGATCGACAAGTACAGGAACCGGCTGACATGTGCCCCCCGGTCGCAACAGTCCAGAGTGAGCCACAGATGGAGATGGAGAAAGGTTGTCACAACGAGGAGGAAAATCATGTGCTTGGTAATGGAAGTAGAAGTGATGACAATATTGCTCCCACGCCCACAGAGCAAACGGACGAATCTTCAGAAGATAAATATATTACCAGGGCTCGCTTTGGAAAGTTCATGGCGGAATTGAAAAGCTTACACAGACTGGGAGAGGACGCATCTCTCACTCAAATGGCTGCTGAAACAGAGGCTCGCAAAGTCAACTTCGGTAGAGAAAATATTGGGAATTCTGATGCAGCATTTATGAAAGAACTTCAGTTCCTTCAGTCACAGGGACACTTCAAGGGATTCATCTCTCTCACAAAGCTTGCAGAGCAGTGCAAAGCTGCACGGGATGTAATTGGACCCCTTGAGGAGAAAGCGCTTCGTTCACAGATGAGGTGGTATGGGAGCTCGTGGAGAGTGGAAGAAGCCCAGAAGGACTTTCTTGCTGAGTAAGTGAAACTATCGTGGGATCAGTGATTCATTCGTGAACTTTCCAGTCTTTTTGGGGTAGCTTGCTTTAGAGCTGTAAGAAATGTATTTGATCAAGGGCGCTAATTCTGATGTTTTCTCAGGTTTGCTCTAGAGTTCGAAAACGCTGATCGCTATTCTTCAGTACCATCGAGCGTGTCTTCAGCTATGTCTCTACCAAGAGATACGCTAGCTCTCGAAGACAGAGATCCTCCAATTAGAGAACTTCGTGTCCTCTCCCCACCTCCGTCAATAGACTATGTACCTTCCAGGCCAGGCCAGCTCGAAGACATCGCAGATTTGGCGATACCGGCCCAAGAAAGTAGTGATGCGTTAGCTCCGGCACTGGAAGAGACCAATTCTCTAATCCGTTCTCTATTTTTGGATGAAACTCAACACGAAAAAGAAAGTCTTGCATCCTATTCTGACGTAGGAGCAATGGTCGAAGAGTTAGACCTCCTGCCAGAGTCTGCCCTAGCTAAGAAAACTTTTGGTTCCAATAATCCTCTCCCTGATAGGCATCATGCTAGCACTGAGCGGTATCCAGAGCTTCTGACTGAATTTAGAACGAAACGAGATCGAATCAACAAATGGCTGCTTCACACAACGCTCTTGACCCGTATGGAAGCCAGACTTCTCAGGGAACAACTTCAACTAGAGTCTCCGGCACATCCATCAGATTGGGCTCAACTGGTCATTGCCTATTATGGATTGGATAGCGCGTCAAGGGAAGGTGAACTACGAGTCGCTTCGTCACCTGTGTTACAGTACTCGCCGTGGGATGTCAACAAAATGATCCTTGAGATGGCAATGGAGCGCAGTCACCGTGAATCTTGAAGCATTGAGAGCACGTTCAGATGGTCAATTGGAAAGTCTATTCGTTTGGCAACCCGTCTGGGGGATTAAATGGGGCATGAAAACGAGGTAATTTTCAGTGATAAAAGCTGGGTTATTTTAATCTAGTTGCCCGTATCCATAACGAAACTGAGCTTGTCAAGTAGCTAGAAAAATACAAGAATGTGCTGAAATCAAACTGAAGTGGCAATAAGATATTTATGTTCTGCAATAGAGAACTTCGAGATAGACGAAAAATCTCAGGTCTACGCAAGGGGGGTAATCACCATCTTAACCCATCAATATTTGGAAATGTTCTTTAGTCAGTACTTCTTCGTTTCATTATATTTACACATCATATTTATCGGCATAAAATCGATTAAGCAAAGGTCACGGTCAAAAGTAGGGCGAATACTATATGTCTACAGGCTGTTGGCGGTTAAGAATTAACCGGTTTTACCCCCTTGCACCAACTATTCCGGCCTATTTAGGCAGTAAGTTGTTTTGATTTTGGACGCGTTGCTACCCAAGAAGGCAAAGTTGAGCGCTCCTTTGTGTAATGATGTGCTGTCCCGAGTATATGGTCTGCTCCCCTGTATGCGTATGGGAGGGTGGTCTCACTGGGGGGCCGCTCACATTCCTTCGCCACTTTAACGTGCCTCGTAGCCCTGAAGAGTTGATGCTAGTCGCCGGGTGACTCCTTCGTCATGCCAATGCAAACCAGCTTTGATCCCTGTACGAGTCCGTTTCTATTGTAATAAGCTGACGCCTTTTTGATGCAGGCGTTTGGGGCCGTTAGTTCGAATGGGAGTCCCGATTTTTGGCACGCGCTATAATACTAAAACTTATATGTAAAAATAGTAAAATAGACCGCATTTCACACCTCTAACTGAGCTCTCCAGATCAAAAGGACATGCAGCAACCACCTAGCGATCTGCTGTGTTTACTGCTAAAGCAAAACTTTAGCATTGGAGCACGGAGCAAAAATCGGCCAGTCTTTTCTCCGACTGCGAGAGATCGACCCAGAATAGTAGCTATCCATACAGTCAAGAAGCACGACGAGAAGTAACTCGTTGTACGGGTACCCCCACACACCAGATGTTGACCTATCACCTCGCTCACCGCTTGCTTACTTCTGAAATACAAAGCACCACGTCAGTGTCTCCTGCATATTAAAACAGCCACATATGAGGGATTTTTAGCATCTGACTTATGGTCGGCAATCGACATGCTTCTGTCGAAAATGCGATCCTAGCTCTGCTTGATAAGCGGATGCGGAATTCTATTCAATTAATAGAATCGTGCACGACGAAAAAGGGTTGAAGCCCGAGGTATTGAGTTTCCTCTTTGAAGCTAGAGCCTTGCTGCTTCGCTCAAGTCTTGGGGAGGACAAACAGTATCAGAATCAGCATTCATCCGAGAGGTGGGTTGCAATTAGGATTCATGAATGACCACAAACAATGCCACTGGAGATGCAGAGCGGATTCTCCTGGCCCGCGTCTCCAATCAAGTTCTTCGGAATTTGGGCTGAAAACATTGCCCGAGAGGCTTGTTACCGGGCTACCTGGGAAATAAAAAGGAAATAATATTGTTTTTAGCGGCATATAGCTAGGGCGCGGGTTGGACTGTTCAGCTATCCAAGTCATGGGTTGGATTATCTAAGTTGGATGTTTGATTTGGGTTTGTCCAGGTTGGGGACTTTATATATCATATACTTAATACTAAAATACATAAATGATAGGGGGAAAAGCATACAAAATAATTAACCCAAATAATATACCCAACTATTAGATTAACTTAGAATAATAAGTTTTATTGGTATCACCCAGGGATACCTACTCGAGTAGGCCAGACACGAAAGTTCACTTTTATGTTGTTCTAGTGGAAGAGGGGACAGAGTCAGAAATATAAGGTTCTGACCCTGCGCTAAGCTAGATTAGGTAATATGCTCTTAGCGCCATTACCTCGTAACTCTAGTTGACATTCCTTCATTCCTAGTTTAATCTATTGAGTTAAATCTACTAAATTAACCTATAAGTTTAAGTTTAATCTACGTAGCGCCTTATACATACTGTGACGGTCGTCTTAGACACGAAGTTCTAAAGCTAAAGAGGAGAAGAGAAGCCTCTAAGGAGAGAGAGATATTGTGCCTTCTAGAGGATGCTCTTACCCTCCAATATCGGGGCCTAGACACAATATTCCAATACAAACATTGCTACTCTCTTTGATCCTCATACTGAGCTTGCTTCTCGTGATTCTCTTGATAGAAGGGTGTTTGTCCCTAACGCTAAAATGTCGGCTTCTGAAGTATCTTCTTTTGGTTGGCAGAATAGGTAAAGTGTTAAGTTCACATATGGAGATTAGCTAGAAATGCTCTTGCTGTAAGGGGAATCTCCGTGCTGTTGTTGCATATTTCCCTCTTCTCCCATCTTACATATGGGTGTCCACCTATTGAGAAATTCTATGGAATACGCAAGGATCCTTGATGAAGACCTGTGGAATGTTTAAGATCATTATCGCTGAAACTATTGATGAGAAACCTCTCTTCAAGCGTACCGAGTTACAGTAGGAAACACCTCTAGAAACAGATTATGATTTTACTAGCACCAATAATTAAAGCCACGAATCTTGATTATTTCACCTTCTCAAATAGCCCACGACTAGCTTGGCAAGGAAAAAGCATCATGAGGAGAGCGATGTCCTTCTAGAGGTTGGTTGAAATAAATTCTTCGGAACCGTCCATGAAACCTCTTAAGAAAGAGGCGCTCATTACAAATAAATAGGGTGGAGTAGAGTGGCTCATCTATAGATTATGAGAATGGGTGGAATACATGTAGATTATAGATACTAGGAGCGAGTGTACTTATTATGCCCCTCAAAATATGATAGTACTGGCGCTACTTTACTAATCTAATCAGGGCCCACTTCTAATTACTTTTAAGAGACTTGATATGGCGTTGACACCATCGTCTCCAAATTTGAGCTCTCTCTTAGTGTAGTCATCAACACGTAGGTCTGTCTTGTCATTTATTGCTTAGTTCAGGCTGCGAAAAGGTTAATATTCTCATTGGACAATGCTGACTCAAATGCTCTACAGTTGAAATTCTCATATTAAGTTTTCAACTGAGCCAGATGTATCTCAATATATGTCGCAAGTTCATACTTGGTCGCAAATTTGCTGTGATAGATACTATGGTTGTAGACAGTGATGATTCGTACCATGCATTGCCGTTGCACTCAAAGAGCAACTCCATATTGGAATATAATCATTCTTAGTGAGAAAACCATTTCTTGAAACTACTCAGAGAAAATAAGTCAGGACCTATGTACGAAGAGATGAAGCCATTGAAGAAATGAAAGACAACAAATAGCGAATGGAATATTAAATAAAAAACCTAAATACTGACCATCGAGCCTCGAGAATCCCATACGCTTCAAAAAGGATGTGATATATCGTGAATATTGTGTTTAGAAAAAGAAGTAAGGTTTTAGCTTTCCATGACTTATGGTCGGATCCCATCCATTTCCTGCATTAGTGGGTAATATAAGTAGAGTGTGGAACGGGTTAGACATTGGACCAATAGGTTAATCTAATGGACCTAGTCTAATAGACTGGACTTATCATTCGGGGCTATCTAAAGGTTGGATGTATTATTTGGATTGGATTTATTATATAATTTTTGAAAGGTAGAAAAAATAAGAGAATTGATATAGTTTGGTATTAAATAAATTATCTAAATTAAAGAACCAAAGCCTATTAGGCCTAAATTAAATCCAGCCCAGATAATCCAACTCAGACGCAACTCTATCAGGTTGGATCCAAATTTAGTCCAATGTGCGCCGTAAACATTAGCATTTGCACAGATGCCGGATTTGATCATACTTAGACTCATTTTCATCCTGAACGATGCGCAATGGGTGGACCCATAAGCAGCAAATTCCAAGTTCCTCGAAAAGGGAATGGCATCTTTAATAGTCCTTGGTATTTCGTCACGGCGAGAATCAAATGCGCGATTCTGGAAAAAGACTTCGATGTTGTCCCTTTGTGTTTTGGGCATTCTCAAGGCTCCCTATAGGGAGCCTAAACATGCATATTTGTTAAAAAGAGGGCTTTAGATAATTGGCCATGGCTTATAGATCGCTTCCTGATATAGCCTGGCCTAGCTCTCTGATAAGGAGAGAATTCTCTTTAATCCAATTCATTGAACCCCTAATGCATCCGTAACGTAGTCTATGGAGTCATACTTTTAATAATATTGCTCATTGAATTTGGATGGAATGAGACAATTTTTTGTACATCAACGAGCAGTTTTGGTGGTTCAAGCGTGGTTAAATCTAGTCTAAATAGTTTCCGATATGATTTTTATCGCAGACCTCTAACCAGTACCCAACCATCTCAATGTCAATCCAATCGGGGTCAAGGGATCTTTGAAGAAACTCGGAATGATCAGAACCGGCCGTTGCACACCCGGGACTCGTGAAGCCTACATACACTGCTTTCCATACTTCGTATCAGTTATTCCAAATTTTTAATAAGGTTTGATCTTTGATTTCGAGGGGAAAGATTCAAATAAGGAGCCGACAAGGGACCGCACTACGAGAAGGGAAGGAGGATCTTACATTATAGAAATAGGTTGTAAGGGAAGGGGTAGCTTGAACAAATCCTTCCTCCTCCTCGAACATCTACTCATGCTATTCTTTGTAATTACTCTAATAATAAATAAACCTAGTCATGCTCATGCCCAGGAAAAACGTTGCAGCAATTGAATAAAACCTCTAGTCCGGAACATGCTCAGCCTTATTATTCAAAACGACGTCAATCCTTTGTCTCTACAAGTCCCCACAAAGAGCAACTGCCCTAATAGGACGAATGGCACTTCAGACTATGATACCACTTGTCAATAGAGACAATATGAATGATTAAGGGCCTGTGCAAAGGATGAATTATCGCGAATTATTCGAAACTCACATATTCTCGACCACAATACGACTCATCAAAAGGAAGTCTCCCAAGGGTACTTTTTCTCAAAAGAACATATCGAAACTATCTTGTCATAAAATAGTTCCCAAAATAGCAAACAAGAGGTTCACAGCTCTGCTTCGTGTGCTTTGTAATAGCTTAGTCATGCACTAGTTGTTGGTGGCTGTTGGTGTTGAGATGAGGAGAAAATCTCTTCTCCTCTTCTCTTCTAATATTATTATCATCTTTCTTCCTTCATCTTGGTTACTCCTGCTGTGCTGTAGATCTACTCAATCCTCCAAATCGTAACAGACTGCACCGGAAGCGAGACGCTGTTCCTGCATGGGGATGTGATCCTTCTCCGCGCCACGACCCGAAAGTCGACCTCCAACCATGTCATGATTGGGCAGCATTAGGGCGCAAGTTGGTTAAGCCTCCACTTGTTGGTTTCCTCCCCTTTTCATGTTCCCTTCACTTGCAATAAGTATTAGCTTCTCCCTTTCTTGATATATTTTGCTTCTGCGTCTTGGCACCTTCAGCCTTACCCCTAAGCGCCGAGATTCGAGAACCGCAGGTCTTTGTAGATTCAAGGTGAATCCATCAGTGCTAGACGCGTTGTTGAGCCTTACACCTCCTGCTCAGGATACTTAATTATTTCGGCCATCCTGAGCTAGCAGGTACATCCGCAATTATCCCGCGGCTCTCTGGAACTGAGTAGACCTCGTCTCCTTGCCTTCCGCCATATCCGATAAAGGCTTCGACTTTTCCTCTTTCCTTTTTCCCATCGCCCCCTTCAAATCAATACTCCTACCTCAAAGGAATGTCCAATCAACCTCAAACGGACGGCACAACCGCCCCAGCTGCTCCTCTTCTCCCTCATCAAATCGCCTATGCACAACAAGAAGCCCAGCAAGCCACTCAAGCTCAACAGCAACAGCAACAGCAGCAAGCTCAAGCCTTTCTCCTTCACCAGCAACAGCCAGCACAGCAACAACAAGTTCCACCTCTCCGTCAAACGCTCTGGGAACGACTCCCCAACGACATAGGAAACGCACCAACTAACTATCTACAAAACACTGGTTCTCCACCTGTCTATCAACAACCACAACCGCAACAGGGGTTTCAACAGCAAAATTATGCACAGTCAGCTCCACAGCAGAAATTTGGGTTTTCTCAACAGCCAGTTTATGCGCAACCACAGCCGAGAAAACAGCATTCTGGGGGGGATTTCTGCTTAGGTTGTTGTGCTGGGTGTACGGCAGCTTGCTGTTGTGGGTGTGTTGTTATGTGAGAAGGGAAGAGCGGCATGGTGATATGATAATATGAAATCAATGGTATCGGCGAGGAGGAGCAATTTGAAGGGTGTGGGCGAAGGGACGGAAGATAATGAGGACTTCGTTTAGGATATGAATGTCTAAGGGTTAGGAATAGGAACTGCATTGGATATTGGAAAAGGGCTCTTGGGCATGAGGTGGCGTTACCGTATCTACTCGTACTTGGGAGTTAATGATAGATAGCGAGATAATCTCAAATAATTATCTCTTTTTCGTTATTTGCTTTCTGTTCCTTAGGCCTACTTTGCATCCTACGTTTCTGTCGCCTCTAAGTTCTCCTTTGTTATTTACAACTACCAAAGTCATGCTCCCCTTAGTTATCTACATCTTCCTTTTCGTTCATTAGCTCCCTTCGTTCCCAGTCGAACTTCCTCCTCTAAAGCTGCTTACAAACCATTTATTACAAGTCATAACTACCCATTCTCTCGTAGCGTGATGTCGTAGATGATCGAGCGGACCAATGAGGCTTGGGATTGCCTTTTGAAGGAGGAAGAGGTTATTCGAATGCTGTTCTTTCTCTAGGAATTTATATGTAAGATCTTAATATTCATTGCAGCGGCTGATGAGATGATGAGATGAGAAGTTATATAGCTTCTATTTATTGCTGATCGCTTTGAGGTGTTATTGTGATGTGTGTCTGTGAAGAGAAGGGATCTCTGCTAATCTGATCAATTTCATGTTCCTATGTCTGAATAGTAAAAACCAGCGCTTATTATTCATTTGCATTTCTTAAAAAGGAACGACCATTCATATCTATGAGTCGCCTTTAATCTTAGTCTTGACTTGACCTCGTTCTGTTTTGTTTTTCACTTTGTTTTTTTTGTTTTTTTTTTGTTGTTGCAATAACCTGCGAGAACCATTACACTACCCATAAAATAATTTTCCTTCTTACAGCAACGAACAACGCATTGCGGGCGAAAATGTAATGAAAAGCCCTTTTACTTCGTTCTTCATCCTCTTTCTTAGTAAGATGAAGGTGAGGTGATAGGAAACTTATCCTTTAGATCCAACATCAAAATCACTTCGCAAAGCAAAAGGCCTGATCTCAAAGATCTTTATAGACAAGCTGAAAAGAAGAGCTGGAAAGACAGAGGGACTTAATATAGAAAGCTATTGTACTTGACATGGTTTAATTTATTGCTAGCCAGAGTAAGTTGCTTTTAAATTACTTACTTTCTCGCAATTATTTAAATAATAAATAAGCTGAAAAGTAATTAAATGTAATTTTTATCTATGAAACTAAAACGCAAAACAGAACATAACGAAAAACAAAAAGGGGTATTTAATATTCCATTCCATCCACCTGCAACCTAAACCATTTCCCGCATCCTATGCATACGCAAACAACAAACCCGAACCCGGAACCGAACCGGGGCGACCATGCAGCAATTTTCCCAGTTTGCCCAAAATTAAGTATTTTATCTCTCTCATCTCAATCTTTAGTCATCCATCCTCATCTCTTCTAAACGGCCCTCCCTCAAGAATGAATTTCAACAACAATCAACTCTTCCTAAACAGCCTCTTCGTCCCCCCAACCTTATCCATCTCCTTTAAAGGCACCTGCGCCTCACCAAAACTCTTCCTACTCTCTCTTTCCATTCCAATCACCAACCCACTAACCCCCCTCCCCTCCCTCACCCTCTCTATCTCCTTCTCCCTTTCCCTCTCTCTATCTTTCTCCGCAGAGGCCAGTCTAACTTTGTCTTTCATACTCTCCACCCATTCTATATCCTTCTTTTCCAATTCTTTATTCTTTCCTCTTGGCCCGGCCAGCCCAAGGCTCAAACTACTGCTGTCTTCTGTCCAGCTGATGTGGCTAGAACTTCGGGAACGAGTCGAGGTTGTTGCTGAGGGCGGAGTTGCGTCCTGTTCTTGAGAGTATGATGAAGTAGTTTCACCGTAGCTGCGATGGATGTCACGAGTGGGAATAGGGAGAGGCGTCATAGGTGTTGGAGCAGTGGCTTCACCGCCACCAATAGATTTCCTTGTTTTTCTAACAGCAAGTGAGGAAGTTGGCCGGTCCATGGCGGAGAGAGGACGAGTGGACATGGCGGAAACAGGACGAGGACGCATACTAGGAGCAGGGCTAGATCTCCCACTCGTTCTTGAGATAGTAGAGCCTGTAGATACGATTCTTGAGGGGAGGTCTTGAATTTCGACGACGTCTTTGGAAGGGTCAATGGGGGCGCGGCGGCCATGATGGGAGGCGTATTCTTTGAGGTATTCGCCTAGGTCGGCCCAGCCTCCTCCAACACGAACCATTACTCGCTCGCCGCGTTCACCAACAAGACGGACGAATAGTTTGATGGGAGCTTCACCGGTGGAGCGGGAGAGGTGGTAGAGCTTTATGTCTGGGTTGCTATTTTGTGGACGTGGACGAGTTGTTCCTTTTCCGTAGGCCGGCGCGAGTGTGAACGAAGGAGTTGGCGCACGATTGCTTAGAGAAGAGTGAGAGCGAAGAGAGGGCGTGATAGATCGACGGACCCTTTTTGGATGAAGAGATTCTGATGGGTTTGAATTAAATTCCGAGGTGAGGCGGATATGGGCAGGTATCGACTCGAGCAGTGAACTGATTTGTTGTTGCATTTGATCATCACTAGTAACTTTAGCTGGCGATATTGGTGTTGCATCTAAAATGTTGACATTCTCAAAGTGAGGAGCGTCTGCTGGAGCTGTTGCCACATCCGAAGAGCTATCGGAGAACACAGGACTTTTAAGAAGTTGTCTCCTAGAAGACAGTGCTTGAAATGGCGGTGGAGAACCGGGGGGAGTATAATCTTGGGATCTTTTATCTCGACCAGCAGATGGTGAATCTTCGATAACGTTAATGTAATGACGTACAGATCCATTGCGGGATATGGCAGATGGAGGGGACGATTGAAGATCTGGTGATGTTCTTGCAGTGGTGCGTCTCACGACTATTGAGGCATCTGAGCTTGTACTGTCTCGACGACCAAAGTCTGCAGCTAGACTACCAACAAGCCCTTTATGAATGATGAATTCTTCCAATGGGATCTCTTCGGATTCCGACTGTCCTAGTACACTCTCATTTGCTCCATCTACTGTGTCAACTTCGTCGAACGAAGCACATTTAGTCGAGACTGCAGAATTCACAGTGAAATCATCGGGATCGGATGGAGACTCTGACAGTATTTTAGAAATATTCATGGCTGGTGAGGTCTCGCCTGTTGCCATTGTATCCGACTGATTTAAATCATCTGTAGGTGTGATCGGGTCGTTGTTTAAAGCGACTAGTTCGTCATTTTTGATTGGCGAAAGAGCCGCGTGGAAAGAATCGACGTTTTGTACACTGAAGCCAGAAAGAACTGAGAGGTTGCGACTGTGACGCTTGCTGATAGGGGGCCGTTCAACAGCAGACTCAACGTGCACAGGATCTTCGGATATTGAAGTAGATACTGGCTCCGTGGAAGTAGGAGGTCCTGGGATTATTGCTTGGCTCTCGATTATCTCAGATTGGATGGTTTCGGCAACATCAACAGGATTGAGTCTGGTCATATCATCAGACGACTCTAGGGAAACCGAGTCCTCCCTACCCTGTGCCTTGACTTCCATTCCGGGTGCTTGAGATTCTAATTTTTCATTGTCAATCTCACCAGTAGAAACTTGTGGCAATGATGCCACTGAAGTATCCTCCATAGCGGTACCGTCCATAACTTCATTTTGTACCTTCGCATGTGATGGAGGGTCTAATGAGACTAATAACTCTTCGGATGTAGGGTGGGGTGAGAATGCATCGACAGTTGACTGAATATCCTTCTTCTCGATCGAGGTGTTCGAAGAGTCCTCATTTGAGACCACCACACGATGAACAGAATTCGATCTCGATGACCACGCAGGTGTTTGAGGAGGAGACGGAATTTTTGAACCTGGATTGATATCGAAGGATCCATGGGCCTTGGTCTCTTCAATGAGAGCTCTGGGTGCAACTTGAGCTTTATAATGCTTGAAAGGAGGTGTAGCAGCTGCACTCTCCGCGGGAGATGGCAGGGAGGCTTCTTCGGTATTATCCCCATCGCTCCCATCGAATCGGGCCTGCGACAGCCGGTTTACTAGTTTTGATCCCAGCCAGTGACCTGCAACTCCGCCCGCAGTAGCAGCTACTGCTAAAGCGGAGATCATCTGCGGCGAAGGTGATCGGGAACTAGTAGCAACCACATCTGGTAAAGGCTCATTATGATTCTCTCGAACGGGGGGTAGCTCCTTTTCTTTATCTTCAAGTTCTTCCAACCTTAGAGCTTCTTCTTCTTCGGCTTTTCGCAGAACTGCCGCTTTTGATTCCGCTAATTCCTTCTCGGCCTGTAGCTTCAATGCAACTTCATTCTGTCTCCGCGCTTCCTCTGCCGCTTTTACTGTAGCTTCCTCTTCCAGTCTTATTCTCTCCTCTTCTCGAACCTTTGAAATTTCAGCAGCCTTCTTTACTTCCTCCGCTTCCTTTTCTTTCCGTGCTTTGTTCATCTTTGCCCATTCCCCTTCCCTGACCTTTCGATCCCCGGCAACAGCCCATTGCGCATAATCCTGCTCGATGGCATCCATTCGATCCAACCAAGACTCCGGTAATGTATCCTCTCTTCCTTCCAGGGCATCAAGTAAATAATCCACATCCCTTCCTAATATCGTAACTTTGGCTTGTAATACGTTTTTCATGACGTCAAAATTTGATCGTGAGAGAACTTCCACATCTCCGTCATTTGATTCTGTTCCGTCTTTTTGCGCTGGCATCTCCAGAGTTTTCCATCCTGATAAGAGCGCAACCTCTGCATCATCTAAGGCCAGTAGTAGAGGTGGGACTTTGCGCAGTACAGATAGTCGAATACTCCAGACATCCATTAAACACGTCAACCGCGACAGATTTGGCAATGCCTGCAAAACCGTAGCTGTGACAACGGCTGTGAAATCATCCATCCGTTGATATGAAGTAAAGAAACTTGGCGGAGCGCTGGAAGCAGATGGCGAAGACCGAGGTGTGGCAGAAAAATGGTTGTCCAGAACTTGTCTCTTGATTTCCTCCACTTTAAGCTCCTCCATCTCTTGGGAAATTTCCTCGATTCGAGTTTCACAGCGCACAACTTCTTCAACAAGAAGACTCCCAATGTATTCCGGCTGAAATTCCTCTCGACTCCCATTTCGTTGGAACAGGATGTTCCCATTCCGTGATATATTTGACTTAGAGCCGTTTCCTGCCGTCTTCCTCCGTTTAGCTGCAGGTATTTCGAAGCCCACTGATCCTCTCTCTGTAGGCCATGGCCAATCTGATAATTCTTCAACCCATTCCTGTACTTTCTTGGATGCCAACGTCGCCCTTATGCCAAACGCGCGGTCAGCGGGAGTGGCAGATTCGACGCTCTTCTTCAATTTGCCGGATGGGGTTGTAAATGCTTCGAGGGTAGATGTGGGAGATAAATCGGACAGTAAATCGTCTGGTATTCGTGATCGAGAAGGGGATCGGGGAGAGGGTGAGCGCATATGCAGTGTGGGCATGAGCCGCGGGGTATAAGGGGAGAGAATTGGTGTTCGTTCCATAGCTCGGTGTGTTGCTGTTTGTTAGTATTTCGTTTGCTGTTGTCGAGTGTTGGTACATTGCTCAAGGGCCGTAAAAGAGTGTTGGTCTCGAGGGAGATAAACATTCAGACATGATACTGGAGGCTAAATAGAGATACTGCAAGACTTTTCGAGGTGGTACTGTCATATGGGCTGGTTTCTGTTTCTTACGGTTTGTTGCATGGTTGTCCGATGGTGTCCGAGACACCGCGACAAAGAGTTTCTGATAGATGGGAGGATTGCGATCTCCCGAAGCTGAAAATAGGTTGAATAGGTAGTGAATGAGCAGAGGAGTGAAGTACATGCAACAGTCGAGCTTTAGGAGAGGTGATAAAGAGAGTGGGAGGGGTAGTAGGGCAGACGGTTATAGGTTGATATTGGAGTGATGCCAGCAATCGACGTCGACACGCTGCTGCATATATTCGCTTCAATGATTTTCATGCAAACAGGGATAATAATTACTGGGGCACTAGATTCAGATAATGTACGAATTGGGACATTTCGAAGAGAAGTGTTACCATTTATTATTACCAAAGGGAAAAAAATCGAAATAAATACAGGAAAGAGGCTAAGAGAGGAAGACGAAGATACAACACTGTCCCCTCATATAATCTTTTTCATTGGTCTGAGCTGAACATCTGCATCTGACCCTTCGCATTCTTGAGCACTTCGGCCGGCAAATAAATTTAGTGATAAATGATAAGTGAAAAAGTGGTCAGCACAAACATACATTTAGAGAGCAGTAGAAATCTGCGTTCTATATTCAACAATACGTACAACCAACCCAATTGCTTGTCAATGGACACAAGATGACACCAGTATGTTACTTCGTTCCTTGCTACATCGCCTGCTAACCTTATCCACCAGCAACGACTTGGTCTACAAGGTCTACGAGCCAGACCATCCCGCTGTCTTCTCCCTCTCCGAACTCTGCGAACCGGGCAACGAGCTCTGACAGCTACTGCACAACGTTGGCATGATGTATTCCACTCCCAAACCGAAGATCCAGCCTCCTCCGCCTTCCTCAACTCCCTCAAAGCAACTCCACGGGTAGCACAAACCCTCACCGAAAAGATTGTACAAAGATATTCCCTCGGTCTAGCAGAAGGGAAGGCTGTCAAATCTGGAGACTATGTTACCCTCTCACCCTTCCACTGTATGACCCACGATAATTCGTGGCCAGTTGCCTTGAAGTTCATGTCCATTGGAGCCTCGAACATCCACGATCCGAAGCAGATTGTTATGACGCTCGATCACGATGTGCAGAACAAAAGCGAAAGCAATTTGAAGAAGTACAGGCAGATCGAGGAGTTCGCAAAGCAACAAGGCGTGGATTTCTATCCTGCAGGCCGGGGGATTGGACATCAGATCATGGTGGAAGAGGGATACGCTTGGCCGGGCACAATGACTGTAGCGAGTGATAGCCACAGCAACATGTATGGTGGAGTAGGGTGTTTGGGAACCGCAATGGTTAGGACTGATGCTGCCAGTATCTGGGCAACGGGGAAGACATGGTGGCAGATCCCACCAATAGCCAAAGTGACCCTCACAGGTGTGTTACCTAAAGGTGTTACAGGAAAGGATGTTATTGTTGCATTATGCGGGCTGTTCAACAACGACGAGGTTCTCAATCATGCTATTGAGTTCACTGGATCAGAACAAACCATGCGAAGTCTGTCTGTGGATGACAGACTGGCTATTGCAAACATGACCACGGAGGCAGGTGCCTTGACCGGGCTTTTCCCCATCGATGCTATGTTACAAAGCTGGCTACGAGCAAAGGCTACTACCTCGGCGCTTTTTGATGGAAAGGATGTGATAAAAAGGTTCACGCATGTTCGAATTGATGATCTGATTGCGAATCAGCTGGTTGCCGATAAAGGGGCTTCATATGCCAAATCTTTCTATCTCAATCTGTCGACTCTCTCGCCATACGTTTCAGGCCCAAATTCAGTTAAAATTGCTACGCCATTGAAAGACCTTGAAGCTCAGGGCATCAAGCTCAACAAGGCATATTTAGTATCATGCACAAATTCGAGAGCATCTGATTTTGCAGCAGCAGCTAAGGTATTCAAGGATGCCGCTCAAGATGGGAAGCCAGCAAAAATTGCGGATGGAGTAGAATTTTATATCGCAGCTGCATCAATACCAGAGCAAGAGGCAGCCGAAGATGCTGGGGATTGGCAAGCTTTACTAGCTGCAGGTGCTAAGCCATTACCAGCAGGATGTGGGCCATGTATTGGTCTCGGAGCAGGTCTACTTGAGCCCGGAGAGGTAGGGATTAGTGCCAGTAATCGAAATTTCAAGGGAAGAATGGGATCTCTCGATGCGAAAGCATATCTCGCAAGTCCAGAAGTTGTCGCAGCAAGCGCATTGAGTGGAAAGATTAGTGGACCTGGATGGTATGAGCCACCAGTTGGCGTCGAAAAGGTCGTTTTTGGGGAAGGGAACGGAAATGTTGAGGAGGATCGCGCAATGAGCATTGAAGAGGCATTAGATAGACTTATTTCACAGGCTGATTCCATCATCGAAGGCGCGGAACAATCATTATTCGGCGCAGAGGAAAGTAAAGAGACCAGCAAAGACGATGGGACGTTGACAGACATCCTACCTGGCTTCCCAGAAAAGGTTGAGGGAGAGATCGTCTTCTGTGATGCCGACAATATCAACACCGACGGAATCTATCCCGGCAAATATACCTACCAAGACAACGTTTCGGTCGAAAAAATGGCCGAAGTATGCATGGAAAACTACGACAAAGCATTCGGTTCCATTGCTCGCGAAGGAGACATCCTCGTTTCTGGTTTTAACTTTGGCTGCGGGAGCTCTCGTGAGCAGGCCGCCACTGCTATCCTCGCAAAGAAGATCCCTATGGTTGTCGCTGGCAGCTTCGGCAATATCTTTAGTCGCAACAGTATCAACAACGCATTGATGGGTGTGGAAGTTCCTCGCTTGGTACAAAGGTTACGAGAGACATTTTCCACGACTGCCAAGACAGATGTGACAGAGTCGGCACTAAATAAAGATAGTCTGCCGGCAGCACAAGCTTCTCCGAAAGAAGAAAAAGTGTTGACGAGAAGAACAGGATGGAAATTTGTATGGGATGTAAGGAGAAGTAAGGTAATTATCACGGAAGGGGATGGGAAGAGTTGGAGTCAGAAAGTCGGCGAGTTACCACCTAATGTCCAAGAAATTATCGCGAGGGGTGGGTTGGAAAAATGGGTGAAAGGTGAGATTGGAGGTTCATCTTGAAAGAAAAGAATAGATCAATCAAAAGCATTGGGATTACACAAGGACCTAATTTCTTGGGGATTTTTGAAAAAGTCGTCGATGGCGAGGAAGAGAGTAACGAAATCAAAGATCGGCAATTTTATTTTGCACGACCCCTTACCGGTCTCGCCAATCAACACGATAGATTTCTCAGCCGCTGGGAGTCAATGTTCCGAGCGGGAACATCGTCATCCGGATTGTGGATTCTTTGTATTCAGTTAAAAAGAGGATCGACGCCTTTCGGATGGGGAATTACCCAGGAGAGAGTTGAGCTTGTAATGACGACGTGGCGAGAGAAACATATAGACCCCTTGATAGTTGGAATAGATATGGGGTTAGAATAGGTAACTGGAATGGGAATGGGAATTGGAATGTGAGTCTTCCATGCGTAAGTCCATGAATGTCTTGGTTATAAGTTTGAATCGTAATCATCAGTAGGAGTCAAGTGAAAACTCAGTAGACCTTAAAAGTTCTGCGGGAAGACTAGCAGCTCTATATTTGAAAAGACTATAGAGAAAATACACAAGTGTAAAAGTCAAAAGAGGCGGCGCTTTGCCTCTTTTGAAAAGCAGATCTCGTCGGCTCAGCGCGCTTCCGGCATGTGACTCGAAAAGTCCTCCTCGTTATCCAATCAGCAAAGAGTAGTTTGACTCTAAGTATCCACGTGGAGTCTTGGTTAATCTTAGCCTTCTCCTTTACTGGTCGCTTCCGGATTTGGCTGGCAATTTATCTCAGTTTGTTGTTGGTGAGTGAAAGGAAAGGAGAGGGAAAGGAAGGAAGGAAAGGAGGTATTACATTCATTTGCCCACGATATATTTACTCGTCATCCTCTTTTTCTCTTTTCCTTTCTTCTCCTTCATGCAAATCAAAAGCTTTTGAATACGCATTTATTGAACCACTTTGTCAATTGCTTCTAGATTCAATTCTCTCACCCTCCAACGCCTAACAACTCACGAGTTAAACTAACAATGCTTTTCAAAGCACTCGCTGTGATTATTATTACAGCAGGCATAGTTGTAGCACAACGTCCTTCCAATATCTCCGTCTGCGATTACTACACCACCGCTCTACTTGTGAACAACACGGCCGCAAACCAAAAGACTCTCTTGACTCTCGTCGTCAACACTGCCGTCATTGGAAACTGTATGCCTTCCCTCTCCTCCCTCCCGTCTGTACTGCTACCAACTAATAATCTGCAGATACCAAACCCAATGTTGGCATTGCTGTTCCCGGAATCCTCACTGCAGGAACATTCAATGGCACTCGAGTTAACCTACTGCCGTACTTCGACGGCGCCCTTTTATCTTCAAATAGAGGTGGCACTTCAGGACAATCGGTGAATTTCTTAGATGGTGGTGGTGCGGCTCCGTTGGAGAATAATATGCCTGCCAATGATACGACGAGTAATCAATAGTAAGTCCATCCTCTCTTCTGACAATCACCATACTAATGAAGATAGCATTCTTCTAACTCATTTGTATGAGTTCTTTGGTACTCTTCTAGGTTGTTCTGGTCTGGGGCAAGATGCGTATCCGGCTTATGATGGCGACAAGAGTCTTTATGAAACTCATAAGTATGTTCCTCCAATCTTTTCATTTGTCTGACTAACCAACAAACAGATTCATGGATCTCTCCTACGCCGAAGTAGGCTACTTCATCGAACAAGTCGCCCTCTCAGGTGCATCCTTCGGCGTTGCAGCTTCTGACCTTGCCGGTGTCGGCACCGCACTCAACTCTCTCTTCGGCTACCGCTGTTCCCCAGCCGTCACTATCATTCCTACCGAAGGCCCACAACTCCAATCCATTTGCACCGATGCCCTCACCTGTCCCCTTGCCCCCAACAGTACTTGTGCCGCATATGATACTATGATTGGTAAGCCAACGGCGGTTAACGCCACTTCAAATGCTACCACTACGGCGACCATGAGTGGAACCAACACCGATTCTACTGCAACCCCGTCGGCAAGTAAGGGAGATGGTTCGGTTGTCCAAGTGGGACTCAGTGTTGTGGGATTGGTTGGTGGTGTTGCTGCTCTTCTCTTGTGAGAGGCACCGTATTCACATGCATAACGGGGTAATAGTTACTAATAATTCCATGAACTATTTCATCTTAGTCAAGTTGCATGTTCGTGAGCCGTGAGTCGTGACTCATGACTTTTGCTTCATAATAAGAATAAGGTCAATGTTTATGATAGAATGTTACTTAAATTATAGGAATAATTAATTAATGATTCAACCTTTTCGGTGCTGCAGCGACCGAAATTCTAATTTGGGAAAGGCGATGGGAATCGGTGGTTGGTAATATGTGATAATTGAAGAGAGGGAGAGGAAGAGATGGGAAGAGGGTGCTGAATTAAGAGCCGGAAATGTATAGAGGTAGGGAAAGGAGGGGAGGAGGGGGGAGTCTTTCGAATTTGGAAGGGTCAGTGGTTGGTGTGGTTGATGCATATTTGGTGATGTGATGGATGGGAAAAGGTGTAATTGGTGAGAAGGTGAGAGCGGAAGCATGGTGAGATGTTAATCCTGAGAGTGGTGAGTTGATTTGATGAGTTGAGTTGTTATTCTAGTATTGGGGATTGTGCCGCGGAAGAGGGTGGGGGGTTGTTGGTTTGATCGTGTTGTTTGAGCGGTCATAATAATGAACTCGATTTTAATTGGATAACCTGGACTTGACTTGCTAGGTTTAATGTAATTCATGTGGCCGTACTCATAGACCCGCTTGGCATACTTTTCGTAGAAAACGCTCCCTTTTAATTGCTCATATTGTGACTTTATGCCAAATACTACATGCAGTGGCCAATAAGTGGGTGAACCATGAGGCATCCTTAATCGCTCACTTATATCTCTGTCTTAATGAAATCTTTTCACTTATCTTATTAGGTTTGTTAATGAATTCGCTTAAAATTGGGCCTAAATATTGGTCTGGGGCGTATAATGTGTTGGACTTTGGATTTACAGGGTAATTCATAGACCTAGCCAAGACATGTGGTTGGATATTGGGCCTAGTCCAACAGATTAGACCCGTTATTCTCGGCTAATCCGATAGGTGAGGTGTGTTATTTAGGTTGATCTACTAGGCAGGGCGCGGGATGGGTTGGGTTTGGGTTGGATTATCTATTTCATATCTAATCTAAATTACCTATCTAACCCATGAAACCCAACCCAATTGGGTTATCCAACTATCCATTACCCAACCCATTCCGCGCTCTACTACTAGGTTGGACTTACTTTTTGGGTTGGTTTTTTGAGCTGGACTTATTATTATTATTATTTTATGACTTTTCCCCTACAATTTATTTATTTTAGCACTATTGAGTATATAATATATAAAGTCCAACTCAATAATTCTATATAAATATCCAACCCAAAGCATCATCAGCTTAATTAAAGAGCCTAAGTCTACAAGATAAACCCAAATTAAAAATCTAACCTAGATAACTTAACTCAAAGTCTAACTCTATTGGCCTGGATAGCTGAAAAAGAAAGCCAAGACTACAGTGGATGATCCAGTCCAAGTCCAGTCCAACGCTCTATATTGGTCACATGTAGAAAACTGCGCTCTATATTTGTCACATGTAGAAAACTGCGGGCCATGGTCTCTCACCTCGAAAGAAAATTCTGTTGTAACGAAGTTGGCCACAAATCTGGCCATTTTTCACATTTCGAAAATCCTTCTAAAGAACCTCCTCCTCCTATCTGATTTATAATCAGATTTAGAGATTAAAGCTGGACAAAAATATGTGTAGGGATTGTAACTCCTTAATCAAAGCCTGCTAAATTTAACCTAGCAGTCCGCCTTTTTCAGGATCGCTACTTGGTCTGCATCTGGGTCCTACCTGGTTCCTCTCTCCTGATGTCAGGTTAATTCGCCCTCAAAAGGACCCGCTTAGCTTTTTTTAGCTTTTTAAATTTATTGAAATTTATGAAAATTTTGTCCGCATCTTATGTGAAGATCCATGCAGGGCCAAACGGTGAGAAGTGAATATAAAGATTGCCTTATCCTGCTTTAGAGTACTATGTTTAAGTCCCAATCACTTACATACTATTTTTTGGTATTATATTAGGATTTCTTACTCTTCGCCTTCTTTATTTCATATCGTATACTTCAACTAGTAACAAACTTCATAATGGCTGGAAATGGATGTTTTTCAGGGAGAAGCAAGCTTGTCTGTGAGGACTTCTCACGCATGTTCAAAGGTGAAAGTGATATGAGGCCAACAGATTGGGCGAAGGAGCGTCAAGACTTTATAAACTCCTTCCACGGCGAAAGTGTGGTGGGGGGGATAGGACCTATCTATGGTGATGTCAAAGAAGAGGTTATCTACCGTACTCAAAGCCGTAGGAGAAAGCATCATTCGCCTACAAGATCCGATTCTGAGCTTGATCCTCTCTTGTACCATACACGCCGCAGTAATACTCTTCCAGCTCCAGCTCCAGCTCCAGCTCCTAGAGAGCTTCCGCTTGATCGGGACTTTAGTGATGACGAAACCCATGACTTTTCTCCGGCTCCTGCTCCTACGGAGCTTGATCCTCGCTGGTATCATAGGAATGGCACGCTCCGCAGTCATCCATCTTCTGCTCCTGGGGGGTCTAACTTTGATACGACCTCTCATCGTAGGCGGCGTAAGGCTCCTCCACCTCAAGACCCCGTTTCTACGGGGTCTGAGTTTGATCGTAGTGCTCCTCGCGATCGGTCTTTTCCACCTCCTACGGGGTCTGGGTTTGATCGTAGTGCTCCTCGCGATCGGTCTTTTCTACCTCCTACGAGGTCTGAGTTTAATACGGCCCCTCGTTCTAGTGCTCCTCGCAATCAGTCTCCTTCACCTCCACCACCCGTTTCTAGGGGGCCGGGGCCTAGTCCGAGGGATGGTGGAGGTGCCAACCCTCATCATCGTCGGCGTCGGCGCCATGCCAAGCAGAGCACTTCTAGTGATGATGAGTCTGATTACGGCGATAGAAAAATAAAATCTCCGCGTAGTAAGAAAGGAGTAGACCGAGAACCAACACGCAAGAAGCACCATTCTCGTAATCCTCGCGAGGAGAGAGACCATCATCCTCATTTGAACGTGCAACTTGACGGTGGCAGTCACGAAGCTCCTACCATCTCTAGGTCTCTTGGTGATATCGACGAAGATGCTAACTTGATGGGTTTTCCTCCACGTGCTCCGTTCCAAGATCCAGCTCCGTTCCAAGGTCCAGATCCAGTTCTGTTCCAAGATCAAGGTGTTCCATGGGCAACCGACTCCAACGGCGTTGTATATCCTCCACTTCCACCTTCAGAGTCCTCTTATGGTTCCAGTACGCATCCACAAGCCCAAATGCCAACATCAACCATGCCATTTGTGGCCCAAAACCAAATAACTAGCATGCAACCTCCCGCAAGTGTTAGTTCAGCAGCTACTAGTTCGTCTACACGTTCAAGAAAAGTGGGTGACCTCGGGAGACAATTAGCTGGAATGCAATTGAGTTCAAATGAAGCTCCTCCGTTCACTCCGTCGGTTTCTGCCGCGTCTGATATCAGTGACTCATACCGGGGACCATTAACCAGTACGAAATTACGCCCGTCGTCTCTAGCTGCTTCTAGTACCACTTCTCACCACAGTTCCGGTTCTCGCCACAGTTCCGGTTCTCGCCGCTCTCGCCACGACCACGGTTCCGGATAAGTTCAAATATACACTTTCCTTTCCGGCCGGTATCTCATATGCCTAGGCACTTCTTAAAATCAATGCTCTCGCGATAGAACATATTCTATCTGATCACCTCATCTCAAGTTTATCATTCATGGCTTGAGCGCAATTCCGCCAATCCACTTAAAAGAAAACAATAAAAAGAGAAGTTTTACCTGCAGTTCGGTATTTACAAGCTTCAATATATATTAAAGTTTATTTATCTAGAACCGCTGCAATAATCCATTCTATATGTACACCTTTAAAGCAAAAACAGGCATCTAAAAGTTGAGAGTAAAGGGGCAGGAAAATACAGTGCCGTGTATTTCTTACACTGACTAAATTTTCAAAGTTAAAAGTTTATAGTCTTTCTTATATTGAGTGCTAATATGTTAGCAAAAAGCATGCTTCCTGAATTTATTCTGTTGAATATATTTTATGCTTCTGAATAGTTATTTGAAAATGATCACTTTCATCTGCCTTGTATTTGTGATAAAGTGTTTACTTTTAATGATATTTGTGTTGCTCTATAATATTCGTACTGTATAAGTATGTACGTATATATGTGCATATATATGCAGGCGAGGGGATCTTAAGGTAAGATAATCGTTGGCCTCGACTTAATCGCATCCGCTCTAAATTGGTGAAAGCGAATGCACCCGGCAAGCAAATGCACCCGCTCAAATGCACCACCAAAAAATGCCACTCTATTTTCTATTAATTTAATCTAACTCACTCTTACTACTAACTTTACTATTAGTTTCATTAATTTTGAACTCTTTATCTAAAGATTATACTCTATATTATAAGATAACCTAGAAAGCTCGAGAAATTTTCACTATAGCTTACTAATATAAAATTTATCAAACCTGCTGCCACTATAGTGAAAACCGTCTAGGGGATGAATTAGTATAAAAGGGCTATATTATAGTTTAATGGTTTAAATGGCTCATGAACTGCGCTTTTGAAGGTAATTTCGTTATAGTAAAGGACTTCTAGCGGCAGTTTTTTCTTTTGCAAAAGCCATTCAAGTGCTTTCTGAGTACGCTGGCGAATCTCTTTCGCAAAAGGGTTTAAATTAGGTTATAAATTGTCTATTTATTAAAATTATATAGGCTATATAAGAAAAAAATCACGTCAAGACAAGTATTTTCATACGCATTTAGAGGGTATTTTTGGTGCACGTTTGAACGGATGCGTGTTAGAGTTTGGTGCTGTATAAGATATTAGTCAGGCTATTGTTACCAACTATTGGTGTTGGTAATTAAGGAATTCTCGAGTGTCTCTCTTATAGATATTTTCCATCATTGCCTTTCTATCGATTTGGAGCTCGCTGGTACTTTATAATCTATTGGTCAGAATTAAGTCAGAATAGATTGCCATAATCCTATTTACCCCTTAAATAGCCTTAATAAATGCTATGTCTAGGCCAATTGAGCCGCAAGAGGACCAATCTTTGCTCACCGAGCATGCAGGCCCCCATCCCCCCACGAACTCAGCTTACATGGCCACCAATAAACACAATATATTTCTTCAAGGATATCCTCAGCTGAGCAGCCCCGAACGCGAATTTCATCTGCTAGCCTCCGTATGCTTACACAATGTCACACGTCGTGCTTTCTCTTCCTCTTCCTCTTTTCAATCTAGTTTTTTCAATCTCGCTCTACGCTAAGTTTTTCGCTTTACACAATCGCTGATGACTGACCCTCAGCTCGACCTAAGTCTCGTTAAGGAGGCGGAAGACCTAGCGAGACGAGCTAATCCTGGAGCGACTTCCTCTACAAGTCACGCAGCCAATGCTAAGCCTTTGACCGTAGCTGCTCATGACGATTTGATTTCCCAAGCATCAACGGGGAACGCAAAATCACAAGGCGATGTGAGAACACCTCTAGAAGAGACGCTTCATCCGGGAAGTCACGAAACTGTCACCTCTCATGATGGATTCGCTCCCGCTGCGATACCTCCAAGCGAGAACTTCCAGCAGCTTTTGCTCTCGCCGGCCGGCATAACTCGCAGTCGTAGACTTTCTAGAAGCTATTTGACAGCAAGCACCAACGAAGTCATCGATAAGATCAAGGGCCAGAATCAGCAAGAGAATGAGCCAATGCCTCATAAGAATTCTGCACGGCAAAACCCGCAAGTTTCAGAGTCATCTGTCGATAAACTTCCTAGAATAACGGAAGAGTCATGGTTTTATGGGTTAACTATCGAGCCTGACAAAGCCTCCATTGATATTGTAGTTGTGTACACTGAGAAGCCTGGCCAGTGCTTCTCCAATTCGTTATTTTCTTATGAGGGAAAGACTGAGGGAAAGGACCAGCGAGAGACGCCGCAAAGTACCTACAACGACATAACAACCCGGGAAGCCGCTCGAGCTACGACCGCCGCGCCGGCGTTCTTTGTGCAAGCTAAGGCTACAAACCAAACTACGACAGATGAGTTCATAGAGAGTATGAAATTCCTAAAGTCAAAACTGAGCGTGCCTGGACCGATAGAGCAACTCAAATCACCTCCACTACCGAGGAAAACGAACTGGCTTAAGGACAAAGACATGCTCCCGAGCGTTTTCCCTAATTGTCGCATCATGGGTTTTGGATTCGACATTGCTGAGATTAATTCAGGAACTTATTTTGAGCTTGCAGCAGAGCACCTATTTCAAAAGCTTGGAGAAAAAGGCGCAGGCGGCTCATCCAAACCTCTTGTGTTCATTGGCCACGGATATGGAACAGTAATAATTGAGGCATTACTGGCGACCCAATTTACCAAAAGTCAAGCTGGAATGAGGATGAAGGATTCTACTGTTTCGGTGGTCTTCTTTGCAGCACCTCTTGGCGGATCGAATGCCCTTTTAGAATGGACTGAAAAAATGAAACTCTCGAATACAGAGAAGATTGGTGGTCTCTCCAATCCTTCTACAGCATTGCACAAGTACTGGACGGATTTCTCACAAGCCACAGATCCCAATATCTTCGTTTCCCTTTATAGGGCTGAGGTATACAAGAATGAAGACCTAGATCTTCTAGAAGCTTTTAAGTCGAACAATGGAATTGTTCAGCTTGTGCATTCCAGTGATATAGGCAAAATTGCCACCTTCTCTGGGCCTACAGATCCAAGCTTCAAAGCTTTATCGGGGCAACTGCTAAGGGCTGTTCAGACTCGACAACTCCTTAGTTATGCAGAATTGGGCGACACGAAGAACCTGAAACTCCTCATGGATGGCTCTATCGATATCAACTTGGCTAATAAAGCAAAGCGGACTGCGCTTCACTTTGCCGTCATACACGGTAAATTGGACTTCATAAAGCAATTATTAAGTAATGAGAAGGTTGATTTGGACCACAAGGACCGTGGTGGGATGACGGCCCTACATTATGCTGCGTTGAGCGACCACACGACTAGCGAGGACATCGTGGAAGATCTGCTCAAAGCGGGTGCAGATATGAAAATCAGAAACAATAAAAAGCAGTCACCGAGCGATCTTTCAAGAGGTCAAGACATCCGGCCTGGAATTCGGAGATTGTTTAAAAGGCCTCCTTTAGTTGAAGGCCCTCCTATTCAAGAACAAAAGTTTCCGATAAGTCGACCAAATAAAAAGCAGAAAGCGGCTTGCGATGAGAACGAAATGGTAGCCACTGAGATATTTTATTTAGAAGGGAACAAGAACCCAGAGAAGCACTCACCGGTCAAAAAGACATTGTCTGAATTTATATATTCCGACACGCCAGTGGACAAAGTCTTCAAAGACGCAAGGCCTAAATCCCTTACAGCTGAACCAATTTGTCGATGGTATCACCTACCAGCAAACAATGTGAGTTTCTCATGATTAATATCACCGGCATTACGTTCTAACTTTTGGTCTCCAGATGGCTTGGGTTGAGGTAAAGTTAAACTTCAGTACTTTCCAATCTTTATGGGACTGAACAAGAGATAGGACCTATTTGCTAAACTTGACCTTCGAGCACACCCTTGGCCCAGCCGCTACAGAGACAGCGGGCTTCCTCACAGTGTAAGTGAACGTTTGTTCTTACGCCAAAAACGTTCAGTCTGCATAGGGGTTACTTATATAGTCTGGCAGATATGTATGAACCGGGAGGCTGTAATTTTGCCCAATTTAGACGATTCAAGAACCGAAACACACCAAGAGATACTTGCTATAATGGTATCTACTCCATGATTGAATATTGTATATTATGTTTGTTGCTAATACAACCCTTTGAAAGATGCCGTATATTAGTTACGAAGAAACAGGTCGTCAGCAAGAACTGAGTAAGCTAATTGTATCAACTTACAAAAATGAATTTTTAGGCTCGCAAATAAGACCGGCTAGTTCGAATGATTCTTTAGATCCATCAGACTTCGAACATGAATCTAGGAAGTCGCACTTTATTAATGTCAGTATCGTAGAGGATTGGAAAAAATACATTGACAGCAGAATGAGTGGGGACTCAAAATCGGAAAAGATAGATAAGGATTTGATACTACAGGTTATAGCGTACCTCAACCACAATCCTCCATTACATCCAAGGCGGTAGGGTATTCTTTGTCTATGTCCTAATCAACCCTTCACTAATATTGTTAGCACACTTGATCAATCATACTACCATATGCTTTCTAGTACTAAAGGCCGAGATAACGATCAAGTCGTCGCTCGTAGATTCAAAAGGGAGCAGCGTAAAAAGGATCCGGATTCATTTAGGGGGGCGGAGACTTCAAGAAGTCATAATGTGTTAATGGTTGACCAACTTTGGCTATGGGTCGTCAAAGGGAAAGGGACTGAGCCAGATATTGTGATATCGAGCTTTCCCAACCGAGAGGGTGTACGAGTGAAGGAATCTAGGGTAGTGGACCACCTGCAGAAGACTGTCCTAACGAGTCAGTCAAGGCATGATCGCAGTCTTATCCGGTCGGGGAACGAGCTCGTCTCTCGGATTCTGACAGTGTGTTGCAGAACTTTGGACCGAAATCAATATATCGAAACCATGCAATTCGCTCGCTTCTTTCAGAGCACTATTGGGGATGCTGTAAGATTGAACTAGTCATGTTCCCTAGCTGTATTCCAGACAAGCGGCCCATGCTAATACATCATGCAGGAAGAAGAAGAAACCGATCTTTTTGCAAAGTTCCGTAGAATAACGGATGATCTGTATAACCTTCATGATCACCACCAAGATCATCAAAAATTGAGAAGCGAGAAGCTCAAGACTCTTCTAAATATTCAACAAGAAACTAAGCTGCTAAGGGATATCATGGACGTCCTTGATGAAACCAAGATAATCAAATCAGTCTTGAGCGATCAGTTAGAAGTCCTATCCTCTCCGGTTTTAGAAAAGTTCTTTCAGAAGTATCACCAAAAGCCTATTCCTACTTCAACCGAGTCGACTAAGAACACCAATTCCGATGATCAGAGATCCGTGGATCGTTTGAAGATTATCGGCGCCGTTATGAACGGCAAATTTGATGACCTCGCTGCACCTTATGTGGAAGAGTTCTTGAAGAAAGACAAGGGAAAAGTCCCCAGTCTCACAGAAATTGCATTGGAGGCTAAAACCATACTGGAAGGCATCAAACATGACTTTGACTTAATGGAAACTCACACTAGAGGGGTAGCGGAAGGCGTAAGTTTTTTTCTATTTTGAAGCGAACTCAACGACTAATACAAAGTAGCTGAACGAGTTAATGGAGCTCAAGCAGATGCAAGCGAACCTCTGGGAAGCTCGATCTTCTAGGGAAGGGGCAGAAGAAACCGCGAGACAGGGTAGCGTATGTTGCCTCTTCCTGTTTTATTTAATAGATACTAATATTACTTAGACTCTTATGGTATTCACAGTAGTCACAATTATTTTTGTAAGCAGAGCCAAATCTAAAGCTTGTAGCAACACTAATAAACCCAGCTTCCGCTATCATTCATGTCTTCCTTCTTTGCGCTAGGCGTTGCTCAATTTCCAAAGGACAGCGTAGGAAATACTAATTGGCCCTTGGGCAGAGTCTCCGCGCTACTCTGTAAGTTCTATTTCCCAACAGAGTCTATTAATGCTTATAATGTGTCTAGTCGGATTATCCTTCGCCTTATCCATCCTTCTGTTAGTCGTTGCCTTCAAAATCACCTGGTTCACAAGGCCATGGAGCTACTTCCGCAATGATTTGCTTACACGGTTTGGACTGTTACTAATCACGAATCTCCGTTTTGTACCAGTCATCTGGGTTCGAGAGCAAGGATATAAATGGTACAGCAGGTTGGGTAACAGCTTATTCCAGTATGAACATAAGTCCACCACCGCTTCGGAAAAAAAATCACATGAGGTAACACAACTACGGGAGAAGGAGAACTGGAGATTATGGGGCAGCAGCGTGTGGAAATTTGATTTGAGAAAAATCCGTGACTTGGAACAGGAAATAAGAGAGTTGGATCAGGAAGCAAGAGATGCGACCCAGTCCCAGAGTTATATCCCAAAACAGGACAGTCTTTTTTAATCGGTGGGGGTCTAAAATCCTTAGCAGCAGAATTCCCCGAATCCCTCTTCTCTTGCTCCAGCTCTGCCCCTTCTTCACCAGCAGAGCCATCAGAAGGAGGCGGAGACCCATTATCAGGAAGAGAGATCTGATAAGGTCTTTGTTGATCTACGGGAGAGCGACTGAAGCAGATGGTGCAAGGCAGGATTCAGGCCTTGAGGGGGTTCCTAGCGTGTTCGATATTTCTTACTCTTCGCCGAGGCTAAACTCATCTCATCTCAAAAATTCTTGACCGTGGTTTGTAGAGAAGCTAGAAAGCGATTTTGTTTGGATGGAATGTGAGATAAATGCACTGTTTCACCTCTTGACCCTCAATTTAAAACGTTATAATTCCGTCTTTTCCAACAATCTTCCCCACATCGGCATCCCTCTCCCCCTCTACAACAGTCCTCAACAACTGCCCCCCAATACTCGGTGGTTTTGCCCCAATCTTCTTCCCAAATTCCCTCAAGCCTCCTAAGTCTGTCTCCAGCATCCCGGGGCCCACACTCCACACTTTCACTCCATCAGCCTGCAATTTATGATTCCAATCCAGCATCAACATACTCAATGCCATCTTACTGCACTTATATCCCAATGGATCGAAATCCAGTTTCTTAGGCCAGCCTGCGGGTAAGGGAGGGGTAGGGAAATATTTCACAGAGGCTTGGGTGATGTTTGAGAGGCCGGCTACGAAGATTAAACGTGGGTCGGTGGACTTTAGGAGAAGGGGCATGAATTTATTCGTTAGGACGTGAGTCCCGACCACGTTGACATCGTAGGCTTTGGTGAATGAGTCTCGGAGGGTCATTCGTCCCGTCAAGTATTCGTAATCGAAAGCCGCTCCTAAATAGTGTTAGCCCTGTGTGACTTTCCCTTCACGCAAGAGGCGGGCGAGATACACACCAGCGTTGTTCAATAGACAGTCAATATATCCCGGATCGGCTTTGACGCGCTCATAAGCCTTATTGATAGATTCATCGCTCGTGAGATCAACTTGTACTGCTTCGACGGTGTTGTTTGTCTCGGGCACTTCTTTGTGCAGGGTCTCGATTGCGGTTTTGGCTTTTTCCAGCGAGCGGCTACCCATGAGGATATGGTAGGACTTGGGGGACTGGAGGAGGGCCTTGACAGCTTCGTAGCCAATGCCGTTATTCCCCCCAGTTACGAGCACGATCTTTCGGGCTGCCATTGCTAGTTTGCTGATTGGGGTAGTTGTTCCCTTGGATCTCTTTCGTTTTGGAACGTGAGTTCGTTTGATTGCCCCTGCCTTTGAGGATCCTTTGACTGGCCTTCCAAAGCCCTTTTATATCTTGTTCATCTGAGAAGGGGTCCTACCCCAGCTAGAGGAGAAATGGCAACAAGGTTTATGCTCTTCTGCTGTCTATTTTAATTAGTAAGTAGTAAGTTTTGACATACTAGCCTCCATCGGGAGATACTCACGAGAACAATGGGCGAGGCGGAGATAAGCTGGCTTACCTCCGTTTAATCCCACATAATCCTTTTAAGGTGCTTTGCTTATCTAAAATTGATTTTAGATTAAGACGATGGGAGTATCATGCCTATCTTATTTTCGCATATCGTGCAAGCCGAGGAAATGCAGAGGATGAGTCTAGTTCTTGGTCTTAGTGTTCGTTTGCATTGGTGAAAAATGATCTCGCTACCCCTTATCTCCCTTGGTTTTACCGATCAGGTGGGAGCGTTGTGGTCTGATAACGAGATGATTATTTCTTTGTTTGCTGTAGCGTTGGAGATATTTCAGATATGGATAAGTTAGGAGATGGGAACAATGAAGGTAATATCATATGAAACAAGGATTAGATTCGTATCGAAAGTAATGAATTCATCAGGATGAGGACAATACTAATTCATTGTCCAAATTGAATCGGACACTTGCTACAAACATTCGACCAAGGTTGATCACCTTTAGTTCATTTGCTCGGAACATTCACTCGTCAGAGGGTTCTACTTAGATATACCCAAACAATATTAAGACGTTGACAAATGAAGATTCAGGGCAAACGAAAGTGAGCATATCGGCAAGTCATCTCTCTTAAATTTACACCCAACTAATTATTTAAAACTCTTACTCAGATTATATAAATACTTATCTCAAACAACTAACTAGCTTATGCTGTTTTGAAGGTCAGTGCGAAAGAACTTATACCCTACAGACATGGAAACTACCATAAATGGAGTAATGGACCGAACAGGCTCTGTTAAACGTAGTATATATTTACAGATAAGGTTTGCATTCAAATGAATTTAACTATATAATGAAGTACTGAATCAATCCACTTCGTCCCATTCACTCCAACTAGCTACGCAGCTAATTACCGTCATACTCTCCCCTTCCCCTTACATAAATAAAAGTGAGAGGGAGATAATTTACTTTAGAGAGAGAGAAGATGAAGGAAGGAATATCAGGAATATCAGGAATGGATTTCTGGTGTGTTTTTTGGAAGTAAAGGGGAAATTCATAAAGACGTAATCATACCCTGGTCATTGGTGTAGAACGTGTGTGCCCGTAGGGAATTACGTTGCACAGTGAAGTAGGTTTTTATAATTAGGCGAATGATTCACTAGCCGGCTGGCGCGTATAAAATTATCCATAGGCAATTGGATTGACTTCAGTATTGAGCAAGATCAAACATCAAACATCAAACCCTCCATCTCTTCTATGATAGGTATTCTTGAATCCCAAATAACCCTCTTCACATTTCGACAATGGAAAAAACACAATCAGCTACACTCTGTACGCTCCCGCCGGAGATCCTACAAAATATTGCCCGTCACTTGCCCCCAGAATCATGCGCTTTGTTCTCGTTCTGCTCTCAACATATCTATTGCTCAGTCGGAAATACAGCTTTACAATCGTTGAAGAGAGAGAGCAGCCAAGCTGATGACTACGATAGTTTGAAGCGTTTGGCGGAAGAGCTTTCGGACTTCATCGCATGCTATCATTGCAAAACGCTGCATGGAATACACACTGCCCGCGAGCATCTGGCGTCTTGGCGGAAGAGAAAAAACATCTCGTACCTTTCGTGTTGCGCGGCGGCTGATGCCAAAGACGGTACTTCTATAATCTTCCATGACGGCTTTTCTTCCACCATCCTCCAAATGGCCATGAAGCTTCACCGACAGCGTCGCGACTGCTCTGACCTTCTGCATCTTCTATCCCGACCGCCTCATAATCATACTTCACCACTTCGCAACCATATTAAACAATATACCGCACTAGCTAGAATCGCAGCAGGCTCGTTGCTTCTTCGTCAGGAAACTATTACTGCCTTGAAGGTAAACGTGAAGCGCGACCCTGATCATCGACCTCACGATGATATGGTCATCTGCCCTCATGCCAAACTCTTCTACTCCCGAATCCACCCCAAAGACTGCACTATCGCTGGCGAGACGCAGCCGGTTTATAAGTTACAAGGACCAATAATACATAGGGGCCATCGTAGACCAGACCTCGAGCGCACCAGAAACCAGCGCTTGAAAGTCGAGGAGCGCCAACAAGAGCGTAGATCACAAGCGCGTAAAGAGCAGCTCCGATTAACGGATTCGCTGGATGTAGGCTTCGAACGATGCGTAAAATGGTGCTCTTCCGCCAATGACAACTTCACGAGACAACACGTAGCTTCAGATCGCCGTGATCCCGGTCCCGGACAACCCATGGCTGGCCAGTTGTTGCAGTGCAAATATTGTCGGACGGAGTTCCAGATCAATAATAGGTTCCGTAAGAACCACAAGATTGAGTTATGGGTCACTATATGGAAGGATCTTGGGCCCTTGGAGTCCGTGCAAGATTCGACGTGGCGAGCACACCTCGGATTGATGGGATGCCAGAGGTCTTTTGACCCGGTGGTGTTTGTGCCGGGCTCGATACGTGTCGCTTTTGAGGAGATGCTGGATCCATCCTTGAAATTCAAACCGCTCTTGAATTCGCAGCGCCCTCTTGATCTTTCATTGGCGGGCAGTGGGTTTTCTAGATTCAGCGGTGTTGGCGAGGAGGTGCCATATCCTGTATTGGTGGAGTAGATGGATCGTAATGCGTTGGACAGTTCTGGAAAAGGCGTTCCGGGGATCAGTCTAGAATTATCTTATAGAGGTTGGCGTTGTTCTTTGAATTCAGGTGGGTGTCTAGAAACAGTTGATCATGCAATCAGTATAAACAAAGGCATCTTCATCTATGAGAAGCTTCTCCGCTTTATAGTATTTCAAATTCCTCTGTCTGTATGCTTGCTGGATCTAGACCGTGAGGACGAAGAAGACACCACATCTCGAATACACTCACAGCGAATTCTGAATTGTCATTCATGAACTACCCTCCTTCTCCAAGTAACTGAAGGTTTATCTAAAGATTAGTATCGGTGATATTTCTATTGTCTGCTATAACAGCGCAACATAGGGAGTATTGGCGGATGGTGGTTGCGAGTCATGGTATTTAAAACAATATTCTTTACTTTTCAAATAAAAATACTCCTATTTAACACCTTTCACTTCCTACATAAATATCAAACCCTCTTTATGTACAACCCTCATCTTTTTACACACTCTCGTCCATTATCTCTACCGAGCAAGTCGAACTGCAACACCGTTATGAATGAACTTCTTAATATCGCTCAAGAAGAAGCAAGAAATGATAGCAGCACCTCCAAAAGCGATCGATACAAAGTAAAGCTTTGGGAACGCATGCTGATACAAATTATGTCCGGCTAGTTGAACCGCCTCAATTTGAGCTTGAGTTTTGACACCGGGGAAAAGATAAGCGTATCTTTCAAACGGACCAGCAGAAAGCGCAGTAATCAAATTCTTGAACTCTGCCGGCGTAACAATACCAGTAATACCGGCTTCGAGAACCGGGGTTACGAAAACTGGAATGGTGATTGTGAGGTCGTTGAGCTTGTTGGTGAAGAGGTTATAGAACATGGAAATGCCGATGACTTGGCCCATGGAACGGATCACGATTGAGAGTGCTACTGAGGATCCGATGAGCTCGTCTGGGGAAATGATGGAGAAAACAACTTGAGATGGGAGGAGGACACCGCCAACTCCGATTAGACCAAAGATAAGAGGTGCCCAGACTGTGCTGATGTTGTTTGGGTCAACTGCAGCCATTGAACCGAGGCCTGGCACAACATTAGATTATTTTACAGCTTCGGTGACTGTTGCATTTGATACATACCAGCAGTTTGAACAATACAGAATGCTAGAAGAACGAGGTGAATGTGCTTCTTGAAAACAGTCATGAGTAGCGCACTCATAATAGCACCGCCGGCGATGCAGAAGCCAATTGGTAGAAGCCAGATGCCAGCTTGTTCGAAAGATGCATAATAGACAGTATAGCATTGCACAATCCAAAAAATGACGAGTGGGATGTAGTTAATTCCGGAAGTGAGACATAAAAAGCAGATGCAAAAGAATAGCTTCTTGCGTCGCATGAGCTCACCCGGAAATAATGGGTACTCCGCCCCATACTTTTCCCAGATCAAGAATGCAATAATCAAGACGAGCCCGAGCGTCAATGTGATGATGACATGGGAGCTGCTCCAGGTGTAATCTTGTCCACCCCAGTTCAATCCGACGAGGAAGATGACAACACCAGAAATAGCCAAGACAGCACCAACATAGTTAATGCGAGCGATAGTCTCTCGTTTGGTGAGACCTAGAGCGTTGACTCGTGGTGGAGGATGGTAAAAGATGGTAACAATCACAAGGGCAATAGCAGCCCAGCCCCCAATAATGACTGCCACATATCTCCAGCTAGTTTGTGCAATTAATTGGCCATAGAGGGACGCGGGCATCATTGGAGTAAATCCCATGACAACATATCCAACCGTGAGACCCCGTTTAGACACAGGGACAAGCTCTGTAACAGCAGCGATGGCGGTTAAGAGTTGAATACCGATGGCCATACCACTAATGACCTGTCCTGCAATGAATCCAGCAATGTTTGGAGTAAGGCCAATGACTATCATGGATATGACCGTCATGCATAAAGAGGCTATTGTTATGCCTTTGCGGCCGAGCAAATCCGAGAAGGTACCGACGAAAGGAGCGATGGCTCCGATAGAGATAATTTCAGAAGCGATCAGCCAGATGACAGTGTTTCCGGAATCGAGATCATAAGCGATGACCGTGAAGAGCGTAATCATAAACAGTGGTACGACTTCGGCGACAACGAAGGTCATGGAAAATCCCACCATGGTCATGACAAAGTTCAAAGTTATCTAGGCAACACGTCAGTCGTTTGCCTCTCTCGAGTGAGAAGGGGAGAAGGAAAGCGTACAGGATTCTCGTTGAACTCTGTCGTCGGCACGGTGTGCAGAGTCGTCCCCTGAGCGGTGATCTGTTGCCATCTCTCTTTCTCCGCTACAGTCGCCGGCCTTTTAAGGTAATGCTCATAATCCTCCAGCGTCTGATGTCGGCGAAGGCCACTCTCCAGCTCGACCGTGTACGGCTTCTCTTCGTTCAAGGACATGTTTGACTCAGCAGCCATGATGTATATCCACTTTGTATACGTGAGACTTGTCGTATGATGGGGGTGGCAAGGATTTAAATGTTGAGATTGAAGGGTTGCACAACATGAGCGGGACGGAATTTCCCCAGATGCTCGGTCTTGGGCAAGGATATGATTGGGAGTCTGCACACTTGGCGGACACCATCTCGTTTGGAAAAGAATTCAGCACCAGTGAGACAGATTGCCCTCCCCCCTTCTTCCCTCTCCTTGAACAATGCAGGATATTCCAGGTTAGGATCGTCACAACTATGGCTTGGAATAGGCTAAAGCCTCGGCATTTGAGTTAATAGATCCCTTGTACTACCTACTCATTTGGGAACATGAAAACGAAGAGGGTTACATCTCCAACCATAATTATCGGAACACGATAGCGGATTGTAATTCTCTGGTATTTTGGCAGATGTGTGTAATTGATGGTATGAAGAGGGTTTCGGCTAACCGGTTAGTAGTAGACCGCGGATGTGCTATTGTGGCCTAGACCGACGATGCTCCTTCTCGCCTAGTTGGGTAGAAGAGTACACTTGTATAAACTCTTTACGACTACAGGAACGCACCTCTTGAAATCCGAAGCCTTTGAGGAATATCTTTCCACAGATCTAAATTCTTCAAAGATTGCCTTGATAACTAAGAGGATCAAGATCAAATTCACGCTAATATACCTCACCCATACATGGTTTGTTTATGAAGGCGATTTCCGCGTGAAGGAAGATCTTACTATAATTGATGAGGCTCAAGCTTCTGTGCCGCAGGATTTAGATATACACCCGCATAGTCGTATTTGAAGAACTGACATTACCTAGTTTCGTGGTGACCCTCAGGGAATGTGACCTAGACACCGTATCTGGCAAGGAAGATCTCCACGTTATTCAAGTGACATGCTTCATCACAGCAGAAGACCAACTCGTCAATAAGAGAGAATAGAGAGAGGAACTAGAGTTTCTTTCCACTCTCACCCCTCGTTGTAATGAAATAACGATCAATTTGTCGACATTGAACCAGTAACTCAGCCCAAGACGAAATAACTTATTAGTTAGTAGGAAGGCCATTCTGCTGACAAACCTCGTCACACGTAGGATACACCTGACCATCCCTCCCGCCATCCTGAACAATGGGTTTCCAGCCCGCCATCAACCTCAACAACTCCGCATTCCGCGTCCGCTTCACACCTGCCTCAATCAGCGCCAGCGTAGCATTGCTCGGCCCCTGATACCTCCGACTCCATACATCCAACCCCGTATCGTTATACGCGACATCGTACGTCTCATACATCAACATGTATTCCACCCCGTCACTATCATATCCCCACGCTATCACCTCATACGTATTACTGTACGCCGCGAACGACCCCGCATCAGCGTAATTATACACATCTGGGATCTCGGCCCCGCTGGAATCAGTCGCGAGCGTGTCGATGCCGAAATCCGCTCCCACCATGCCGCTGCTGTCGCCGATGAATTGGTACGTCGTCAGGTCGCGGAGTTGCGCCGAAATGTCCCCCGACGAGGAGATGTTCACCGGCGAGAGCGTCCATTCGAGATTTCGGAATTGTTGCCAGGCTTCTGCCGCGGAGAGGATTAAGTACCATGTTCCGAGCATCCAGAGAGGGGGCGTGGGATGGTAGATGCTGGGGCTGGGGCTGGGGATGGTGAGGTTTAGCGTGGGTGGGTGCCGGATTTGGATGGGGTGTGGTGGCGATTGGTGCGTGGTTAGAAGATTGAGATTGAGTTCTGAGTAAGCGTTAGTTGGACTTCTTTGCTTGGAGAGTTTTCTTCTTTTTCTTCTTCTTACCCGGCTGGTATCCATCTTGCAAGGCTGCAAGGGTTGATGGGATGAAAGCAATTCCTGCAAATACACCTTTGAACAGCAGCATTTTTCCGAATCTTCCCTGTCTTCAAAGGTCTACTATACGATCTCTTCGGGGTGCATGAGTGATATGATGGGAATCTGATCGATATATATACTTGACCACCCCGATCTAATCTTGATTTTTGATTTTTTTTATTACATGACGATCGGTAGAGCTATGTCAGCCCTAACGAGTCTAATTTGGGAGCAGCACCTTGTTCATTGCGGCGAAGACATCAATGAATCCACAAAATATTCGGTTTTCATGCTAATGTCCCGCAACTATACTCTTATCAATATTGAGAGTTACATAAGTGGGGGGCGGGGTCCACAAAAAAATAAAATGCTGGCAAAGAATGAAGTAGAAAGGATTCAAGGCAAGGAGGGACCCCGTTTCTGAAGGAAGTGATACTACCTCTCAGGGAACTGTAGAGCAAGCGAGTAAGGTGTCTGGAATGGGAGTCCTTGCTAAACCTTTAATTTGTTCGTCGAAGTATGAATCTGATTTGATATATAACTTCATTTCCGGACGGGCTGGGCACGCCGCACGCGCATATTGAAAGGAGTAGATCATCCCCCCTTTTTAAGCGATTCTTCTCTATTACATAGTCTCCTTTCAAATTCCTGTTTAGCAAAAACACAAAGTGCTTTTCTTTCATGCGGCACTCTTCGTTCTTGGTAGGTAGTCTTAGGTCTTGGAAATCATTATCGTTTTACTCGGGGTGCGTTGAGCATGTCTTCCTTCGATATTTCTGTCTTAATTTTTTGTTTTTTTCCTTCTTTAATAGTTGGAATTGCTAGAGGAAAGAAGAGTTTGGAGGTAGTAGTTGGCGAGGAGGGAGGAAGGGGGAATCATGAGCGGGAGGAGATTTGGAGGGGATGTGTGTTAGATGGTTGGCGTTGTTATGTTGGGGAGGGTTAGGTCGGCATTTTAAGAATTGAGGTATGGGGTGAGATAGGAGGATAACGGAATTGAGGAAGGCAAAGATGAGGTTAATATAAGAATGAGAATAAAGTTCAATGGGGCATTGTGGGGTTGGTTAGCCAGACAGTGTGGATATGGACAGGGCCAGGGTCAAATAATGAAGACTAAGATCCTTTCTATTCCATTTCATGGCTCATATGGAGACTGTGCTCTCGATCCCGTCATAACAACTCCTCCTTCAGAAGTAACCAAAATTGCATCTTCTATCCGGACCCCAAATCCCACATCTTTGCCAAGTGTCTTCGCCTGCTCTGTAGTGACATATATTCCCTAAAACAATCAATTCATGCCATCTCAATAAGATACCATATGACTCACAGGTTCATTCGTGACCACCTCCCCAGCCTTCAGCTTCTCCCCATTAACCCCATTCAAATAAGGATGCTCATGCATTTCCAACCCCAAACCATGTCCAAGACGATGGGTAAAAAACTCTCCATACCCTGCCTTTCTAATCACATCCCTCGCCGTCTTATCAACCACCGAACAAGTCTCATTGACATTCATCCTCGCAATAGCTGCTGATTGAGCATCATGGACCAAATTCCAAATTTCCATCAATTCCTCACTGACCGTCGATCTCGCCGGAAGAATCGTCCTTGTAACATCACTTCCATATCCGTGCAATTCCGATCCAATATCAATCAAGACAAACTCTCCATTTTCGAGCCTTCTTCCCACCCCACCACCATGGGGATTAGCAGCTTGATCACCAAATAAAGCGATTGCCCAAAATCCCGCCCCGATTCCCGCTCTTTCAAACATCGATGATAAAACCAAAGTCAAATCATGCTGCGATATGCCTACATGGAGACAAGATTGTACAGACCGCACAAGTTCCACCGTGTACTCATTAATAGCCCTCAGGATCCTCAATTCGGCAAGACTCTTCACAGCTCTCAATCCCCTCACTTCCCTCGACGCAGGTCTCACTTCTAGCCCGACTTCCCGCAATCCCGACGCAATCATAAATCTCGCATGTTCATCCAACATCACCTTCTCAAATCCCGTCTCTCGCTTTAATACTTCATACGGCGATTCTTCCTCACCCCATTCAATGACCGTTTTGGTCTCATACACCATCTCGAGTCCCGCAATGCGGTTTAATTCGAATCTAGGCGCCAGGTACGAGAAGCCACCCGTGGCGGAGATTATGACGAGGAAGGGCCGTTCCGACAGGTGGTAGCTAGTGGAGATGTTGGCGAAGTAGTGCGATGATGCGGAGGGCTCCGCGATGAATGCGTCGACGCCTGCGTCCGTGAGAGCAGCGGCCAGGATGGATTGCCGGTCCAGGAATTCAGTCCGTGAGATTGCCGGGACGTCTAAGAGGGGGACGTGGGTTTGGAGGGATCGCCAGGAACAGTGCTCGAGAAAGCCTTTTGGGGTGGTGTTGGTGGAGAGGGAGATGGGATGGGGACAGAAAATCCAGAGGAGGCTTAGACATGTGATGAGAGCGATGTATTTGAGGTATGGCTTTGGATCTCGTTTGATAGTCGGATATCCTGGTGGGCCATGGGATGGTAGAAATGGTTCCCTTTCTTTCTCCATGTCTATACGAAGTCACCTCAGCACAATCGCTACTGTCCAAAGCAGGCCGTGTGAAATCCCAGCTTCAACTCTCGTGACGGATTGGAGCCTTTGATTTATATACGCCCTGGTTCGATATATGATTGTTTTGATTCTTATTCCGCAGATTTGTCCATGCCTTAACGCCAAGGCATGAAATGGATCAAGGTTTATCTTTCATACCTTCCCTTCCTAGTATCTAGATATCGTGATTGGCGTGATTTGACGCCACAATCGTGGCTCCATTCAGCCACAGTGAACCGTTGCACAACATACTTGATCTTTAACTTTCCGTCGTGCATTGCGTCAATTTAGTCAGCTTCACGATAAAAAGAACACCTGCACCTGCCGAGCCCTTGTTCCACTGGTGATGTGCAACATCCATCCATCATTTATTCCTTTTCCTTCGGTCTTCCGTCCGATATTATGGAAGCCTTTCCTTTTCTCGCCTCTTTCCCCGCATCCTTCAAACACTTTCCCCCATGCGCGCGGGGAAGAGCATTGAAATGGGAGGGAATGGCACGGAGTGGCACGGATTGGCACAGGATGACCCCATGCTCGCTCGCTCGCTCTGGCTAAGTAAGGCTCTGGCAAAAGTCCCGGCTGATGTTTGGGCGGTCAGGATGTGTGAGTGAGTACAGACGGCCCTGATTCTCATTCCGCCATCTGCTGCCTTCTCTCCCATCTCTCTTCTCCCTCAGCCATTGGACCCGTGTTCTTCTGCCGACTAGATCGAGTTGTACAACTTCTTAATCCACGCCCTCTCTAACTCTTCTCAAGTGATCCACCCTTCACCAGCAGGAAGTCTCGAGTTTGGACTCGAATCAACAATACAATCAGATGCGGGCGTAGAAGATGTTTCGGCCGTCGACAATGAGGCCGACAATGAACCTGTGTCGCGCAGGAACGCGCCCAGGTGTTGAATTCCCTTCGCATGCTATTCTCTCTCTGTACCGTCTGTCTCCTCCCCCTCCCCCTCCCTGCCCTCCCTCGACACTGACGACCTCCTCTCCAGTCTCGCACACACGAACCCACCATCCTTCAATCCCAAAATGGCACAAACGAACAACCACGACCAGCGCCCCCCTCAATTCCTCGGTCCAAGTTCCCCCTCCTACTTCCAAGCCTGCTTTCACATCAGAAATCACATCCATCCCCTACGCCTCCCTAAGCATCGGCATCCCACTCGAAACCTATCCCTCCGAACGCCGCGTCGCCCTCACTCCCTCGAACACCTCGCTCCTCCTCAAACGCGGCTTCAGTCGAATCCTGCTCGAACGAGGCGCCGGCGCCCATGCATCCTTCCCTGATTCCGCATACGAAGCTGCAGGCGCTACTTTGGTGTCCCGAAACGACCTCTACCAATCCTCCGATATCATATTGAAGGTTAGAGCACCGAGTTTCGAGGGGATGGATAATGAAGTGGATAAGTTGAGGGAGGGCACTACGTTGTTGGGGTTCTTATATCCGATTCAGAACAGGAAATTGGTAGAGAGGCTGGCGGAAAGGGGTGTTACGAGTTTTGCGATGGATATGATTCCAAGGATTTCAAGGGCGCAGGTTTTTGATGCTTTGAGGTAGGTGGATCTGTCAGACGGAATGACAGTTTGACGAATATGGGGAAAGCACTTGAAATATTGACATCTCGTTGGAAGAGCAGCTAACGGCTGGTATATAGTTCCATGGCCAATATTGCGGGGTATAAAGCTGTTTTGGAAGCTTCGAATCATTTTGGGAGATTCATGACTGGCCAAGTGACTGCTGCGGGGTAGGTATTCTTGGATGTTGATTTTCTCTGCCCTTACTAATGCTTGTCTAGCAAGGTAAATGTCTTGGCTGGAATCCTCTGTGGAGTTATACCAACAATTCTAGGTCCCTCCTTGTAAAATCCTCGTCATTGGAGCAGGTGTGGCAGGCCTGAGTGCTATTGCAACGGTAAGTCCCTTCTGCTTTTCCCCATACTCTTCTATTTGGTTTAGAGAACCCTCCGCCGCAAAATATCGGCAGGATTAGAAGATGCTCCTTTCAGAATTGGCGCTCTCTTCAGAAGTATCCTCCTCAAAATCATTCTCCCTTTCCATAAGTGCCCTTTTTTAAACGGCTCTCCTTTTCAGCCCTACCCCCTAACTAAACCTCTCTCCCCTAGGCACGCCGACTTGGAGCAATCGTCCGAGGTTTCGATACCCGCTCAGCAGCACGTGAGCAAGTCCAATCCCTCGGAGCCGAATTCATTGAAGTACTAGGCGTCAAAGAAGATGGTTCTGGAGCGGGCGGATATGGAAAAGAGATGTCTAAAGAGTTCATTGAGGCGGAGATGAAATTGTTTATGGAGCAGTGTAAGGATGTGGATGTTGTGATTACGACGGCGCTGATTCCAGGGAGACCGGCGCCTAAGTTGATCACTGAGGAGGTAAGTGGTATTGTGCTTTTTCTAAAATCACTCCTCTTGAATCACTCTTGGCATCCACTATCCCTTTGAACCATTTTATCCATTTTTAAATTAGCCTTTCGGGATTCATGTTTGACTTTGAGAATACAGATGGTCGCTGCCATGAGACCTGGATCCGTCATTGTAGATTTGGCCGCTGAAGCAGGAGGCAATTGTGAAAGGACTGTCCCAGGACAGTTAGTCGAGCATAAGGGAGTCACCATTATTGGCTACACCGATCTCCCCTCCCGCCTTCCAACCCAATCCTCAACCCTTTACTCTAACAACATCACCAAATTTCTCCTTTCCATCGCCCCCACCGAAAAGGCCTTCGGCATCGACCTCAACGATGAAGTCGTTCGTGGCTCCATCGTAACCTTCAACGGCTCCATCATCCCTACTGCTCCACGCCCTCTCCCCGCACCCAAAGCTGCCGCATCACTTTCTGGTACGGATGCTTTGAAGGAAGTTGCTGTAAAAGCTCTTACACCTTGGCAGAAGAAGACGAGAGAGGTCGCGGTAGTCACGGGTGGGATGTCACTGGCGCTTATCTTGGGGAAGGCAACGGGGCCACTGTTTATGGGGAATGTGTTTACGTTTGCGTTGGCGGGATTGATTGGGTATAGAGTTGTTTGGGGGGTGGTTCCTGCGCTGCATTCTCCGTTGATGAGTGTTACGAACGCTATTTCAGGTAAATCGTCATCCGATGCTGTAGGTGACCGGTACTGACTCGAGCCTTTAAAGGAATGGTTGGTATTGGAGGTTTCTTCATTATGGGCGGAGGACTTGTACCTCATACAATTCCCCAAGTGCTTGGTGCTTTATCCGTTCTTCTGGCATTTGTAAATGTTTCCGGCGGATTCATAATTACTAAACGAATGCTAGATATGTTCAAGCGTATGTATCATATCCCTTCTCTAATATTGTACGATATCTGCGACCCTCACACTCTTCACACTCTGTGGATCATCCAATGGCTTTATTAGTGCACGAATTTTCATGTTGACGCGATCTTCAACTCTAACAACTTACAGGCCCAACTGATCCACCCGAATACCCTTGGCTCTACGCCATTCCCGCCCTCCTTTTCGGTGGGGGGTACATCGCTGCTGCAAGTACTGGTATGGCTGGACTCGTCCAAGCTGGGTATCTTGCAAGCAGTCTGCTGTGCATTGGTAAGCTTCCAATATTGTGTAGGGTTGGCAAGTACTCACGTCTATAGGCTCACTTTCCGGGCTCGCCTCACAACTAACTGCACGCCAAGGAAATATCCTAGGGGTTCTTGGTGTTAGTGCAGGTATTCTCGCCTCGTTGGCCGCAGTGGGATTTCCACCGGCAGTTCTTGCTCAATTCGCTGGTGTTGCAGGTGTGGGAAGTCTGATTGGTGAGTTTCAACCACAGGATTTCGTGCCACGTAGTTAACGAAACTTAGGATTAATGATTGGTCGCAAAACGACTGCTACTGACTTACCACAAACAGTCGCTGCATTACATTCGGTAGTTGGTTTAGCTGCTGTCTTGACTAGTTATGGGAGTGTGATGGCGGATATTCCTGATATATCGACGCTCCATCTTGTTGCGGGATACTTAGGAGTTTTGATCGGCAAGTAATCATTTCAGATATTTTTATTTCATTGCTAATTGCCCATAGGTGGTATAACATTCACTGGTTCTGTTGTCGCCTTCCTTAAACTCGCAGGTCGGATGTCTTCGAAGCCCATCAAAATTCCAGGACCTCGACATCTAGTCAACTCTTCGCTACTCGGTGCAAATATTGCTACCATGGGAACGTTTCTAGTACTTGCGCCTGGGTCTCCTATCATTGCTGCTTGCTGCTTAGCTGGTAATGCAGTACTTAGCTTTGCTAAGGGGTTCACCACCACTGCTGCTATTGGTGGAGCTGACATGCGTATGCATTCCTGCTCTTTCTACATCCTCTCGCTAACACTACTTCTATAGCCGTCGTTATCACGGTTCTCAATGCATATTCAGGATTCGCGTTAGTAGCAGAAGGTTTTATGCTTGACAACCCTCTCCTCACTACAGTCGGGGCGCTTATTGGAGTCAGCGGCTCCATTCTATCATACATTATGGTTCGTCCTCCACCCTCTCATCCTCATGCATCTGAAAAGTCTAACTCTCTCGAAAGTGCACTGCTATGAATCGCTCTCTAACCAATGTTCTCTTCGGCGGAATAGCTCCCGCCGCGGAAAGCGAGCATAAAATAGAAGGTGTCATAACCAAAACTAACATAGAAGAAGTTGTTGAATCTTTAGAAAATGCTGAGAATGTCATCATCGTATGTCTCATTCACTCCGTCGCCGTTCTCTGTGGTTATTAATGATTCCCAAGGTCGTTGGATACGGAATGGCAGTAGCAAAAGCCCAGTACGCCATCTCAGATATAACTCGCATGCTAAAAAGCAAGGGCATCAATGTCCGCTTTGCAATTCATCCCGTTGCGGGTAGAATGCCTGGTCAATGCAATGTCCTTCTTGCTGAAGCTTCCGTTCCTTATGACAGTAAGCCTTCTACTATGTTCCCATCCTCTACTATGTTCCCATCTTCTTTAATTTCCCGTCCTCCTCAAATTTCCCCTTTTCCCCATCCCTTTTCCCCTTCTTCCGGCCCCTTCAACCCAGATACTAACATACACCCCCAGTTGTCCTAGAAATGGACGAAATCAACGATGACTTCGGCAGCACGGACGTGACACTCGTTATCGGCGCAAATGACACCGTAAACCCCATCGCACTGGAACCCGGCTCCTCTATCGCAGGGATGCCGGTATTACATGCATGGAAAAGTAAACAGGTTATTGTGATGAAGAGGGGCATGTCATCTGGTTATGCCGATGTCCCGAATCCCATGTTCTATATGCCTGGTACGAGGATGCTGTTTGGTGATGCGAAGGATAGTTGTGATGGTTAGTACACCAATTCCATCATTTCCACTCTTTGTCGCTCTGCTGACGAACGTGATAAAAGCGATCAAAACTGCATTGGAGACAAGGAATAGGATGTATGATGTGTAACGAATGCATGTTCATCCAGCAGATAAGATATTCACCAATAGCATTCATAGGGAAAGAAATTCCAAGACTAATGGAGTTCTAACTAAGATTGAGATTCCAGCTATTATTAAGAGAGAACAGGATAAGACATGCGAGATGAGATGCAAAGAAAATGATTCTCCCTTTGGACAAGGTTCTATGACCTTATATTTCACATGCATGCAGAAAGAATATAAGACAGAATTCAAATGGAGGGACTCATATAACAAGCATAATAATATAGCATGGCGCAATGGTTCTTCTAGTTAGTAAATGAATTGGTCAGTTGGTCAATAACTATCTACCTCATCTATTCACTTCATCAACGTGTCTCTCTCTATCTCCGTGTTTATCTTCATCTCCAACACAGCGCTGGGAATGTATTCCTTATCCATCATATCCATCCCATGAATGAATGAAATCTATCTCCTAGTACCGCAATGAATGAGAAGAATGAATGAGTGATGCGTGAGAAATTACCATTTCTTTTTTTCTTTTTTTCTTTCTAAAAAAAATTAGGACGAGGTATCTTTATTCTACTCATAAAAACACATAATCCAACAAATCCTATATCTATCCACTTGCTTCCTTGCTTCCTTCCCACCTGCCTGCCCTCCCGTCATCAACTTACGAATCCCATCCAAACCGAGATCTAGATCTAGATCTATCTATGTAAGCAAGCAAGCAATCGCCCTCTCAACCTAAACTCCAAGAACTAACACCACTTCCATCGCCAACACTACTAGTTGAAATTATTCAGATACACACCCTAATCCATTTTCAGACACTTAACGCCCAACTAACTTTCTTCTTTCTTGGACGTTTTCCAGAACTATCACCTTCACCTCCTGCGGCGGCCCACTCCTCGTCACTATCAACTTTATCCACCACCTCATGTCTACCTCTCTTCTCCCTACCCCTAGTATTTCCCACCTCAGTACCAATCCCAGTGCTACCATCTTCTCCCTCTTCCGTTTTTGGCTGGGCAATCGACATTCGGAAACGTAATTTGATCGTATGTCTCACAGCTGGCTCTTGGCTCGACCTCGCAGCGGCTGGTTTCATCATATCTTTAATAGCATCCGCGTATTTTTCCTCTTCACTCTCCTCTCCTCCACTAGCTTGTGTCTCATGATACTCGCTCTCTTCAACGGCATCAGAATACTCGCCCTCCGAACTACCCACTTCTCTACTCCATTGTTCATCTGCCTCGTCGTCAGGTTCAACTTTTTCACCTTCCCCTTCTTGCTCTTCATGGTCCTCAATCTTCACACCAATTTCCTCCTTAATAGCAAACTTGATCGTCAGGCCATGCGCAGTGATTGAGCCCACTGTCGTTGGATCGCAGAGCGTATCGTTATACTCTGGCCCTGTGAGATCTATCATTCGTCCTCTTTTTCTTTCTTCGGGCATTAGCCATTCCTCCACGGCCTTGATCATTAATTCTTGCACCGTCTTCTGCTCATCTGTTTTTCTCGTGTTAACTTCACTCCAAACCGACATATCTATCTCAGGATTAAGCCAGATTGAAAGCGAGGCCGATAATACAACATACCTTTTGGACTAGGACCATACTCCTCGCCTTCATATTTATATCTCACTTTGGTAAGGCGCAACTCGGGTATCTCACCGTACTCCCACTGCATTAGTAGAACCCACTCCCCAAACGCCTTCCAGTTTTCCTGCCCATTCTCATGCACCTCAAACCACCACTCCATATACCTCACCGCCCACACCTCTGTTCCTGTGACGATTCCAAAGACCCAATCTTGTATTTGCAAATTAGTCTGGATGCACTTGTAAATAGACATGTGCTGACTTAAAAGGGGCGCCGAAAAGAGTCCGTCGATTCTTGTGGGGCTGAGGATTTCTTCAATTCCGCGTGAGGAGAGGATATCGGAGGTGATGGCGTACCATCCATACGAAAACCTGGAATATGGGGACTTGTGAGAGAGAAATTCACTAATGACGCTGAATGATAGGTTTGGGGCCATGGCTATTCGGAAGAAGTCAGGGAAGTGTTTGTATTTGAAGTCTAGTTCGCGGGTAAGGGGCGGTTTCGGTTTTGTGCTTGTGGGGGGGGACCATCGTCGGACACCGTGAGTTCTCGCCATCTGATGTTCCCTGTCAACAAGATATAAAGGGAGAGGCATGGTAAGGGTAGCTTCCAGTTCGAATGAAAGGCAGGCAGGTAGGTAGACAGGGGGACCTACTGTCTGTTCGATTGAGGGATAGACAGTCGAGTACGTTTGGTCGAGAGGAGACGTTAGACTGACGTAAACGTCAACGTATTGATCGAAGGTATTGATATCGAATGATTAACCTGGAGTTACCTGTGAATTTGTTGTGGGATAGATCAGGCCCGCGAGTCTGGTGTTGGGCTAGAAAGAAACTTGCGAGATATTTATTTTAGAAAAGAAAAAGAAAAGGAAAGTGGATATGAAGCGGAAGATTTATTTACCCACTCGCTTACCTCGCGTTCCCGGTTTTCACAGCAATCGTAAGGTTATCGTCGTTTTGCAATTATCGTTGTCGTTGTCGTTCGAATAGGGGTCGCGTCGCGAAGCGAGCTCGAAATGTATTTAGAAACAAAAGTCCGAGAAGGCATCTATAATGGGCCTTTATAACCCCTTCAGCAGGAATTCAAATTCACTGGAAGTAAAGATTAGTTATCGTGCTCATGTAAGATATCTTCTAACGTAGGTAGTAAATTCTTATAGCGGAAGGTCGTTACCGAGACCACGGTATTTAGACGAGTTTCTTGTTAAGAAGATACAAGAGCTACTTTCAATCTTATAAGTGTAAAAACACGGAAATAATTTAGTGGCACAACCTTAATCTCACGAAATGTAACAAATGAAAGATCTTAACGTGTTCAAAGTACAGGAGCGCAATAATTTAACTGTAACAGCTATATATAGGGGTAGCTAAAGGCAGAGGAATATTCATCATAACCGAAGTGCTCAAGTCTAGGAATAAAGAGTATCCAAGTCAACTAAAAAGACTGGAAGTTGCAGAACCTGTCCCATATCCGAATACTCAGAGTAGAGCTCGCGAAACGATTATTCAAGTTTCCCTTGAATGAAGTGCAAGAGTTAATGAAACCATTTTGATCGGTGGATAGATGTTTCAAATGACTGTGGTTAATTTTTTTAATGTCTATCGATTAAAGTAATAGGCGCAAGGATTGTCGACGAAGATATGAGATCGAAGCTCGAACAAAACTTGAGGTGGTCGTGGTTGAGAGTAGAACTGCCATGGGAGGGCGAGCGAAGGAACGAAGCTGAATCGCTCTCCAGAGTTGCAAAAAGGCTTTAAGCCGTCGGACCTCAAAGGTATAGCATAACACAACACCAGATTCTAAGCAGACGAAAAGTACTAACTTTTAAGCCTGCTCTCGTATATTCAAGTCATGAGACACATGCCACTTGCAAGTGCATCAAACCGCTCCTCGTGCAGAGAACTCCTAGAGGCTGGAACCTAAAGACTTCGCTGTACTTCCTTTCCAACACCAATCTCCCATTTCGAAGCTATCCGAGGTGGATTTCCAAGTCAGCAATAAAGGTCCCGTTTCGGGATCAAATCCCAACCTATTAATGCGTTCTCAAGTATGTAAGTATTGTAGACTTCCACAATTCCGAAAGCGACTTATTTCATTGTTCTTCTCTGTATCATCAGCTACTGGCCGTGATGTCAGTGCTCAAGAACATAGCATCATACACCTCAACATCAATATACCATGCACCTTAGCATGTAGTAGTGCAAACTGCTCAGTGGACTCTTCCTGTCCGTGCTATTGGAAAAATTGTTCTTTAGTGTTGGACGTGATCACCGTCTCAACCCACGGATTGTGAAAAGAGCCATCAGCTTTCACTATAATTCGTTCTGCCTTTGCCTCTATCGAAAGCTAGTATTCATGTTGTTCATGCTGCTCTTTTGGCGTGATGGATGGTGTTTGAAATCCAGAGGATGTAAGCCAGGGACAACGTAGTTCGATCAGCTTCACGGAAGTGTCTAGATCCAGCAGTAACTGCAGTTGTTCAATCTATAGATCCTAGAGTGATGGACTCGGGGCAGGTTTGCGGGTGCAATTCAGACTCGCCTTTCTACTCGTGAGGTTTGTGATCTTTCGATATGTAGCTGCGCAGTTCGTTCACCGGCTGTGAAAGTCGATAGAAGTGCTAGATCATCGTTAATGATATGTTGTTGTAACTGTTGTAATTGTTGTAGTTGAGAAGATTTTGTGGGGGTCTATTTGTGTGGTAAGGCGAGGAAAGGTAGGTAAGAGTGAGGAAGAGGAAGTGGGCCTGCAACTAATGTAAGGTAAGGGGGAAAAGCCACCATCACTAGTTACTCTATCTCTCATTCTAGCACCGATAGACCCAGAGAATACATGATCTTTTTTCTCGCTTGAGCTTCACCCAACTACAAGAAGGGAAGGAACTATTTCAGAGGCAAGTGAAAGACGTCCTCTGACTGACACATCGAGTTTTCTCTCCTTGTGAGGAATAATCTGCTGAGAGTTAGGGAGGGAGGAACAGCAGGACTTACCCTTTTGTTCGCTCTGGGAATGAAAGAACTCATGGTTCGCGCCATATATTTATAGCAATGTTGTTAGTTGGCTATATCTTCACTCAGAAGTAGATCATGAACAGTAGCTATTGAGTCAATATTCTCAAGGTGGGAAGTTAAAGGACTTGGAGGGGTTTTGGGTTGAGAAAGAGGTTGGATATCTTACTAGTCAACTTGAAATCGAATTCACCTAATCCGACATGGGGTGGCTTTTACCCACATGCCTGTAGATCTGTAATCTTTTCCATACTTAGATGGCAACTCTTGCGAAGCTTCCTTGGTCATCTACTTTGAACGAATCGAAGTGCTAGAGGGGGTCGGATTTTATGATCCATGAATTTCACAAGCCTGATTGGGAAATACACTCATAGATTTTGCCCTCCCGGCAGCTCATCCTATCCTCGCACTAATCGCACTAATCGCTCTATACCTACCCTACCCTACCCACCAAATTTACACTTTTCCGCGTACTCTTGGGTACTAAGAGGAGCTACATACACGTAAGATACCGCACGATATGAACTGTCCTTGATTTCGAGGCGAGAGACGAGAGACGCTCGTTAGGAGAGTGACTAAAGTCAAGAAGACGAAAGCTGCGTGGTGTTTATGAGAGGGTTGAAGATCGATGCTGGGGAGTTGCCAAATACTATTAATTCGAGGATTTGGTTTGGGATGGTTGGAAAGAATGAGTTGCTGGTGATAAGGAGAAATACTACTTGGAGGTTGCAAAGAATAAGTGCTGATGATAAGAAGAAAGAAACGTAACTTGGGGAGGGGGTTTTAACTGTAGCTTTATTGATCTTGAATTACTTGTATAGGACTGTACTATAAGTACGTGATGAGATGCGGTTAGTTCCTATATGAAGGTAGACATTCAACTTGAGTGAGCGGCTGGAAGAAAGTCGGATGGTCGCACTCGCGAAAATCCGTAAGCGTGCGAGTTAAAAATGAAAGGGTACACAATATGGCTTTAAAGAAGAAATGGGAAGACAGAAGGGCTGACATATAACGTGTCTTTCTTAAAATTAAATAATTACTAATTCTTCTCTCTTCCCCCCGTCTTATCCCCCTTCACACTCCCCCTATCTACATCGCCTACATCGCCCACTGTCCCCTCCCTCTCCGCCTTCTCTACCCTTCCCCCCCCTGCACTCTTCAAACTCACTCCCTCTCCTCCTTCTTCCCGTTTCCCGCCCTGGGTGCCCAATGTCAAAAAAGGCACAAATAAGATCCCTAGCCCCGCGCTGGCAACACAAAACCAAAACACGTCCCTATACGGCAAAACACCCGTTTGAAGCGCCGCCGTTCCGATCGAAGTGGCATTGTAGATTGACGCGGTGATACCGAGACCCACTGCTGCGCATACTTTGGTGACGGTGTTGAAGATTCCGCCGGCGAGGGATTGTTGGTGTGATGGGAGGGAGGACATCACATACATCTATGTATCTTCATCAGAACCTACTATCTTGGCGGAAATGGAAAAGAGGGATAAGGAGAGAGAAGCTCACATTCGCCACATTAAACTGCATATCAGCCCCCATGACCGCTAATATCATGGAAGGAAAGATAAAAGCCCAATAACTACTATCCTCTTTCATAATGGCTAACAGCAATGCGCTGACCGTATATGCCAATGCCCCGATCCCCACTAAGATGTTATTGGGAATTCTATGCAGGACGGCGGCGGCGATGATGTTTACCGTGATACCGGCGATAGCTAGGGGCAAGAAGTGGACGGCGACTTGGATAGGTCTGAAGAGGAGTACGTTTTGCATGTAGAGGGAGAGCCAGAAGCTGTAGGCGGTGAAGGACATGAAGCCGAGGAGGACGATTATATTAATCTTTTCTAGTGTTAGCTTTGCTGAAGATGAGATGGGGAAATGGAGAAACGCACGAGAGCGAAATTCTTATCACTCCAGATATGAAGTGGCATCAAAGGATACTTGAAGAATTTCTCCCAACCAATAAATCCATCCATGAGGAAAACCCCTACTACCAAGAGAGCAATCACATATCCTGTTTTCCAGCCATGGGATGCTCCTCCTGCAATCCTATTTCTTCATCAGCATTCATTTCTTCTCACACCCTTGACAAAAGGGAAATACTCACGACAAACTCGCAGCAAACAAAGCAATTCCACTAATACTCAACATCACGCCCAACATATCAAACCTCTTTAAAGTCTCCAAATTAAACTTCTCCTTCTCCATCTGCGTATCTGGGACCGTCCAAAAGCTCGCCACGAAGAAAATCCCAAAGATAATAGTGAGGAGCCAGAATGAAGCTCGCCAGTTGAATAAATTGGCCGCGATGCCTGATAAAATGGAGCCGAGAACGAATCCTACGGGGTTTCCGGCCGAGAAACACGCGAACGCCCAGTTTTTACGCTTCGAGGGGGTTGAGTAGGCTGCACCGAGGATTCCTACGGCAGGTGGAACGGCGGCGGCGGACCTGGAGGGGGTTAGTTCAGTGTTCTTGGAGGGATCGGATGAGAACAGCATCCTCTCATTTTTCCTCTAAAAGGATGGTAGGCAAAAAGTACATACCAAAGACCCAACAACCCCCCAAAAACATCCAAATACATAGCATTTGTCGCAAACCCGGCTATCAGCGTCGAAACCGTAAAAGCCCCCATACTAAATATCAATAATCTCTTTCTCCCAAACGTATCCGCTACTTTTGCGAAAAAGAGAAGAAACGCTCCTGAGCTCAGTCTGTAACTTCCGTATTAGTATATATATATTTCATCACATCTCTTCCGCCCCTCAACCAGGAAGAAAAGGACGAGGAAAAGGAAGCCCACGAAGAACTAGCATTAATCCAGGTAATCTCCGCACTAGTCATATTCAAATCCCTCCCAATCTCGGCCGTGATGACGGTACAAATCCCATACAGAAAGGTCGCCATGCCAATGCTCATCGTGGCCGTCAGCACGAACAGAATCTCCTGCACCGTGGAGGTGAAGCATTCTGGACGTTCGCCGATATCTGAGATTTTGGCATTGATGCCTGTTTCTGAGGGTGGCGTGGAAACGGCCGAGGGTGAGGAGGTGGGCGGGGTGAGTGAGGGAGGCCGTGAGTGATTAGGGGGACTCTCTCCTTCTCTCTCTGCCATCTTGGAGTTCGAGTGAGGCTATTGCACTTTGAAAGAGATGATGAGAGTCTCGAAAATCAGGGGAAAGAAGGAAAAACCGGAGTGGCAAAGGAGCGAACATCATCTCATATCTCATCTCATATAACCATCTTAAGAAGAAGAAAAAAAGGCCGAATGTATCCACTTATCGACTGATAACGGGATTAGCAGAATGGAAATTGTGACTCGTAAGGGTGGAAGTTTGCGGCGGCAGCACGGCCTTCGTTATGATGGTGAATCAGCATTACGATCCATTACGATCCTGACAAATGATTTAAAAGCAGCGCAGAAGAAGCGAGATCTCCATGTGCATCGGCGGAATCGAGACTTCTCCTGACAATGGCAAATGACAATGGCAAATGGAGTTGGAGGAAGTGTGGACGTGCTTAATAAAACACCAGTGCTGACTAATACCTTACGAAGCACAACTTCCCACGGAGTTAAACTCTAATCCCGTATCTAGTCCCCCTATCACAACCACAACCCATCCATTGTACAAAGAAATTCCACGTCGTCCAGAAATCTTGACTTGAAAACCCTCTAGTTGGCCATTGAACCTAGCCTCTTGAGGTAAACTAAAATAAATAAGTAAATAAATAAATAAATGAAATAAAAAACACGTGCTACATCCAATCCAAATGCTTAACGATGAATAGGAATCTCACCACATTTGCTCTTCTTCGTGACGATGGGATGAAGATAGCTAGATTCTTTCTTTCTGTCATGAGAAAACCCAAACTTCTTGACTTCGGCTGATTGGTTTCCTTTCATTTATTCGTTAAAATGTCTATCCGTGAGAAGCACGACTCTAAATACTTCTGCTCCTAGCTCTGGAGCTCTATATCCTAGAACCAATGCCACGTCTCTACATATACAAATCCCTCCCCTTCCATCACCGATCATGTGAAACCAAAGCATCAAAAAAAAGAAGAAGAAGAAGAAGAAGAGAAAAACGGGTATCAATCCACCCCCACTCCAATCAAAGCCAAGTGCCACTCCTCGAAATGCTCAACTTACTATAACTACTCATACTATCCCTTTCACTTCCACCTCCCCCCTTTCCATTTTCCCTATCCCTCATCTGCACCCCCTTGCCAATTCGCATCTCCTCCCCTTTCAACCCCATTCCTCTTCTCCACCAATTCCTCTTCTCTCCCATCTCCACCCCCCCATCACTCTTCCCATTGCTACTGCCCCCCGACCTAGGAGTATCACCTTCCCTAATGAAAAAATGTCTACTTCCGCCCACATGCCCAACGTGCCAGTCAATCTCTAGCTGCTCATCTTCCGGCCCGGCACCACACGCGCCCTCTAGCCTCTTGCTGTTCGGACTGTTAACCGCAAGCGCAAACAGATTCTGCGGCTCGCTCCAATCCGTAACTAATCCTTCTCTCCCTAGAAAATAAATCAAGCAAAAACAATTCGTCACAAACACCAACGTGAGAACGAGATAGAAGATTCCTTGCCAGGACGTTAAAGGACCGGATGTATATTCGGCGGAAGCGAGAGAGCTGTTGAATGGCTCGTAGATTCCTGGTTGGAGGATGTTGGAGGCGTGCGACCAGAAGTGTTTATATGATGCCGAGAGGGAACTTAATAATAATGTACAGCCTGATAAGCTTGCCAAGGCCTCGGAAATAGAAGGCATCTCCGGAGACAATCCCACTGTTTCTCCCGGAGCTAAAGACGAATTCGAGGGCGTGGGAATAATCATTTGTGATAATAGACGAGAAGTCGACGAATTCGCGTTTGATATGCCGGTGTTTAGAGAGAGGGCAAGGGCCCATTCCGACGCTACATCCCTGTAATCGGGCCAGCGGGAGATGGGAGGCGGTTTGGTGGCGGGGAAATTAGAGGCGTATGAGAGTGTGTTATTTGGATTATTGCAGTTTGAAGAAATGGTACCGCCGGTTGTGCCGGATACATTGTATTGTGTGGAGCAAGAGGGGGAGAGATAGGATCGTAGCTGACACATGGTGTAGTCGGTTGTGAAGGAGGATTTTAGCAGCATGTAGATGCTGTCTGATTGGGGGACGGAGATGTTTGCAATGGAATTGAAGTCGATGGGGTACATAGGGAAAATGGGAGGTTGGCGTTGGTATGCCGCTCCCCATTCGAAAATATCGTCGACCACTGTCCGATTCAAATAGGATTGTCCAGGTAAGAGTTGAACTTCATCTTCGTATCCCACCCAAGCTAGTTTCTGGCCGGGAATATCCGAGACATTCGTTATTGCGTTTGGCCAAGTGGTGTATACCAAGGGAGCGAGTTCTGATGCGTTCATATTAACGCACAAGACATTAACCGTGGGACTGACGACCGCTGCAATGACGGAATATTCTCCGATGCCCTCCAGGTCAGCAGGTTGGATAATCCCATTGATCTGCGCTTGGGCAGCGGCGAAAATACCCGCATGCGGCATCGACATGGAGATATTATTGATGACCCTTCCATATTGTTCCCACGCCTTGGTAACATTACTTGTCTCATACTCCACCCAACTGCCTATGGCCGACGTATTATCATACAACATGCCGGTGACTTGCGGTCTCTCGGCAATATTAGTAGAAATGCCTTCCCCAGCAATGTTTATTTGGGACCAGGTCGAACTGAAACCCAAGAAATTATGATACGCCTGTCCCGCATGCTCAATCGATAAACATGTATCGGCGGCATTATCCGGGTCCATGGCGGTGGAAATGGGGGTTTTGCAGGAGTCCGCAACGAAATAGGAATCGGCATAGCTGGTTTGGACGAGGCCTTGCATGAGTTTATGTTGCCAACTGCCCATTTTTAATTGCGGGGAGACGATGGCGTCGGATGCGGTCGTGTAGAACATAGCTACGACAGCGGCTACCAAAGTGATTCCGCCGAGGAAAGTGAGGCTCGCGTGTTGGAGATGTTGCCAATGCGTGATCATGAATCCGGGCTGGATGACCCATGTTCGCATTGTGAGCTCGGCGATGGTGACGCCTCTCGAGGCTTTGATGAGCGAGCGACGACTTAAAACTTGGCCGAGGAAAGTGACAAAGACGGTTACGAAGGAGAGTTCGATGGTTTTGGCGAACAAGGCGAAGAGGATGGATGCTGTGGTGGGGGTGAGGGAGCCGCCGGAGCGGATGAAGCGTCCATATCGGGGTTTCGCGATTGCAAGGACAAGATATAGTCCTGACCAGAGGGTTGAGTAAACTGAAAGTATTAAGATGGAAATTGAGAGCCAGCTGGTGCGACTAGAATGGATATCGTGTTTTGTCGTGCAGCCGGTGAGAAGGCCTGTATTGATCATCAGCATCTATCTTTTCTTCTCAGCATGCAAAAAAGAAAACACACCCGTTTTATCATTATCATCATCATGACCGCTCTCTCCCACCCCTCTCCCCGTATTCATCCCCTCACTATGATCCTCCATCTCCATCTCAACCTCCAGACTCGCCACATAAGGACCAGCCTTTTCTCCTCTCGAAACACCACCTACCCCCAAAGGCTCCTCATGCAAGTGACCCAATGCACTGCTATCATACCCACCATATGAATACCTCGGAGGCTCATTCAATCTACTCCATGCACCCGAAAAACTGCCCCTCGATCTCGAGCTTTCAGGTGTCTGGACCTCAATCCCTGCCTCAACCTCTTTCTCGCCCAATTTCGGCGTCATAAACGGATTCGTATTTACGGGACTAGGTCTCGTCGGACTTGTCCTCTTTCCTCTCGGCGGACTTGCTCTCCTTCCAGTATTCCCTCTCTCCAAGACTCCCGATCCGTGGGCTTGTTCTTCGTCGAAGGAAACGAAAGATGGTAGTGAAGATTGAGAACCGTAATCGGCCATTTTGATATTCCTGCTGTCTCGTTCTCGGTCGTTATTGCTGTTGGAGCTCATTCGGCGGTAGGAATGGCGTTGAAGAGGAAGAAGGGGTGCTGAAGGTGTTGCGATTGCGCTGGAAGTATCTGATAGAGCGGGAGTATTGGGTGTTTCCCCTTCTCGAGGGTTGCTGGAGGCCATTGTGGAATCAATTAATGAATTGAAGAGAACGAAGGAGGAGGAGGTGAAGATGTGATCCAGCGCATCAATACCTCGGAAAAGGTAGGTAACGATTCGGAAGTTGAATGCAATGCTCGCAGGCAAACGAGGAAGCAAGCAGACAAGCAAACATGCACGAGAAATTCACTTTCTCCAGATCGACGTCGTTCGTGGATGTCGATGTAGACTGCCGCACAGTCACATCCGCATTGATTGCTTGGTTGATGCTAGAATTCAATCGATTGTATGACGATGGAACCTGCCCGTTCGTTTTGTGTTCCCCTTTCCCCGTCTACTCACACATCCAACTGGCGGTGAAAGTGAGGCTATCTCGGATCAGTTGACACAGCGTTGACAGCGGGAACCCGAATGAAGAATCGATCCATCAACTATCAAGCAGCATTGTGCATTTGAACGAATGTTTCAAAACAAAAATAACAACATACCCAGAAGCATATTCGACCTCGTGGCCAGAGCGCAAGCATCCACGGTATATACGCAAATATACGCAGAGTCCCATCTTTCTTTCTCGATCCCCTCGCGGCAAATCGGGAGCGATACGAGTGAGGGGCTATGGTACCCATACTCGCGTTGAGGATGAGGATAAGGATAACGACATCATCCCGTGAAACCCTTCCAATGTGAAGGGGGGAATTGCTGGGTGAGAAAGAGTGGTGGCTTTGGAAGGATTCACAGAATCCCTTGCGGAGATTGGACGGGACTGCGGTGCCAGGGGCAATTCGGCTACGCGAGCTAGAGCTATTGTCTCAGTTGCGGATCGACGACGAGGTTGTCCTCGTTTCGTTGCTTCAGCCGCAGCTTAAACACCTCTTATGGTGTTGGACTAGCTGATTGAGCACGTTACTGTTCATCTCTTCTCGTCTCCTCTCCTCTCGTCTCTTTCTTTTCCTATTCTCTCCTTTCTTTACGCACTGTTACGCACTATTACGAACTATTCGTCCACTAAAGCCTTCCATTCTTACCCACCCAACCTCGTCTACAAAGAAACCATTTAGATAAATCTAAACATTTTCGATTTTCCTGCAGATCAAACACCAACTCGGCCGTCCCTGGCAGCCTGTCACTTGGCAGCCCCAGAATCTTGCAACGATTTAGGTTTCTTGTAACGCTAGAGCCTGCGGCTCAGCATCGTACACTAGCTCCCATCCTTCACGCCTTGTCTAGATCGTATTTTCCAGGCGTGGGAGATGACTTTTGGTGTGAAGTCAGTTCCAAAAATTTCCGTGGTCGACGACAGGATTGAAGATTAAATAGAAGTAGAGAGATAGTTTAAAATAATAATTCTTTCTTTCTCTGAGCCTTTAGACTAGATTAGATGATATCTTTTTTTATTCCGACACCTGATAAAAAATTTACATTGGCTTTATATCCCCTTCCCTAGGTAAGCCGTCCAATTTGGACCGACGCCCAACCAAAAAGTCCCCTCGTGAATATCAGACGAAAAATCAAACTTCCGCAGAAATCGGAAGCAAGGTATTAATCCTGCAGTAAGGGTTAAAATATTCATATTCTTTCATTCGTGTCTCAGATCAGACAGAAATTGCGTCATGGAGGGCATATTTCGTGGGAAGTACGAGGTATCATGGATAGACGGTTGGGCACTAGTGGGGGTTTCGAGATGGGAGTTAGTTCGTACTAGGGGAGCTGTTGTTGCAGCTTGGAATGACTGCAGTTGTGAGATATATCTAGAGACGGGGTAAATTGCTCAATTGATGGCCAGTTGAAACCAAGGCTTGAGAAATATTCATATCGCCGAGTAGGTGTTCATTCTGAAAATTCAATTTTTCGTCTAATTGGGAATAGAGATAGTAAATGAGATGAACGTGAGATATAGTTTGGATATAAAGTCTATTTCAGATTTAAAAGGAAAATCGTCTGAGCTAAAGATTTAAGCTATGTGTGTGTTGTGTTGTGCTGTGAATAATTCCAAACGACTGACATACTAACCGCCCTCCCCTCCAATTCCCATCTGCAACTGCAAAGTACCAATTTGATCCCATCCAACCGAATATCCCATCTGTAACGAAACCCGTAGAAAATAGTTCCCCCTTCAAAACGAATACCCAAAATAAACTAACAAATCACCAAACCACCAGACATTCAAGTAGACATTCAAGCAAGCAATCAAGAAGCCCTCAGAGAAACCCCTAGAATCCAAAATCCCTAATAATACCCCTCAAACCATTAAATCAAATCCAAACATCCTCCTTCCTCTCACCCTTCTTCCCCCACATCCCATGCATTCCCATCCCTGTCTTCGGACTCTGACTCCTACTCCTGTCTCTTTTCCTTCCCCTCTCTTTTGCCCCCGCATTTCCATGTGCATGGCTATCACCCCTCTTAATCCCCAGCAACCAATGCTGCACCACCGTCCTGGGACTCTTCGTCGGGCTAAAACTCGCTCCATGCAATTGATCTCTATGAATAAGTGTTGGACTTCTTGGTGGACTGACGGATCTAGCTCGTGGTGGAGGAGCCCTTGGTGCTGATGGGATGTTGATGCTTGGGTAAAGAGAGATTTTGGGGCGGTTGGTGGAGAGCGGGATTAGTCCTGGTGGTGGTGAAGGGGACGTGGCTGAGGGGGGGAGGGGAGGAGAATTGGTGCGTGGGGCCGGAGACTGGTGGAACATGGAGGTGAGGTCGCGAGAGATGCCGGCGATGGCGATGTCTCTGTTGTGTTGATAGGATTGAGGTGGGAGTTTGAGCGGCGCTGGGAGAAAAGAATCATCTTGGGGAACTTTGGGCTACCAGATCTTAGTCATGAGTTTCATAAAAAAGAGTCGTCAGCGAGTACATACCAGAGGTTTCAAGAACCGATTATATTCAGCTTGTTCTGGAGTCCTAAGTCCTGTGACGCTATTGGATCGACGACGACCTTCCCTCTTCCTAGAAATCGTTTGGTCTTCAATATCACTCATATCTTCGAAATCTGTCATTGCTGCTTCGAATTCGTCGTCATCGTCTGGCTCGCCGAATATCAAGGTAGGGATGTTCATGGGTGATTTCAAAACAGGAGCTAGCACCTCCATTGTTCGTACGGAGATTTGATGTTTTGCGCGGCTTTTCTTTCCTGCGAGGGAAGCTGCTTGGCCGGGAGGATCTTTGATGCTTTTTGGCAGAGCTCCTGCGATGGTGGGACTTGATCTACCTTGAGATGTTGATGGTCTAGTGATCGATGAACTTGCTTTGCTAGGAGGATGGTCTTTGATGCCTTCCATTGTGGATGCTTGACTTGACATTCCCTTAGAGGCTAACGGGCCCGTTGTTGGTGAAATTGCTTGATTAAGAGGAATCACCATGACGTTGCCAAATGGGGACTCAGTTGGGGGACTCTTGTATGTTCTACCTGGAGGATTTTCGGCAATGTTTCCTAGATGTGAGTGCTGCTTCGTTGGACTAGTCGACCTCGACCTAGGACTCGACCTAGCCTTTGGACTTGATGTAGCTTTGGGCTGGACTTTCTTCTGCAGTGTAGCAGGTTTCTTTACATCAACAATTTTGATGCTGCTGCCCGTAGTCCCTCCAGTCTTGACTCCTTGATATGCTGTATTTTTCAATGTAGGAAGAGGCACTGACTCTTCTTCGCCTTTCAGCTCATGATATATCATCGTATTCAAAGAGAGAAGAGGGGGTGGTGCTTCAACCTTATTCTCATGGTGTACCTTTGGATTCGACGTAGGAAGTGTGGGAAGCGGAGGAGGCTCTTCGTGTGAAGTCCATGCCTCTGGCGTAACCGGAGAAGGTAATCCGCGAGGTCTTGTCTTCTGTACTGACGGGGGACTCGGTGTGCGGGGCGCTGCAGGTACAGCTGTAGGAGGATTTTGACTTGATTTCCAAGACTTCGGTCCAGGATATGCCGCACTATTACACGAATGTCAGCATGAGCTACCAGCAATTCGAATCAATCGACTTACGCCTTGAAGAACTCCATAACATCGTCATCGCTATCTGAGGAAGTGCTCGGACTCAGAATAAGAGTCACTCCTGGCGACATTGGGTAACTGGGAGCATAGTAGGCAGGAGATCCATAACTCGAAGCCAACGAAGACGGAGGAATTGGTGATATACCCGTAAAGAGAGGACTATCGTCACTCTCATCGAAATCGAGTTCCGGTGTTGGGATCGACCCGCCCGAATTAATAGGTCTTTGACAGGGTTTAGATTGCCTGATGAAGATATCGTCTGGTTTGCGGGGGTGGCGGAATCCCATTGAGGGCTCTGGAAGCTTGGGAATATATGTAGCGGCTGCCATGTTGATAGAAGATCTCCGACTCGTGTTCTCGTACTTTCTTGCTTTGTTGGGGTTTCGTTGTTTTGATGGCTGAAAGATTAACAAATCGATATATATGAGATGGATAGCCAGCACCACTTCTCAGTACTAAAAGGGAAGAGAGCTGAAAGAATGCAGAAGAAGGTAGAGTATGTAAAGACAGAAACAGTGACCTGCACTGCCGCGCCCCCAAAGAACGGAAGTAGCACAAAGAGCACAATTAACCCAGCGAGCTTGCTACGATTTGCGGATATGGAAGAAACAAAAGAAGGAAAAATTGAAGCCTCGAGAGAGGATATGCAAGTACTTAGCTGTGTGCATACTTGGGGGATGCGCAGTGCAGGCAGCATTGTTTGAGAATTGCAGTCGATGTTGCGGTCATCATTTTTTTGTCCTACCTTAGGTACAAGATCCATGTGTGATGAGAGAGGCGTACCGCTGAAGAGGGATGGTAGTGGTGATTGAGGAAAGAAGGCATGTTTCAAAGCGATGTTTTGACGCTGAGCGCTTACATTTTCCTGCACTGCCCAAGTATCATGTGGGCCAGGGGGAGGATCGGATGAGCTGTATCGTAGATGCGGGGTGAAGTGCTGGAAGGATGAGTAAAAATAAATCCTTTGGGGGCGAATGTGATTCACGGAAGGATCTGTGAGATGGGATAGATGTCACGGCTTGGGTTTGAGGTTGTATCTGAGGATATACATGTGGGGATAGAGAAAGAAGAGTGGTGGAAGGGTAGAATAAGCATGATGTGGATGGTAATGATTATGATGATATTGATAGTGGTAAAGATATTCTCATTCTGGGGTTTCTTTATTGTCGTACTGTTTGGGATCTTCCCGTCCAAGCCGTTGACGATGCACAGTTGACAGATGATGGAAGATGGATGATGGGGTCATAGTTCAAGGGAGGGGAGAAGGAAGGTGGAGGAAGAGACTGTGACGGCTGTTGGCGCTATGCCGAAAGAGGAAAGGCTGTGACGGCTCGGCTATCTACTAATAAGGTCTTTCGGGTTCTTCGCTAAACTTTCCTTGGTCGGCCCTTTCGCCCCCGGACTTTGTTTTCTCCCTTTATTAATCTATTTAATACCGCCTCTTGTCACCAATAAAGCAAGGAAGGGTATCCGTTACCATTTAAAGTAACTTACTATACGGCGTAACTTACTCCAGTCTCAAATAGACGCCACAGAGCCACAACCAAAACTCGCTATGAAACTATCTATTCAATATAAAGTAGTATGTAAGATCTTATATATCGAAGTTAAGGGAAGACTACCACATGGCTGGTCTTCAATCCACACTGATCCCATTCGAAACAAATGTATATATGCGTCCTGTTTTACAATACAATGAATGATTCCATTAATACCTTCTTGTAGTCAAAATATCGTCAGCTCACTCTCTTGAAACGAATGTATCCATGACAAATGCAGAACTGTACGAGATGCGGGATACAGTAGAGCATCGATTTAGAGTTGAAAATTCATATTCAGTAGGCTAAAGCGTGAAGGTTGCAAGAACCATAGGAAGTCATGTGACCAGTTAACTTGTCAACTGACATCCACATACATTGAGATACCCATTTGACAATCCAGCATATAATTCCAATGTCTCATCCTTGTTATTATGGAGAAGCAATATATCTAACAGTAGGACTGAGACTTCATGACATTAAGGTGACAGCCATAGAACATGGAAAGTCTAAGGAAGCTATTCCCAGTTAATATCACCGTACCCCTAAGTATCTCAATCTTATATTCCTGGAGAGAGCAATTCGGTTGTATACACGTTTTGACTCAAGAAACCCGCTCGCAGCCAATCCGAGGTGAGATTTCTTTTTTGCCTATTTCCACATGTCATCATGTTCTTCCATGATACACGTGTCTCATCCTTCCTCCCTATCACGATCTTAGGGAAGAGATACAATCTTTCCAAGTTCTGCAGTAGGGCTGAGACTTCATAACTTAAGACATCATAAGCCTGATATATTTTTACTTCTATTCCTTCCGCCATGATTTTCTGTCACATCGGTGAACATATTCTACGGGAGACACCGAGAAACCTTCTAACTTCATCCTGTATAACAATTTTTCCTCCTTCGTAATCTCCTCTTCTCTACTCGGAAGCACCTCATACCTCCCTCACTTCACTTCACCATAGAAAAAAAATACTAACCATGCGCTACACAGTCTCTATTCGTTCACTACCTGAGGATCGCCGAGACACAGAGTACCGTCTCGGAGACCGAATGGTTCTTCCTGCGGAAGGTTCTAAGATATGGCTCGGATGTAGTATATGATCCACCTTATTATTATTATTGGAAGTCAACCTATAGGATCGACTCCACTGGCTCCTCTAAAAGCTCGGCTAGCTTCTGTGGCTATATAGGATGATAATTAAATGACCGAGAAGCCATGTGCGTGGTTAGTTCTAGTATGCCGAGGTGCATCCTTGGGATTGTCTGTCTCTGTTATATGAGAAATATTTTAATAGAAGAAAAAATTTAAATTATATTTATTATACTTTATGATATTTTATATCATGAAGAATGTCAGAGTTGCCAGGGTATATAATAAGGATTTACGAAGTGACTTTATGTAGGTGAGATAAATTTATCATTAATAGGCAATAAAATTCAAAAAACCAGGTAAATATATGATATAATGAACGAAGACTTGATCGAGGATTAATTCAAACTTCCTATAGAAATCGTAACACTAGGCGATTAGTTTGACAGCAAGCCAACGACCATCATTGAGAATAAGCGCCTTTAAGGGCTTAGTTACAGTAATTCTTAAACAAGTGACAAAAGACAAAGAAACCCTAGGAAGACCATCCCCCTCTTTCGGCTCTTCAGAACCTCTCACCACAAGGCGACAAGCCAACTCTAGGAAGAAAGCGTGGTGATAATGGTCCCCAGGAGCTGGGGAACCTTCACATTCTGAGCTCTGAGAATGACCTGCTGATCTCCATCAAAAGTTTGGATGTCGCTCCAGTCGTTGTACGTCGAAGTGTAATCCGTACCTTTATTCATTCATTAGCAATCGAGGACATTCGGAAGCTTTATTAGGTGTTTGAATTGATCGGTTAAAACTTACCGCCACTGCCATAGAGAAATCCAAAGATAGAGATACTGCCACTAGAAGTTTGAGCTGAGCTGATGGCTTCAGTGAACGCGCTATAGGCCGTGTCTGTCAATGTGAAAGTGACTTGAATGCCATAACCCAGGACAACAGAGGTAATTTGTTGCGACACGTCAGCAGCAGTGTTTGTAGGAGCAGAGTCGACTAGATTGGGCCAGGTCACAAGAGGATTTCCCTGGTCTGATAAAGATGAGTTAACTTTCAAGGTATAAATAAGTCAGGAACTGAAAAAAAAAACTTACACCAAAGGCCTGGAGCAACAGGGAATTTACCAATGCCCCATGCAGAGATAGTAATTCCAGTTCCAAAGTCTGACTCATTGATATCAACGATGTTCGTGGTGGTCGTGGTTGTAGTAGTGTCGTACTCAGACCAGAAGATCCACCCACTAGAACCAGAAGACTGGGTAGCAGAGCTCCAACCATACTGGGACCAATTATTATCCGTACTCGTCAGATTGGAGATCGAATAAGTGCTTGCACCGGCATTGTATGCTGAGGTATCCCCGGGGTACGAGGTAGGAAAAGTGGTAATCCATTGTTCCGCAACGCTATTAAAATCATTTCCAATGGTATAAGCTGGTTGATACGAAGTTGGATCGTTATTAGTATTAACAGATCCGTTAGAAACGCCAATTATGTTTATGACATCTGCTTGAAGCACTCCAAAGTTGTAATCTGAAAATTTATGTCAGCGTATGCTTCTTTCTTGTAAGGCTTTAGGACCTTAAACATACTCTCATAGCTGGTATCTGCAGAGTCTCCTTGAGCGAGTGCATTGCGCCAAGTATTGAGGAGGTCAAGAGTTGCAGTCCCAATGTTCTCGTTAATAAGTTCCTAAAAGGGAAAGTCAGTAATTGTTCACTTGAGAATTTCTCATGAGCAAAGACTGTGGATGTATTGAGGCTCTTTTGGGAAGTGAAGTGTACAAAAAAGAGAGCTCGTTCAGCATACATATCTCACGGCTTCGATACTGGCAAGGGAGGAAATATCTAAATTCATTAGGTCTCTGGCCATGCGTTTTGTGTTTCTTTATACTTGAGGATAGTGCATACCGTCAAGTAGATCAGGGTAAAGTAACTAAATAGACATTCTGATTAGATGAGATCCTATACTAGAGCTGGGATACTCACAGCCTCGTATTGAGCAAAGGTTGTCGGTTCGCCCGTAAATAGGGAGATACCATTAGGGCAATCGGTGCGGAAGGAAGCAATGGCTTCTGCTAACAAGGTCGAAATTTCGGCGCGAGTAGAAGTGAGTTCTTGCGAGGTAGTGTTGATTTCCTCTTCGATGCTGGGATCGTTTGGAATTTGGAAAAAGATGTTGTCAATGTAAAGAGCGTAGGCTTCATCGTATGATTGGCCACTGGGAGTGAATACAGTAATACCCGGTTCTGGAACTACAGAAGCGAACTCATAGATGGCCCAGTTCTGATAGAGCTGGTTGACAAAACTGGTGTGACATAAGTACTAGATCAGATTCATTGCTAACAAAATGGCTTACGGGACAACTGGGATGGAGAAGGAATTCGCAGGTGCAATTGCGAATACTTGGTTAGGACCTAGATTCTGACTAGAGATGCCACTAAGGCTAGCAATTCCCGCAGCGTAGGCTGCCCAGACTAGACTTGCGTCACCACTCATATTGAGGGAATTCCTAGAAAAAGGTTTGGAGGTTTGAATTGAGATATCGTTGAAACTTGTCCTGAGACTGTCAAGATGGATAGCTGGCTTGAAGATATCAAAAAGAGAATCTCCGTTCAACATGCGATGGGTCTGAGCTCTTTATAAAAACTAGCTAGGACTGACCCTCTTCCGCCCTCAATTCAACAACGTTCAACCTCAGCTGTGGTAGGGTTTCTTCAATATTCTCAGGGTCATCATCACCCAACTTCACAGCAGCACATCAACAATTACCTTGTTTGGCCGGTCATGGTATCTCTACGGCCAATATCTCGGTGAAAATACTAATTTGAGGCGTGAATTGTGTGATATCTAAAGTCAGCCTACTTCTATATTCTACCTTGAGAAAGCATCGTGGCGCCATTGTGGTGAGAAATGTGTCTGAATATAGGTGTTTTGGTGTTGAAAACGGGTCCACATGGTTATTCGTAGCATTGTAACAGAGTTTGCAGAAGTGTAAGCATTTGTAAAATGATTGGAACGTCGCTGGCGAAAGAGTAAGGTTTGTAGAATTGTCAGTCGAGAAAACCCCGCAGTGCAACCCCGCAAAGGAACATTTATGCATAAGTTCTCAGTTAAGTTCCGAAAGTAGGTGCATGGAAGCCTGGAGGGGTATTATATCCCTTGAAATTCCCCGTCATCTCTGCATGTCATCAACTATTGGAAGAGTTGAGATATCGTTGGTTCTCGCTTGCGCCATCCCACCGAGGAATACTGCGAGAAATCAACTCTAATACGAACTTTGCGTCAGGCACAAAGCTTGGGGAGGCTTGGGGCTGAACCATGACCGTTTAAATAGGGCAGGCAGATGGCCAATGAGGAATATTTTGTACAGAAGCAATATCGGCCAAGACAAGCCCATAGTAAGAGAGTAAATCAGTCGTTAGACAGTGCGTGAACTTCTATCTTTATCTCAACCTGCATTCTATTGGAAAATTCTGTAACGTTGCAAAGTGGAATCATCGATCAGTGAGCCTGCAAGCCTTCAATCATGAGAGTGTTGACCGCAACGTTGGAAAGTGGAGCTAGAAGAAACTTTGAAGTTTTTTGGGACGATCTCTCATACGCTGAAAGCTTTGACGCAGAGCAGAGAGATTCCGCCAAAACACTGTTTATTCAGATTTAACGTGCTCATAATAGAAGCTTCTATTGGCTTTGTGATTTGAGTTACAACAGGGAAAGGGACAGAAAATTTTGCGTTGCGATGTGAACCACGCAAACATTGCTTTCCCATATTATCTGTCTACAAATAGGCATAGAATGTAAGCCAAGAGTGCACAATCTCAATACGGGCATATGAGTTCCCGTAGAAACTGACTTTTACCCTGATTCCCGTTTTGATCGAAGTAATTATTTAAAGTGGGTTAGGAGATTGAATAACCGTTCCGACGCGGGCTATCAGTTATTAAACCTCTCTGAATTGATAGATAGATAAATAGTGAGTGCTGTTCCCCAATCCTTGCCCTCTCAAAAGCTAGGAGATAATCTTCCTAAGAATCTATTTCTTCAAAGTCCATAGTAGTACATTATAATTTCTTTCACGAGATTTATATTGAAATTGCTTCCTGATCGCCGTAGGCGATACTATATACCTCTAGGCCTAGAACATGAGATATTGAAATCCAAATATTTTAAGTTTTAAAAACGTTTAGAGTAAAGGATCTTTGACCCCGAAGGACAGAATCTGACATACTCAAACGCCAAGAATCCACTATCCTCATTTGATTCAAATATGATTTAGAAAGACGATGGATCTTTGAATTTGAATACGACTAAGCCGTTAAAGAAGTAGCTGTAGAATGGAATATTCTGACTCTAGAGATAAATACAGGATAGATATGCAATCGCCATGAGTATCTTGTTATTATCGCCAAGGAGCCCTTTGGGAATTAAACAAAGGCAGGGAAGAATTGCTTCACTCGTGGTTTGTTAAGATAGCACGGGATGTCCTCGCTTTGTATCTTAACGAAGACGATTGACAAGTGCTCATAGAGTGCGAAATAAGATAGTAAGTTAGTCATAGGCCAACCATAACTTTTCATTGGCTGACATCCTCCTGATAGCCTAGAACGCTTTGGTATGGTCTGCTTCACACAGATGAAAAGGCACGCTCGCATTTATTGCTGGAATAGCTATGATATTAAACACTACAAATGCTAGCTCAGGCCACTGAACCTCTCGCTGTCCCTAGTACTTCATAATTCCTAAATAATTAATGTAAGGCTCTTCAAGGTATAAAAAACTGATCTTGCATGGAAATAATGCTCTTTACGCTTCGAAAAGCTTCGGTTGTGATGCCTAAATATATTGTTTTAGCATAGTGCGTTTTGTTCGACAAAGCAGCATATATAGCTTGCAACACCCTACAAAGGCTTATTATTTTTAGAGTTGTCATTCAAGGCATACCCAACGTTCCATACCCAAGATGCTTTGGGCTCCATCGAGGGGCCGGCTATGGTATAATGACGTCGTAGTTTCGTTCGGTCAGTAGCCCTATCATCAAATAGAGGTTGCCTAAATATAGGGGAAGAAATTTAGTGGTATCTATTTATTCGGAGACCTATAAGGTCATTATAAGTAAGTGTTGGTCGTTGGCATCGATCCCTCCCTTATACGCGCTTACTAGACTGGTGCATTGGGCTTAGCGAGCTAATAATATACTTTATATTATTAGATTTGCGTTAAATTCTCGACTTACTGGCTGATTGATAAAAATGACTTATTAGCAAATGATACTCTGAGTACTCATACAGGAGTAATACCGAATAACAGCTTTTTGCAAAGCACTAGCTTCTACAGCATGAAAATTATTGGGAGATGGGCAGATCCATCACGAACGTATCCAACCAGTCTGTGCATCCTGCAGCAGCTACACTCTATTAGAAAATAATTTTATCTAAGCTATTGGTGTATTTTTAATGTCTGGTCTTCAACTTTGCGGCCTTATATTTCGTTTACTACCACAGCCTTCGTTTACTATAATACGTGGGTCTAAAGACCTCCTAGAAAAATTTACAACTGAGTAAACCGGAATGTACCTATATATTGCTGTTCCTTCAAACCATCAAACTCTCTTACTTCATATCACTCAATACCTTTTACCAATACTATACTAGGTATTATTTTTGTCTTAAAATGTCCTCTCGCGAAGAAAGAAATAGAGAAGCTCAAAGGAGGCAATATTCCAACTCTACATACAGGTAACTTATTTGAACTCTACTTTCCCAGCTCTCTTCTTTTAGGGCTCCTCTCGTCACTTTTCTCTATATGCCAAGAAAGACAGGATACTAATCTCACCTCTCTTTCATCACAGCTCTCACAACACAGATCCAAGTGGGTAAGTTATTTGAATAGCACTTCCTTTTGTGAAGACATGAAAACTAATCTCACCTCTTTTTCACAGTGCCTCTAATGTAGGTTCATATGGGTAAGTTATATAAATAATATTTCCTTTTRCTAAGACATGAAAACTAATCCAACCTCTCTTTCACAGCTATCRCGACGCTCMACATAGGTAAGTTATTTGAATAGYAYTTCCTTTKGYSAAGACATGAAAACTAATCCAACCTCTCTTTCACAGCTTTTACGACGGTCCATCTGGGTAAGCTATTTCTATAGTATTTCCTTTTGCTAAGATATGAAAACTAATCTCGCCTCTTTTTTATCACAGCTACGACACAAGTTCACGTGGGTAAGCTATTTCTATAGTATTTCCTTTTGCTAARATATGAAAACTAATCTCACCTCTCTTTTATCACAGATCTCCACCTCCTCCATACCAGGCTGCAAAACCACGCGAGTAAGTCATTTAAACAGTATTTCCTTTTACAAATACATGAAAACTAATCCCACCTCTCTTTTATCACAGTAATTCTCCTGCACGCGGGTAAGCTATTTAAATAGTATTTCCTTTTGCGAAGATATAAAAATTAATCTCACCTCCCTTTTATCATAGAAAATCTCCCGCTCCTTCATACAGGACTATAGATACACGCGGGTAAGCTATTTAAACAGCATTTTCTTTTGCTGAGATATGAAAACTAATCTCACCTCTTTTTCATCATAGCTCCGACACAGCTTCACAAGGGTAAGCTATTTAAACAGTATTTCTTTTTGCAAAGACATCAAAACTAATCTCACCTGTCTTTCATCGCAGGCATACTAGTTCGCATACAAGTAATTCGGAAGTCGAGTAAGTCACTTGAATTGTATTTCCTCTTTGCTAGTACATGAAAACTAATCTTATCTCTCTCTTGCAACAGCTACACAAAGTACTACACCCCGGAAGAGTCAGAAGCAATCCGGAATGATCCAGCTTATCAAGCACTGCCCTTCGACCAACGGTATTCATCCCTTCCTCTCTTCCCTTGTCCCCTGTCTACCCCCAACATAATGATAATATTGGTAACTAATATTTTTAGACCTTCAGCAAGACACAGAGGTAAGCCAGCTATCGAAGCCGAACAAAGCACCAGGCACAGAACCCACAGAACCCACAGCTACAGGCACAGGCACAGGCACTCAGGCTCAGACTCAGACGATTAGTCTCTTTTGATTTTTTTGTTGATAAGGCATAAATTAGTAAGGCAGGAAAGTCCTTTAGGAGGAGAGTAAATTAGAAGCGAGAGAAAATAATTAAAAGAAGTTGGGTTAATTAAGAAAGAAATAATGCGTGAGGTGAGATGAAATGCCAGTTCACCAGCTAGTGATGGAGATGACAACATGTAGAGACGAGTAAGTTTTGTGCATGGGTAGACCTACCTATCCTCGTAAGACAAGATGCTCTAGCTTCAACGACAAATGCTGGGCATATGGCCGACCATTAGATCAAGATGCATTGCTTGAAAGTATCAGGTTCAATGCAAGACTTCCGTCCCTTTCAATTCCATCCTAACACCATAACTCCGGATATGTCCCAAAACACACTTCCCATCCGCCTATTAATTCCTCCCTCTCCCTCTCCCCTTCCCCCTCGCATTCCTCGCCTTTTCTTTATCCACAAAGTCCCGTATGATGGAGTGTAAAGTCTCGTTCCTCCTCGTGATCAAGAGGACATCGTCTGTGGTGATTGTTGTTCGGCCTGCATGCCGAGAGAAGGATTCTAGATCTGCTGCTACACTTTCTATTGTCTGTCAGCGCCGCCAACGAAGCGCAGTTGGACGAAGGAGGGAATACCAATCTGCGACCAAACCATCTCAGTTAATGCGCCGATGAATTGTGGTGTCGCGTTTGTGTCGAATCGAAGGGATTCCTCATCAACGATTTTCCCAATAGAGAACCAGAGGGCAGCTTTGAGTCGCTATTTGAAGTCTCATCAGTGCTGCATTCTCCAATTGCAGAGTCACTAAACACACCTCTCTTACATCATCTGCTTGCTCAGCCATTGTTGAAGATGCCCGTTCAATTGAACGTCGATGATGTTGGGATTGACTGGCCGATGCAAGCAAAACAATGGGGTTAAAGAAAACATGTCTCATGCTATAACTGCAGAACACCTTAATTAATTAGCCTTTACTTTACACAGCTTGCGCCTTTGCTTGCAATGCTTTGCAATTAACCTCTTAATTTATTTTCGATTAAGCTTATCTCATTCCTTTATTATATTTATTACTTTCCTTTATTTATAATGGTAAAATTCGACTTAAATTGTTATATTAACTACTAGTCTTAGATATGCTTGCAGGCTAAAAAGGCTATATACGTCTATTAAAGTTTTTAAATAGCTTATATTTGATAAAGATTTTATTATACCTTAGTTAATGCTCTGGCATAGGATTTAGACGTTGTATATTGGTTAAAGGCGGGGTGATAGTTGTGATAGCGGGAGAAATAAATAACATGAAATGCCGGTTTCCTTCACATCGCAACACAACTCACTCTATTTCTCCCAATTCATACAAAGCCAACCTACCCCCGCGGCACGAATCCCACACTCTTTCCTTCTGCACAATCCATAATCACCTAACCGTCGACATTTTGCTCAACGAATCAATCAGCCTTGGGCGAAAGAACCACCACCACATCATTTCCTCACCCAATCTCGCCCACGCCTAAAATCCACAAAACTCACTACCCAAGGGCGCACACAGCCTATCTCCTACTAAAAATGGAGACCAACGTCCTCAAGATCATACTCGACCTCCTCGAAACCGGCAAAAGCAACTTCATCCGCAATTTCTGGGGCATAAAAGAGCAGCTCAACCTCTTATCCACCATCCGCATAATCGTCATTGTGGGAGGCTACCTTCTCTTACGTCCATATTTCGTCAAATTGGGAAATAAATATCAGACTAAACAACACGAGAAGGAATTGGATGCGGAGGAGATGGCGAAGGCCGAGAAGGGAAGAGCCACGGCGAATTCGTTTAGAGGCAGAATCGAGATTCCCGAGGATAGTGAGAGTGAAGAGGAAGCAGGGAAGGGGAAGGATGTCAATTGGGGGAAGAAGGCGAGGAAGAGACAAAGGCAGCATACAAGGAGGTTGTTGGAGGCGGAGGAGAAATTGAGGAGGGAACAGCAGGAGGATGATGAGGATAAGGATATCCAGGAGTTTTTACACGATTAAGGGGGGGGTTGCACTCTTCTTCCTTGTCGATGTTCGTGGATCGGGATGGCTTAGTCTGAATGGACTTGTATATTATCAGGATGGTCAATAATAAACTCCCTTAATGCTGGACTGGGACGCTTCTGGCATATCTCAAGGTTGATGTGCTTGGAATGTTTGCTGTGGCTTGTATGCGGTGTTTTTACTCGAAAAACCTCGTCTTTCATCATAGCCTCTCTACCCAGGATATGGTCTTGTTGTCTACCTCAGCTGTGTTTGCTTGGGTACGTACACAAGCTGCCTTGGACTTCTCGAAGTTAACATATCTCACGCTTATGATTCTAGGAGGCTCAGTCTGCCAGAAATAGACAGGTCTGGGGCAATAGGCAAACCAACCCGGAAAATATAAGGCTGTGCAACAGGATGACTCCCAGGGACCCGCGATAACCAATTCGCTGGACATAGGCCTTGAAATGACGGCCTTATCGAGTCAGGGCCAATTTGCAGATCGAGATCGGGATGCAGCATATTGTTGCCCCTGATACTTTGGTATCTCCAAACTCCACCGCTCTTTTGTGCATCTTTTGCCCTATCGACAGCGACATCCATGCGCCTATATAACAATGAAAGAGCTTTCAGTGGCGAATAGTGCATCAAATAATCAGCAAAGGGGCAAAATCTTGGCTTCTGCATGGGTGGTAGGTAGGGCTAGAGTACTCGTAGGCCCGCTGAATCCTTCCGTTGACTTGTTATGCTGCAAGCCCATGTGTCTCGTACACTAGCCCAATGGCTTACTTGGATTGGAGGCACTCTTCCAACCCCATTAATAACAAAATAGAACTTCTCCCGCTGTTTTACATTTTCCTGGGGGGCCATCAGCTAGCATTCCGAACGAAATAACGAAAATGTGATCCAGCTTTCACCATTTTGTCACTCGTCTTTCGTCTCCCGTGTACATATGGCCAACAATCTGACGACACAGCTTCATATCCAGGTTCATTGACCATTGATTGATTGCTCTTCAACATGGAGAAACAGGATCTGAACGATGTATTATCAAGTGGATATTTCAAAACATCAAGAGCAAGAGGCTTATCGGCGTGAGTATCTACCAAGAACAGAGGATACCATACCCCTCACTCTAACTAATTTCCTGTTTCTTTTATAGATCGAATCCGGCTCCTGCAACCAATGGTAACGGTAACGCAAACCACCCCGCACCCGCCTTTCTACAGACTCTGGATCACCACGAAGCGACGAGGGGCCGGAGTAGAAGCCAACATCGACACAAACCACGCGGACCACCTCCTCCTCGACCAACAGTAGAGGATGAGGCTGTTTCGCTTTCCAGAGAATCCGGATCGTCAATCATATCTGACTATGAACCTCCTTCGCGGGGTATCATCGAACAACATCCTATAATACTCGAGGCAGACATTTCGGCGACCGAAAGAGCCAGATTACATGCGCAGCCTCGTTCAG